>JAUNZM010000355.1:1200000-1744063 GCA_033459285.1 Clamator glandarius | reverse complement strand
TCTCTTACAGTGCTCTTACTGCAAAGCAAGACTTGTAGAACTTTCACTCCAAGCTTGTGTACTATAACATCCGAATTAAAGTGTCACTTCAAAATTTCAGATCGTTCAGCACAAGTACCCCAGGGAAGCTGCTACCATCATATGACGGCTCTCGTTAGAGTCTGTTTTGGAAGCGCTTTCACTGCACATGGCAAAGTACGACTAACAGAGTTGTAGTATAGGGTACTGAATAGTGACTTAACTGAGGTAATTAAGGCGCTTAAGGAAAAGCGAGAAACTCCCGCAGGGAAGATGCTGCATGGAATGCTGCTGCTTCTGTATGTCTTCCATTATAGCGCTATTACTCCAAAGAAAGACTTGTAGAAGTTTCATTCTATGGCTATTAAATGGCTATTAAAGCATAACTACAAAATTCCAGGTGGTTGATTATAAGTATCGCAGGGAAGCTTCTACAGTCAAATTCTAGGACTTCTTCGAGTCTTCTCTGGAAGCGCTTTCACTGCATGTCGCAAAGCACGACTAAGAGAAAGTTTTAGTATAGGATACTGAATTGTGACTTAACTGCACTAATTAAGACGCTTAAGGAAAAGTGGGAAAGTCTCGCAGGGAAGATGCTAGCATGGAATTCCGCTGCTTCTGAATGTCTTCTCTTATAGTTCTTTCACTGCAAAGCCAGACTTGAGGAGCTTTGAGTCCTAGGCTTTTGTACTGTAACATCAAAATGGCCATTAAAGCGTTACTTCAAAATTTCAGTCCGTTCAGCACAATTACCACAGGGAACCTGCTACGATCAAATGCTGGTTGTCGTTAGAGTCTTTTCCAGAAGAGCTTTCACTGCAGTATGCAAAGTGTGAATTGTGACCCGTTTTAATATAAGTAAGTGAATTGTGACTTAGCTGCGGCTATTAAGGCGCTTTAGGAAAACAGAACAATTCCCACAGGGAAGATGAATGCTGCTGCTTCAGAATGTCCTCTCTTATAGCGCTTTCACTGCAAAGCAAGACTTGAAGGACTTTCAGTCTCGGCCTGTGTACTGCAATATCAGAATGGCTACTAAAGCATCACTTCAAAATTTCAGATCGTTCAGCACAAGTACCGCAGGGAAGCTGCTACCATCAAATTCTGGCTCTCGTTAGAGTTTTCTCTGGAAACGATTTAACTTTTACCTACCAAGCACGACTAACAGACCGTTTTAGTATGGGATAATGAATAGTGACTTGACTGCATCTATTAAGGCGCTTTAGGAAAAGTGAGTTTCTCCCGCAGTGAAGATGCTGCTGCTTCTGAATGTCTTCTCTTTTAGTGCTTTCACTGCAAAGCAGGATTTGTAGAGCTTCGAGTCTCGGCTTGTGTGCTGTAACATCAGAATGGCTAGTAAAGCCTGACTTTAAAATTTCAGAGAGTTCAGCACAAGCATCCCAGAGAAGCTGGTACAATGAAATTCTGGTACGTGATCGGGTCTTCTCTTGAAACCCTTAAACAGCAAGCCGCAAAGCATGACTAACAGAACGTTTTAGTATAGGTTACAGAATTGCGACTTATCTGCGCCTTCTAAGGCTATTAAGGAATAGTGAGTAACTCCCCCAGTGAAGATGTTAGCGTGGTTATGCTGCTGCTTCTGAATGTCTTCTCTTACAGTGCTGTCATTGCAAAGCAAGACTTGTACAGTTTTCAATGCACGCTTGTGTGCTATAACATTTGAATGGCTATTAAAGTGTCACTTCAAAACTTCAGAGCATTCAGCATAAGTACCACATGGAAGCTCCTAACAGGAAATTCGTGCTGTCGCTCTAGTGTTCTCTGGTAGCGCTTTCACTGCTAGATGCAATGTGCGATTAACAGAACGTTTTAGCACAGGGTAGGGAATTGTTCCTTAACTGCGCCTGTGAAGGCGCTTTAGGAAAAGTCAGTATCTCCCGCAGTGAAGATGCTAGCATGGAATTCTGCTGCTTTTGAATATTTTCCCTTATAGCGCTTTCATTGCCAAGCAGGACTTGTAGAACTTTGAAACAAGGCTTGTGTATTGTAACAGCAGAATGACTATTAAAGCGCCACTTGTAAATTTCAGACCTTTCAGCACAAGAACCCCAGGAAAGCTGCTACCATCAAATTCTGGACCTCTTTTGAGTCTCCTCTGGAAGCGCTTTCACTGCAAGGTACAAAGTAGGACTAACAGAACGTTTCAGTATAGGGTAGTAAATTGTGACTTAACTGCTCCTATTAAAGTGCTTTAGGAAATGTGAGTAACTCCAGCAGGGAAGAGGCTAGCATGGAATGCTGTTGCTTGAGAAACTCTTCTAAAATAGTGCTTTCACTGCAAAGCAAGACTTGTCGAGTCTTGATTCGAGGCTTGTGTACTGTAACATCAGAATGGGTATGAAAGCGTCACTTCAAAATTTCAGTCCGTTCAGCACAATTACCACAGGGAAGCTGCTACGATCAAATGCTGGTCGTCGTTAGGGTCTTCTCTTGAAAAGCTTTCACTGCGATATGCAAAGCGCGAATTATGGACCGTTTTAATATAATTAACCCAATTGTCACCTACTTGGGCAAATTAAGGCACTTTAGGAAAAGTGAGCAATTCCCGCAGGGAAGATTGGAATCCTGCATGGAATCCTGCTGCTTCTGAATCTCTTCTATTATAGTGATTTCACTGCAGAGCAAGACTTGTAGAACTTTCATCCTAGGCCTGTGTACTGAATCATCAGAATGGCTATTAAAGCGTTACTTCAGAATTTCGATCAAATGCTGGCACTCGGTAGTGTCTTCAGTGGTAACGATTTCACTGCAAGCAGCAAAGCACTACTTATGGACCCTTTTAATATAGGGTACTGAATTGTGCCTTTACTGCGCCTATTAAGGCGCTTAGGAAAACGCAATAATTACAGCATGGAAGATGCTAGCATGGAGTGCTGCTGCTTCGCATTGTCTTCTCTTATAGCACTTTCACTAGAAAACAAGACTCGTAAAAATTTCAGTATAGGCTTGTGTACCGTGACATCAGAATGACTATTAAAACGTCACTTCAAAATTCAGAGCCTTCAGCACAAGTATCGCAGGGAAGAAGCAACGGTCGTTTTGTGGCTTCTGTGGAAGCGCTTTCACTGCAAGGTGCAAAGCGCTACTTATGGACCGTTTTAATATAAGTTACTGAAAATGACTAAATTAGGCAAACTAAGGCCCTTTAGGAAAAGTGAGTAACTCCCGTAGGGAAGAGGCTAGCATGGAATGCTGCTGCTTCTGAATGTCTTCTCTTTATAGCGCTTTCACTGCAAAGCAAGATTTGTAGAATTCTCAATCTAGACTTGTGAAGTGTAACAGTAGAATGGCTTTTGAAGAATCGCTTCAGATTTCATGTCGTACAGAATAAGTACTGCAGGGAAACTACTACGATCATATGGTGGCTCTCCTCATAATCTTCTCTTAAAGCGCTTTCACTGCAAGGTGCAAAGCAAGACTTATGGGTCTTTGTAGTACAGGGTACTGAATTATGGCTTAACTGCTCCTATTAAGGAGGTTTAGGAAAAATGAGTAATTCGTGCAGGGAAGATGCTAGCATGGAATTCTGCAGCTTCTGAATGTCTTCTCTTACAGCGCTTTCACTGCAAAGCAAGACTTGTAGAACTTTCAGTCTAGGCTTGTGTACTGTAACATCAGAATGGCTATTAAAAGGTCACCTCACAATTCAAAAGCCTACAGCATCTCCTGCTATTTCTCTAGCTGGTGCATCTGCTGATTCACCTCCTGCTATTGCACCTTCTGCTGCATCTGCTGCTGCATCTCCTGCTCCATCTCCTTCTGGTGCAACTCCTCCTTCATCTCCTTCTTCTGCATCTCTTGCTGTATCGTCTGCTGTGTATCTCCTGCTGCAGAATCGCCAGCTGCTGTATCTCCTGCAGCATCTCGTGAAGCTTCATCTCCTTCTACTGCATCCCTTGCTGCTGTGTCTGCTGTAGCATCTCCTCCTGCTCCATCTCCAGATTCATTTCCTGCTGCATATCCTACTGCTGTTTCTCCTGCTGTTGCATCTCCTGGTGCATTTCACCGTTCTGCATCATCTCCGTCTGCATCTCGTGCTGCATATCCTGCTGCAGCATCTCCTGCTTCAGCATCTCCCGCCTCATTTCCTGTGGATGCATCTGGTTTTTCATATACTGTTGCTGCGCCTCCTGCGGCAGCACCTCCTCCTGCAGCATCTCCTGCTGCTGCATCTTCCGCTTAAGCATCTCTTGCTGCTGCATCTGTTACTGAATCTGCTGCTGCATCTTCTGCTATTGCATCTCCTGCTGCTGCATCTCTTACTGAATCTGCTTCTGAATCTGCTGCTCATCTCCTGCTGCTACATCTCCTAATACATCTCCTGCTGCTACATCTCCTTCTCTTGCATATCTTGCTGCTGCATCTCCTACTGCTGCATATCATGGTGCACCTCCACTTCCTCAATCTCCTGCTGAATATCTTGCTTCATCTCTTGCGGCTGCATCTCCTGCTCATAAATCTTGTCCTGATGCATCTCCTTATGCATCACTTGCGGCTGCATCTTCTGCATTTCCTGCTTCATCTCTTGCGGCTGCATTTCCCGCTGAATCTCTTACTGCTGCATCTGAAGCATTTGCTACTGAATCTGCTGCTGCTTCATATACTGCTGCTTCACACACTGCTGCATCTTCTGCTACGTCTCCTTTTGGTGCATCTCTTGTTGTTGCATCTGCTGTTGCATCTCCTGCTGCTGCATCTGCTACTGCTGTATCTCTTGCTGTATCTACTGCGGCTGCGTCTCCTTCTGCTCCTTCTCATTCTCTGCATCTTCTTCTCTTCACCGTCTGCTACTGCATCTCATGCAGCTGCACCTCCTGTTGGATGTATCTCCTGCTGAATCTCCTACTACTGCATCTCCTGTTGCATCTCGTTCTGCATCTCCTGCTGCATTTGCTTCTGATTCATCTACTGCTGCATGCCCTGCTACATTTTCTGCTTCTGCATCTCCTGCGGCTGGATCGCCTCCTGCATCTGCTGCTGCTGCATCTACTGCTGCAACTCCTGCTGCAGAAGGAGATATAGCAGGAGATTCAGACGAAATAAATGCAGCAAGAGCTACAGCAGCAGCAGGTGCAGCAGCAGGAGATGTAGCAGGAGATGCAGCAGTAGATGAAGCGGCAGTAGATTCGGCAGATGCAGCAGTAGTAGATTCAGAAGGAGATGCAGTAGGAAGAGCTGCAGCAGGAAAAGCAGAAGAATATGCAGCAGCAAGAGATGAAGCAGGAGATGCTTCAATATGAGGTGCAACATGAAATGCAGCAGAAGGAGATGCAGCAGCAGACGAAGCAGAAGGAGATGCAGAACAGGAGATGCAGCAGCAGGACATGGAGCAAGAGATGCAGCAGCAGGAGATGAAGCATCAGGAGATATAGCAGCAAGAGATGCAGAAGGGGATGCAGCGGGATGAGATGAAGAAGCAGCAGATGCAGTAGAAAATGTGCAGTTGCAGCGGATGCAGCAGCAGATGCAGCAGTGGAAGATGAAGAGGCAGGAGATTGAGCAGCAGGAGTTGCAGCAGCAGGAGTTGCAGCAGCAGGAGATTCAGCAGGAGATGCAGCAGCAGGAAATGCAGCAGGGGGTACTGCAGCAGGAAATGCGATAGGACATTGTGCAGCAGGAGATTCAGTAGGAGATGTAGCAGCAGGAGGTGCAGCCGCAGATACATTCAGCAGAATATGCAGAAGGAAATGCAGATGCACTTGATGCATCAGCAAGAGATTGAGCAACAGATGCAGCAGGAAATAGAGTATTAGGAGATGCATTCACAGATGCATGAGCAGAGGATGCAGCAAGAGGTACAGCAGGAGATGCATCTGAGGAAGATGCAGCAGGAGATGTAGGAGCAGACAGTCAAGAAGCAGGTGAGGCAGCAGGAGAGATGCAGCAGGTAATGCAGTACCAGTAGACGCAGCAAGGTATGCACTAACAGGAGATTCAAAAGGAGATGCAGCAGGATAGCAGCATCCAGAGATGAACACGCTGATTTATGAGAAGTAGTTGCAACAGCGTGAGATGCAGGAGATGCAGCAGAATATGCAGCAGGACGAGATGCAGAAGGAGATGCGACAGCTGGAGTAGCAGTAGCAGGATAGTCAGAAGCAGCAGATGCAGTAGGAGATGCAGTAGCTGGAGACACAGAATCAGGATATGCAGCAGGAGATGCATCAGCAGGAAATGCAGCTTGAAATGCAGCAGGAGATGAAGAAGGAGATGCTGCAGCCGGTGGTGCCACAGGAGATGCAGCAGGAAATGCATCAGCAGGAGATGCAGCATCAAGAGATGCAGCAGGAGATGCAGCAGCAGATTCAGCATCAAGAGATGAAGCAGCAGATACAGCAGCAGGAGATGCAGTAGCAGGAAATACAGCAGGAAGAGAGGCAGAAGGTGTTGAAGCAGGATATGCATCAGCAGGAGATCCAGCACCAAGAGATACCGCAGGAGATGCAGCAGGATATGCAGAAGCAGGAGATCAGGCAGGAGATGCAGCAACAGGAGATTGAGCAGCAGGACAGGCAGTATGAGATGCAGCATCTGGAGATGCAGAAGAAAATGCAGCAGCAGATGAAGCAGCAGCAGATGCAGCAGCAGGAGTTGAAGCAGCAGATTCAGCAGGAGTTGAAGCAGCAGATTCAGCAGAAGCAGATGCAGCAGGAGGAGTTGCAGAAGGAGGAGATGCAGCAGGTAATGTAGCAGCAGGAGGTGTAACAGGAGATTCTGCAGCAGAAGAGTACGCGGGACATACCGCAGCCGGTGATGTAGCAGAAGAAGATGCACTATGATATGCAGCAGCAGGAGGTACAGCAGCAGGTTAAGAGGCAGCAGATGCAGCACAAGCATATGCAGCTGCAAGAGATTATGCAGGAGAAGCAGCAGCAGGATATGCAGCATCAGAAGAAGCATCAGGATATTCATCAACAGACGCAGCAGCAAGAGATGAAGTAGCAGCACATGCAGAAGGATATGCAGCAGCAGGAGTTTCAGCAGCAGGAGATGCAGTAGGAGAGTAGCATCAAGAGATGAATCCGCAGATGCATCAGAAGGATATGAAGCCGCATATGCAGAGGCAGGAGATGCAGGAGGACATCCAGCAGCAGGAGATACAGCAGCAGGAGATGCAGCTGGAGATGCAGCAGCAGGTTAAGAAGCAGCATATGCAGCACCAGCATGTGTAGCAGCAGGAAATTACGCAGGAGAAGCAGCAACAGGAGATTCAGCATCAGAAGATGCAGAAGAAGGATATCTAGCAGGAGATGCAGCATGAGATGAATCAGCAGCAGATGCAGCAGCAGATGCAAGAGATGCAGCAGGAGATGCAGCAGCAGATACAGAGGTAGGAGATGCAGCAGAAAATGCCGCAGCAAGAAGATGCAGTAGCAGGAGACGCAGAAGGAGATGCAGCAGCAGGATATGTACCAGCATATGCAGCAGTATGTGAAGCAGCAGAATATGAATCAGCAAATGCTGAAGATGCAGCAGCAGAGGATTCAGTAGGAGATGCAGCAGAAAGAGATGCAGAAGGAGATGCATCAGGAGGAGATGCATCAGTAGTAGATGAGGTAGGAGATGCAGCAGTAGAGGAAGCAGAATTAGATGCAGCAGCAATATATGCAGCAGAAGGAGATTCAGCAGGAGATGCAGCATAAGGGGATTAAACAGCAGGAAATGCACTAGGAGATGTCACAGCAGGGGATGACACAGCGGAAGTTGCAGTAGGCGATGTAGCAGCAGTAGATGCAGCAGTGCATGCCGCAGCACGAGATTCAGCAGTAGGAGATTCAGCAGCAGGAGATGCAGCATCAGGAGATGCAGTAGCAGGTGATGCAGCAAGATATGCAGATCAGGATATGCAGATGTGGCGTGAGATGCAGCAGCAGGAGGTGCAGCAGCAGGAGGTGCAGCAGCAAGGGAAGCATTATCAATAGATGCATAGAATGTGATATAGCAGAAGGAGATGCAACAGGAAGTAAAGCCGCAGTAGATGAAGCAAGAGATAGAGCAGCAGCAGATGCAGCAGCAGATGCAGTGGCAGGACATGTAGCAGGAGATGCAGCAGGATGTGAAGCAGCAGCAGATGCAGCAGCAAATGCAGAAGATGCAGCAGAAAGTGACGCGTAAATAGATGCATTAGGAGAAGATTCATCAGCAGGAGATGGAGCAGGAGATGCAGCCGCAAGAGATGCAGCATTAGATGCGAAAGGAGATGCAGTAGCCGGAGATGTAGCAGCAGGATATGCAGCCGGGGATAAGAAAGAGGAGATGAAACCTGAGATGCAGCAGGAGGAGATGCGTAAGCAGTAGTTGCAGCAGCAAGATAGACATCAGAAGGAGATGAAGAGGTAGATGCAGCAGCAGGAGATTAAGCGGCAGGAAATACATTAGGAGATGCAGTAGCAGGAAAGGCAGGAGGTGATGTAGCAGAAAATGCAGCAGCCGAAGATGCAATAGAAGGAGATGCAAAATCACACGAAGCAGCAGGAGATGCAGCAACAAAACATGCAGCAGGAAATGCAGCAGGAGATTAATCAGCAGAGGTAGTAAGAAACGCAGCAGGAGGAAATGCAGCAGCAGAAGGAGCAGCAGATGCAGAAGCAGTTGCAGCAGGAGACGATGCAGGAGAAGATGCAGCAGCAGGAGATGCAGCAGCAGAAGGAGCAGCAGGGGATGACGCAGCAAGTGTTGCAGAAAGAGATGCAGGTTGAGGGGATGAAGCAGCAGGAGCTGCAGCAGCAGGAGCTGCAAAAGGAGATTCAGCAGGTGATTCAGCAAGAGGAGTGGCAGCTGGATATTCTGCAACAGGAGATGCAACAGCAGTAGATGCAGCAGTAGGAGATTCAACACTAGATGCTGCAGCAGGACATGTAGTAGGAGATGCCGCCACAAAAAATTCAGGAAGATGTAAATCAGCAGCAGATGCACTACATGGAGCAGCAGGAGATGCTGCAGGGGATGAAGCGGTAGATGTACAGTAGGAGATGTAGAAGGAGATGCATCATCAGGAGATGCAGCAGCAGATGCAGCAGCAGGAGATGCAGCAGGTAATGCCAAAGCAGGAGATGCAGCAGCAGATGTAGTAGACAGAGATGCATCAGGAGATAGAGCAGCAGGATAATCAGCCGCAGATGCATAAGCTGGAGATGCAGCAGAAGGAGGTGCAGTAGCAGGAGATGCAGCTGCAGCCGATGGATCAGCAGATTCAGCAGCAGATGCAGCAGCAGATGCAGCAGGAGATGCAGCAGCAGGAGATGCAACAGGAGATGAAGCAAGAGCTTTAGAAGGAGATGCAGAAGGAGATACAGAAGGAGATGCAGCAGCAGAAGATGTAGAAGCAGATAAAGCAGCAAATGGAGCAGGAGATGCAGCAGGAGATGCACCAGCAGGAGATAAAGCCACAGATGCCTCAGCAGGAGATGCCTCATCAGGAGATGCAGAAGCAGGAAGGGATACAGAGACAGGAGATGCAGCAGCAGGAGATGCAGCAGCACATGCTGCAAAGGAGGTTCAGCAGCAGGAGATGTGACTGAAGCAGAAGCAACAGCAGATACAGCAGGAGGTACAGCAGCAGCACATGCAGCAGCAGGAGATGCAGTGGGAGATGAATGAGGAGCTTCAGCAAGAGCTGCAGCAGCACGAGCTGCAGCAGGAAATGCAGCAGCAGGAAATGCATCAGGAGATTCCATAGGAGCTTCAGCAGGAGAAGCAGGATCAGGAGATGCAGAAGCAGGATTTGCAGCAGAAGGAGATGCAATAGGAGATGCAGCGGCAGGAGATGCAGCAGTAGATTCAGTAGGAGATGCAGCAGGAGGAGATGTAGCAGGAAATGCAGCAGGAGGAGATTCAGAAACAGGAGATCCAGCTGAAAGAGATCCAGCATGAGATGCAGCAGGCGACAGAGCAACAAGAGATGCAGCAGTTTGAGATGCAATAGAAAGAGATGCACCTGGAGATGCAAAATCACATGAAGCAGCAGGAGATGCAGCAACACAATATGCAGGAGAAGATGCAGCAGCAGGAGATGCAGGAGGATCTGAAGAAGCAGCTACCGAAGGAGATGCAGCAGCAGGAGATATAGCAGGAGATCAAGCAGCAGATCCAGCAGGAAATGCAGCAGGTGCAGCAGCAGATGCAGCGGGAGGAGATGCATCAGCAGGAGATGCAGAAAGAGATGCAGCAGCAGCAGGAGATTCAGCAGGGAGAGATGCAGCAGCAGCAGATGCAGCAGGAGTTTCAGCAGCAGACACAGCAGGATATAAAGCAGCAGACACATCAACAGGAGATGCAGTAAGAGATTTAGCAGGAGATGCAGCAGTAGAATTAGCAGGAGATGCAGCAGGAGATATAGCAGGAGATGCAGCAGCAGGAGATGTAAAAGAAGATACAGCAGCAGTAGATTCAGCAGCAGTAGGTTCAACACCAGCAGATACAGCAGGAGATGCAGCAGGAGATGCACCAGAATATGTTGAACTCGCAGATGAATCAGCAAGGAATCAGCAGGAGGTGCAGAAGCAAGAGATGAAGCAGCAGGAGATGCAGCAGCACATGCTGTAGGAGGAGGTGCAGCAGCAGGAGATGCAGCCAAGGTAGAAGCAACAGCAGATTCAGCAGAAGATACAGCAGGAGCTGCAGCCGCAGAAGATGCAGGAAGAGCTGCAGCAGCACGAGATGCATCAGCAGGAGATGCATCAGCAGATGCAGCAATAGATGCAGCAGGAGAAGCAGCAGATGCAAGAGTATATGCAGCCGGAGGAGATGCCACAGAAGGAGATGCGGCAGGAGATGCAGCAGAAAGAGATGCACCAACATCACATGCAGAAGGAGATGGAGAAGAAGCAGATGCAGCAGGAGATGAATCAGCAGGAGATTCAGCAGGAAATGCAGCAGAGGAAGATTCATCAACAGGAGATCCAACAGAAAGAGGTCCAGCTGGCGGTGCAGCAGACGATAGAGCAGCAAGAGATGCAGCAGGAGATGCAGGAGGATCTGAAGCAGAAGATGCAGAAGGAGATGCAGCAGCAGGACATGCAGAAGTGGATGCAGCAGGAGATGCAGCAGAACGAGAGGCTGCAGAACGAGATGCAGCAGCAGATGCAGAAGCAGATGCAAAAGCAGATGCAGGAGGATATGCAGATTCAGCAGGAGATGCATTAGGTAGAGAATCTTCAGCAGATTCAGCAGCATGAGGAGCAGCGGAAGGAGATAGAGCAGGATATGTAGCAGGAGGAGTTGTATAAGGAGATACAGCACCAGGAGATGAAGCAGCAGTAGATGAGCAGGACATGAAGCAGGAAATGCAGCAGGAGATGCAACAGCAGGAGATGCAGCAGATGCAGCAGTAGGACCTGCAGCAGCAGGAGATGGAACAGCAGATACAACGGCAGATGCAGCAGAAGATGCGGCAGCAGGAGATGCAGCAGGAGATTCAGAAGGAGATGCTGTAGGAGGCGAGGCAGGAGTAGATGCAGCAGACGCAGTAGCAGGAGATGCAGAAGAACAAGATTCAGTAGGAGGTGCAGCAGTTTTAGATACAGCAGAGGAGATGCAGCAGAAGGAGATGCAGAAGCAGATGAAGCAGGACATGCAAAACCAGCAGGAGATGCAGCAGCAAGAGATGCTTCAGATGATAAAGCATCAGGAGAAGCAGCAAGAGATGCTGCAGCAGGAGATGCAGAAGCAGAAGATGAAGTAGGAGATGCATCAGTAGTAGATACAGCAGGGGATGCAGCAGCAGAGGATTTTGCAGCAGGAGATGCAGCAGGAGGTGCAGCAGGAGATGCAGAGATAAGAGATGTAGCATTAGGAGATGCAGCTGTAGGAGATGCAGCAGCAGGAGATGCTGTATGACATGCAGCAGTAGAAGATGCATCAGCAGGTGATTCAGCAGGATATGCGGCAGGAAATGCAGCAGCAGGAGATACAGCAGTAGGAGAATCAGCAACAGGAAATGCAGCAGGAGATGCAGCAGCAGATGAAGTAGCAAATGCAGAAGCAACCGACACAGCAGCAGTGGATCCAGCAGCAGGTTAAGTAGGAGAGTCAGCAGCAGGAGATGCTGCAGCAGATTCACAAGAGAAGATGCAGCAGCAAGAGATGCAGCAGGAGATGCAGCAGGAGAAGCAGCAGGAGTAGATGCAGCAAAAGATGCAGGAGCAGGAAATGCAGCAGGAATTGCAGAAGGATATACAGCAGGAGAAGCATCAAGAGGAGATGCAGCAAGAGATGCAGATGCAGCAGCAGGACATGCAGCAGAAGATGCAGCGGGAAATGCAGCAGGAAATGCAACAGCAGGAGTTGTGGTACCAGGAGATGCAGCAGGAGATGCAGCAGGAGATGAGGCAGCTGACGTACCAAGATATATCGTAGGAGATGCAGCAGGAAATGTATCAGTACAAAATGCAGTGGGAGATGAAGCAGGAAATGCAGCACGATATGCAGGAGAAGTACATGCAGCAGGAGATGAAGCAGAAAGAGATGCAGCAGCAGGAGATGCTACAGGAGATTCAGTAGGAGATGCAGCAGGAGGAGATGCAGAGAAGTAGATGCAGAGAAGAGGATGCATCAGAAGGAGATCTAGCAGGAGATTCAGCCGCAGTAAATGCAGCAAGAGTTACAGCAGCATCGGATGCAGCAGCAGCAGATGCAGCAGCAGATGCAGCATCAGCACGTACAGTATCAGGAGATACAGCAGGAGATGCAGCAGTAGATGAAGCAGCCGCAGATGCAGCAGCAGATTCAGCAGATGCAGCACTAGTAGATTCAGAAGGAGATGCATCAGCAGGAGATGCAGCAATAGGAGATGCGTCAAAAGATGCGAAAGCAGATGCAGCAAGAGATGCAGCAGGAGATGCAGCAAGAGATTCAGCAGCAGGAGGTGCAGCAGCAAGAAATGCAGCAGTGTATATTGAAGCAGGAGACGAAGCAGCAGCAGCAGATGCAGCACAAGGAGGTGTAGCAGCAGGAGATGCTGCAGCAGATGTAACAAAAGAAGATGCAGCAGCAGAAGACGCAGCAGCAGGATATGCAGCAAGATGTGCATCGTGAGAAATGCAGCAAGAGATGCAGCAGGACATTCTACAGCAGGAGATTCAGCAGGATATGCTAGAGGAGATGCAGCAGCAGGAGATTCATCAGCATGAGATGCAGCAGCATGAGAGGTAGCAGCAGATGCAGCAGCAAATTAAGTACCAGAAGATGAGGCAGCAGCAGATGCAACAACAGAATCAGCTGGAGGAGATGCAGCTGGAGGAAATGCAGAAACAGATGCTGCAGCAGATAATTCAGCAGGGAATGCAGCAGCAGATGCAGCAGGAGAGGCAGCAGCATCATATGCAGCAGGAGATGTAGCAGTAGGAGAAGAAGAAAAAGGAGAATCAGCAGGAGATGTAGAGTAGAAGATGCAGAGAAGATCCAGCAGAAGGAGATACAGCAGAATATTCAGCCGAAATAAATCAGCAAGAGTTACAGCAGCATCAGATGCAGCAGCAGATTCAGCAGCAGGAGATGCACCAGTAGGAGATGTAGCAGAAGATGCAGCAGTAGATGAAGGAGGAAGTGATGAGGCAGCAGATTCAGCAGATGCAGCAGCAGGAGATTCAGAAGGAGATGCAGCAGGTAGAGCTGTAGCAGAAAATGGAGATGAATGTGCAGCAGCAGGAGATGAAGCAGGAGATGCTTTAATAGGAGGTGCAACATGATATGCAGTGGAAGGAGATGCGGCAGTAGGAGGTGCACCAGGAGATTCAGCAGGAGGTGCAGCAAAAGGAGATGCAGCAGCAGAAGATGCAACACGAAATGTAGCCACAGGAGATACACCAGGAGGTATAGCAGCAGCAGCAGATGCAGCAACATATGCAGCAGCAGGAGATGACTAAGAGATGCAGCCGCAATTGATGCAGCAGGAGATGCTGGAGACGGAGATGCCAGAAGTAGATGCAGAAGGAGATGCATCAGCAGGAAATGAAGCAGGAGATGCATCAGCAGGAAATGAAGCAGGAGGATCTGCATCTCTGCTGCATCTCTTGCTGCTTGTCCAATTGCATCTGGTTCTGCATCTCCTACTGCTTCATCTCCTGCTGTATCTACTGCTGCATTGCCTCCTGTATCTCCTGCTGCTGAATCTCCCGTTACATCTACTGCTTCAGATCCTCCTGCATCTCATGCTACATCTGCTGCTGCTGCATCTCCTGTTTCTGTATCTCCTGCTGCATCTCCTCCACTGCATCTCCTCCAGCTGCATCTTCTGCTGATTCTGCTACTGCATCACGTGCTTAATCTCTTGCTCCATCTCCATCTGAATTTCCTGCTGCTGCATCACCTGCTACTGCATTTGCTGTAGCATTTCCTTCTGCTGCATATTCTGCTTCTTCATATCATTCTGCATTTACTGCTGCTGCATATCCTACAGCTGCATGTCCTACTGCATCTC
Source organism: Clamator glandarius (assembly GCA_033459285.1). Taxonomy (NCBI): domain Eukaryota; kingdom Metazoa; phylum Chordata; class Aves; order Cuculiformes; family Cuculidae; genus Clamator; species Clamator glandarius. The sequence continues at coordinate 1,729,605 of JAUNZM010000355.1, read as the reverse complement.
CTGCTGCTGCACCTGCTGCTGCATCTCCCGCTGCTGCATCTCCTGCTGATGCATCGACCGCTTCTGCATCTGGTGATGCATCTCCTGCTGACGCATCTCATGATGCTGAATCTCCTGCAACATATTCTGCTGTGACGACTCCTGCTGCATCTCTTGCTGAATTTTCCTGCTGCAACTTTTGCTGATCTGCTGCTGCTACCTCAGATACTGCTGATTTATCTCCTGCTGCTGCATATACTTCTTCTACATTTACTGCTGCCTCGTGTACTTCTGCATCTCCTGCTGCTGCATCTCCTGGTGCATCTCCTCTTGCTGTATCTCCTGCTGCATCGCCTGCTGCTGCATATCCTGTTGCATCTTTTGCTGCATCTCTTGCTGGTGCAACTCCGGCTGAATTGCCTGCTGATGCATATCCTCCTGTTGCATTTCCTTATGCATCTCTTGTTGATGCATCTTATGCTGCATATCTTGCTGCATCTCTTCCTGCTGCTACTCCTGCTGAATCTATAACTGATGGATCTGCAGCATGTGCTGATGCATATTGTGCTGCTTCACCTACTGCTGCATCTCCAGCTACATCTACTGTGGCTACATCTACTTCTGCTGCATCTCCTCCTGCTGCATCTCCTGCTACATCTCCTGCTGCTCTATCTCCTCCTGCTGGATCGTCTCCTGCATCAATTGCTGCTGCATTTCTGTGGCGTCTCCTGCTTCAACTCATTCTGATTCATTAGCAGATTTATCTCATGACACTCTTCTCCTGCTGCATCTGCTGCTGCTGAATCTCCTGCTGCACGTACTTCTGCTGAGTTTCCTGCTGCAGAAGATGCAGCAGCAGGAGATGCTACAGGAGATTCAGTAGGAGATGCAGCAGGAGGAGATGCAGAAGCAGGAGATGCAGAGAAGAGGATGCATCAGAAGGAGATCTAGCAGGAGATTCAGCCGCAGTAAATGCAGCAAGAGTTACAGCAGCATCGGATGCAGCAGCATCAGATGCAGCAGCAGATGCAGCATCAGCACGTACAGCATCAGGAGATACAGCAGGAGATGCAGCAGTAGATGAAGCAGCCGCAGATGCAGCAGCAGATTCAGCAGATGCAGCACTAGTAGATTCAGAAGGAGATGCATCAGCAGGAGATGCAGCAATAGGAAATGCAGCAAGAGATGCAGCAATAGGAGATGCAGCAAGAGATGCAGCAGGAGATGCAGCAAGAGATTCAGCAGCAGGAGGTGCAGCAGCAAGAAATGCAGCAGTGTATATTGAAGCAGGAGATGAAGCAGCAGCAGCAGATGCAGCACAAGGAGGTGTAGCAGCAGGAGATGCTGCAGCAGATGTAACAAAAGAAGATGCAGCAGCAGGAGACGCAGCAGCAGGATATGCAGCAAGATGTGCATCGTGAGAAATGCAGCAAGAGATGCAGCAGGACATTCTACAGCAGGAAATTCAGCAGGATATGCTAGAGGAGATGCAGCAGCAGGAGATTCATCAGCATGAGATGCAGCAGCATGAGATGCAGCAGGAAATGCTGGAGACGGAGATGCCAGAAGAAGTAGATGCAGAAGGAGATGCATCAGCAGGAAATGAAGCAGGAGATGCATCAGCAGGAGACACAGCAGGAGGATCTGCATCTCTGCTGCATCTCCTGCTGCTTCTCCAATTGCATCTGGTTCTGCATCTCCTACTGCTTCATCTCCTGCTGTATCTACTGCTGCATTGCCTCCTGTATCTCCTGCTGCTGAATCTCCCGTTGCATCTACTGCTTCAGATCCTCCTGCATCTCATGCTGCATCTGCTGCTGCTGCATCTCCTGTTTCTGTATCTCCTGCTGCATCTCCTCCAGCTGCATCTCCTCCAGCTGCATCTTCTGCTGATTCTGCTGCTGCATCACGTGCTTAATCTCTTGCTCCATCTCCATCTGAATTTCCTGCTGCTGCATCACCTGCTACTGCATCTGCTGCAGCATTTCCTTCTGCTGCATATCCTGCTTCTTCATATCATGCTGCATTTACTGCTTCTTCATATCATTCTGCATTTACTGCTGCTGCATATCCTACAGCTGCATGTCCTACTGCATCTCCTACTGCTGCACCTGCTGCTGCATCTCCTGCTCCTGTATCTCCTGCTGCTGCATCTCCTGCTGATGCATCGACCGCTTCTGCATCTGGTGATGCATTTACTGCTGATGCATCTCATGATGCTGAATCTCCTGCAACATTTTCCTGCTGCAACTTTTGCTGATCTGCTGCTGCTACCTCAGATACTGCTGATTTATCTCCTGCTGCTGCATATACTTCTTCTACATTTACTGCTGCCTCGTGTGCTGCTGCATCTCCTGGTGCATCTCCTCTTGCTGTATCTCCTGCTGCATCGCCTGCTGCTGCATATCCTGTTGCATCGCCTGTTGCATAGCCGCTTGCTGCATCTCCTGCTGCATCTCCTCTTACTGCATCTCCATCTGCATCTCCTGCTTGATTTCCAGCTGATGCATATCCTGCTGGTGCATTTTCAGATTCATCTCCTGCATTTTTTTCTGCATATCCTGCTGTTTCTCTTCCTGTCGCATATCCTTTGGAGTCTCCTACTGCTGCATCTGGTGCTGCTTCACATACTAGTGCATCTACAGGTACATCTCCTGTTGGTGTATCTACTGCTGCTGCATGTGTTGTTTCATCTCCTGCTGCTGCATCTGCTACTGCATTTGCTCATGCCGTATCTCTTGCTGCATCTTCTCCTGCATCTCCTTCTGCTACATCTTCTTCTCTACATCTCCTGCTGTTGCAACTTCGGCTACTTGATCTTGTGCTACATGTCGTCCTGCTGCATCTCCTCCTGCTGCATGTTCTGCATTTGTTGCTGCATTTGTTGCTGCATTTGTTGCTGCATCTGCTGCTGATTCATCTTCTAAATTTCTTTCCTGCTAAATCGCATCCTGCTGTATCTCCTCCTCTATCTCTCGCTGCTTCATCTGCTGCTGCATCTCCTGCTGTTGTATCTTCTGCTGTTGTATCTTCTGCTGCAACTGTTTCTAATGCACCAGCGGATTCATCTCATGATGCTGCTCTCCTGCTGCATCTCCTGCTGCTGAACTCGTGGTGGTGCATACCCTGCTGCATTTACTTCTGCTGCATACCCTGCTACATCTCCTGCTGTTGCAGCATCTCCTGCTGCAGCATCTCCTGCTGCATCTCTTGCTGCATCTCTTGGTGCTGCATCTCCTGCATCTGTTGTTGCTTCTGCTGCTAATTCATCTACTACTGTGTTTCATGCTACATCTCCTGCTGCTGTATCTCCTCCTGCTGGATCGTCTCCTGCATCTATTGCTGGTACATCTTCTGCTGCATCCCCTGCTGCTGCATCTCCTGCTGCAACTCCTCTGATTCATTACTGGATTCATCTCATGATACTGCTCTCCTGCTGCCTCTCCTGCTGCCGAATCTCCTACTGGTGCATACCCTGCTGCATCTCGTACTGCTGAAACATCTACCGCTGCATCTCCTCCGTAATCTCCTGCTGTTGCACCTCCTGGTGCTTCTCTTGCTGCATCTCTGGTGGCTGCATCTCCTGCTCCATCTCCTGCTGATGAAACTTCTCCTGATGCATCTATGTATGCATCACTTGCTGCTGCATCTTCTGCATTTCCTGCTGCATCTCTTCCTGTTGCATCTGCAGCATTTGCTCCTGCATCTGCTGCTGCTTTACATACTGCTGCATCTCCTGCTGATGGATCTCCTCCTGCATCTGCTGCTGCTGCATCTGCTGCGGCTACATCTCCTGCTGCTTCATCTCCTGCTCTTGTAACTCCTTCTGCTGACTCTCCTCCTGAATATCCCGCGGCATCTCATACTGCTACATATCCTGCTACGTCTCCTGATGCATCTCCTTCTGAATATGCATCTCCTGATGCATCTCCTCCTGCTGCGTCTCCTACTGCTGTGTCTACTGCTCTGTCTCTTGCTGTATCTGCTGCTGCTGCATCTCCTGCTGCTGAATCTTCTGCTGCTGCATCTCCTCCTGAATCTCCTGCTGCTGTATCTTCTGCTGCTGCGTCTCCTGCTGCCTCTCCTACAGCTGCATCTCCTCCAGCTAAATCTCCCCCTGCATCTGCTGCTGCATGTCCTGGTGAATCTCCTACTCCTGCATCTCCTTCTTCTTCATTGCCTGTTTCTGCATCTCCTGCTCCTGCATCTCCTGATGCATCTGCTTCCACATCTACTACTGCACCTTCTACTGCTTCCTTTCCACATGCTGCATCTCCTGCTGCATCTCCTGCTGCTGCATCTTATCCTGCTGCATCTCCTGCTGCTTTATCCCCTGAAGCTGCATCTCCTGCTGCAACTCTTGCTGCGGTATCCCCTGCTGCTGCATCTCCTGCGATATTTACTGCTGCGGCATCTCCTGCCGCACTATCTCCTGTTATATCTCCTGCTGTTGCGTCTTCTGCTGCATCCCCTCGTTCTGCATCTCCTGCTGGATCTTCTGCTTCATCTCCTGCCATAACTTCTGCTGCATCTCCTGCCACTGCATCTGCTGCACATTTCCTGCTGAATATGCTGCTGCATCTCCTCCTGCATCATTCCCTCCTGCAACTCCTTCTGCATCTGCTGCTTCTTCTGCTGCTGCATCTCTTCCCGATGCATTTCTTGCTGCCTCTGCTAATTAATCTACTGCGGTATTTCCTGCTGCATGTTGCATTGCTGCATCTCCTGCTGCTTTGTGTGATTTTGCCTCTCCTGGTGCTGGATTACCTGCTTCATCTCCTCCTGCATCATCTCCTGCTGCATCTGTTTCTGCATCTGCTGCTTCATCTGGTAGAGCTGTATCTACTGCTGCATCTCCTGTGGCTTCATCTCCTGCTGCGGAATCTTTTGCAGCATCTCCTGCTGCATCTGCTTCTGGATCTCCTGATGCATCCCCTACACCTGGATCTCCTGCTGATGCATCTCCTGTATCTACTGCTGATGCATCTGCGGCTGCTTCATCTACTGCTGCATCTCCTGCTGTTGCATCTGACGCTGCTGTAACTCTTGCTGCATTTACTGCGGCTTAATATCTTACTATATCTCCTTCTGCTGCATCTTCTTCTCTGCTTCTACTTCTCTGCATCTCCTGCTGAATATGCATCTGCTGCTGCTGCATCTCCGGCTGCCTCTCCTGCTACTGTATCTACTGCTGAATCTACTGCTGCATATGCTGCTGCTGTATCTTATGCTGCTGAATCTCCTGTTGCTGCATCTCCTTCTGAATCTCCTGCTGCTGTATCTTCTGCTGCTGAATCGCCTGCAGCATCTCCTGCTGCCTCTCCTACAGCTGCATCTCCTCCAGCTAAATCTCCTTCTGCATTGCTGGTGCATCTCCTGCTGTATCTCCTGCTGAATTTTAGCCTTCATCTCCTGCGGCTGCATCTCCTGGGGCATCTCCTGCTGCTCTATCTCCTGCAGAATCTCCTGCTGCATCTCTTGCTGCTGAATGTCCTGCTGCTGAAACTCCTGCGGTGGAATCTCTTGCAGCATCTCCTGCTGCACCTCCTGCTGCTGAATCTCCCATTACAATATATACTGCTGCATTTCCTGCTGCTGAAACTCCTCCTGCTGAATCTCTTGCTGCATGCCCTGCTGTATTTCTTTCTGCATCTGCTTCTGCATCTCATGATGCACCTCCTATTGCTGCATCTTCTGCTGATGCATGTACTTTTGAATCTACTGTTGCTGCATCCGCGGAATATGCTGCTGCATTTGCAGCTGCTTCGTCTACTGCTGCATCTCCTGCTACATCTCTTGCTGGTGCATCTCCTGATGCTGCATCTGCTGCTGCTGGAACACTTGCTGCATGTTATGCTGCATCTGTTGCTGCTGGAACTCTTGCTGCATTTACTGCGGCTCAATCTCCTGCTGTATCTCCTTCTGCTGCATCTCCTTCTCTGCATCTCCTGCTTCTGCATCTCCTCCTGCTGCACCTCCTGCTGCATTTCCTCCTGCTGCCTCTCCTGTTTCGGTATATTCTGCTGCATTTCCTGATGCTGCATCTCCTGATGCTGCATCTCTTGCTGCAACTCCTGCTCAATATCCTGCTGAATCTCCTCATTGTGCATCTACTCCTGCTCCATCTCCTGCATTTGCTGCTACATCTTCTGCTGATTCATCAATTGCTGAATCTCCTGCTCCATCACCTGCTGATGAATCAGATGCATTTCCTGCTGCAACTCCTGCTGCTGCATACACTGCTGCATCTACTGCTGATGCATCTCCTCCTGCGTATGATTCTGCATTACCTGCTGCATCTCACAGAATCACAGATTCACAGAATAACCAGGTTGGAAGAGACCCACTGGATCATCGAGTCCAACCATTCCCACCAATCCCTAAATCATGCTCCTAAGTACCTCATCCACCCTAACCTTACACACCTCGAGGGACGGCGACTCAACCACCTCCCTGGGCAGACCGTTCCAATGCCTAACCACCCTCTCCGTGAAGAATTTTTTCCTAATCTCAAGCCTGAACCTCCCCTGGCAGAGCTTGAGGCCATTCCCTCTCGTCCTGTCCCCTGTCACTTGGGAGAAGAGGCCAGCTCCCTCCTCTCCACAACCTCCCTTCAGGTAGTTGTAGAGAGTAATAAGGTCTCCCTTCAGCCTCCTCTTCTCCAGGCTGAACAACCCCAGCTCTCCCAGCCGCTCCTCATAAGATTTGTTCTCCAGCCCCTTCACCAGCTTTGTTGCTCTTCTCTGGACTCGCTCCACAGCCACAACATCCTTCTTGTGGTGAGGGGCCCAGAACTGAACACAGTACTCGAGGTGCGGTCTCACCAGTGCCGAGTCCAGAGGGAGAATAACCTCCCTGGACCTGCTGGTCACGCTGTTTCTGATACAGGCCAAGATGCCATTGGCCTTCTTGGCCACCTGCATCTCCTCATCCTGCATCTCCTGATGTAGTAACTCTTAATTCTGTATCCACTGCTGAATTTCCTGCTGCTGCAACTCCAGCTGCTGCATTTGATGCTGCATCTCCTGCTCCCTCATCTGCTGTTACTTTATTTGCTGCTGCATCTTCTGCTGCATATGCTGCTGCTGTATCTATTGCTGCTGAATCTCCTGTTGCTGCATCTCCGGCTGCATCTCCTGCTGCTGTATCTTCTGCTGCTGAATCGCCTGCAGCATCTCCTACTGCCTCTCCTACAGCTGCATCTCCTTCAGCTAAATCTCCTTCTGCATTGCTGGTGCATCTCCTGCTGTACCTCCTGCTGAATTTTAGCCTTCATCTCCTGCGGCTGCATCTCCTGGGGCATCTCCTGCTGCTCTATCTCCTGCAGAATCTCCTGCTGCATCTCTTGCTGTTGAATGTCCTGCTGCTGAATCTCCTGCTACTGCATCTCCTGCTGCATCTCCTCCTGCTACATCTCCTGCTGAATCACATCGTGCCTCTCCTGTTGCGACATCTCTCTCTTCTGCATCTTCTGCATCTTCTGCATCTGCTTCTTCATATCCTGCTGCACCTTCTACTGCTTCACCTCCAGATGCTGCATCTCCTGCTGCATCTGCTGCTGCGGCATCTTATCTAGCTGCGTCTCCTAATGAATTTTCTTGTGCATCTGCTGCTTCATTTTCTGCTGTATCGTCAGCTGCTGCATCTTCTGCTGATGTGTCTGCTGTTGCATCTGCTGCTGCATCTCCTGCGGCTGCATCTCCTGCTACACCTGCTGCTATTGCATCTTCTTCTCTACAACATTTTCTCTGCATCTCCTGCTGCTGCATGACTTGCTGAATGTGCTGCTGTGGCATCTCCTGCTGCTGCATCTCCTGGTTCTTCTCCCCTGCATCTTCTGCTACTGGATCCACTGCTGCTGTATCTCCTGGTGTTGAATCTCCTTCTTCTGAATCTCCTGCTGCGGCATTTCCTGCTGCTGCATCTGCTGGTTCATCTCCCCTGCATCTTCTGCTACTGGATCCACTGCTGCTGTATCTCCTGGTGCTGAATCTCCTTCTTATCAATCTCCTGCTGTATCTAATAATGCTGCGTCTCCTACTGAATCCTCTCCTTCTGCTTCTGTATCTCCTGCTGATGCATCTGCTGCATCATCTCCTCCTGCCTCTCCTCCTACAGCGTCTCCTTTTGATTCTCCTGCTGCATCTCCTGAATCTGTACCTGCTGAAGCATCTCTTCCTGCTGCATCTCCTGCTGAATATCCATCTATTGCTGCACCTGCTGCTACATCTCCTGCTGAATATGCATCTATTGCTGCACCTGCTGCTACATCTCCTCCTGCCGCATCTCCTGCTACATCTCCTGCTGCTGAATCTCCTGCTGCTGCATATCCTGCTGCATCTGCTGTTGAACCTGCTGTTGCATCTCGTGCTAATGCACCTCCTAATGCTGCATCTATTGCTGCTGTATCTCCTGCTGCTGCATTCTATGCTGCATCCTTTACTGCTTCATCTGCTGCTTCATCCCCTTCTGCTGCATCTCCTGCTGTACCCCTTCCTAGTGCATCTCCTGCTGCTGCATCTCCTGCTCCTGCATGTCCTGCTGAATCTGCTGCTCCTCCATCTCCTGCTGCTGCATGTCTTGCTGCATCTCCTGCTTCACCTCACATGCATCTTCTGCTATTGAATCCACTGCTGCTGCATCTCCTGCTGCTGTATTTCCTACGTCTGACTCTCCTGCTGCATCTCCTGCTTCTGCATCTCCTGCTGCTGCATCCTCTGCTGTATCTAATGCTGCTGCATCTCCTACTGAATCTTGTGCTTCTGCATCTCCTGCTACTGCGTCTGCTGCATCATCTACTCCTGCCTCTCCTCCTACAGCATCTGCTTCTGAATCTCCTGCTGCATCTCCGGAAGCTGTACCTTCTGAAGCACCTCTTCCTGCTGCATCTCCTGCTGAATATGCATCTGTTGCTGCATCTTCTTCTGCATCTCCTGCTGCTGAATCTCCTGTTGCTGCATCTCCTGCTGCTGCATCATCTGCTGCTGCATCTCCTGTTGCTGCATCGTCTGCTGCTGCATCAGCTGCTGCATCTGCTGCTTCATCCCCTTCTGCTTCATCTTATGCTGTATCTCTTCCTGCTGCATCTCCTGCTGCTGCATCTCCTTCTACAACCCCTCCTGCTACATATCCTGCAGTATCTCTTTCTGCTACTCCTTATTCTGCTGAATCTTCTGAAGATTCTCTTCATACTGCATCTCCAGCTGAATCTGCATCTCCTGCTGCATCTGCTACTGCATCTCGTTATGCTGCATCTCCTGCTGCATCTCCTTCTGTTGCATCTCCTTCTGATGCATCTCCTGCTGCATCTCTTGCTGCTGAATCGCCTGTTGATGAATCTTCTCCTGCTGCATTTCCTGCTGAATCTTCTGCTGAATCTCCTGTTGATGAATCTTCTCCTGCTGCATTTCCTGCTGAATCTCCTGCTTCTGCATCTTCTGTTCCTGCATATCCTTCTGCTGCGGCTCCTGCTTCAGCTCCTACTGCATCTTCTGCTGCATCTGCTGCTGATGCATCTGCGACTGCATTTCCTGCTGCTGATGCATCAGCGACTGCATTTCCTGCTGATGCATCTCCTGGTGCATTTCCTGCTTCATCTGTTGCTACATCTCGTGCTGTTGCATCTGGTAAATTTTCTCTTCCTAATGCATCTTCTGCTGAATTTTTATTTCCTGCTACATCCTCTTCTGCATCTCCTGCTGCTGCGTCTCCTGCTGCATCTCCTACTTCTCCACCTCTTTCTGTATGTTATGCTGCTGAATCTCCTTCTGCTGCATCTCCTGCAGCATCTCCTTCTGCGGCATCTCCTCCAGCTGTTGCATCTGCTGCTGCCTCTCCTTCTGCTGCATATATTGCTGCATCTGCTGATGCATCTCCTGCTGATGCATCTCCTGCTAATGCTCTTGCTGCATCTCCTGTTACTGTGTCTGCTGCTGAATATCCTGCTGTGTCTGCTGCTGAATATCCTGCTGCATGTGATACTGCTGCATCTCCTCCTGCTGAATCTCCTGCTGCCGCATCTCCTTCTGCTTCTGCTGCTTCAGATCCTCCTGCATCTCCTGCTGCTGCATCTTGTCCTGATGTATATCCTGCTACATCTCCTATGGCTGCATCTCCTGCTGCATCTCTTGGTTCTCTATCACGCGTTGCATTTCTTGCTGGATCTCCTGCTGCATCTCCTGTTGCTGCATTTCCTCCTGCTGCATCTCCTATTACATCTCCTCATCCTGCATCTCCTACTGAATCTACTGCTGCATCTTCTGCCGCTGCATCTCCTATTACATCTCCTTCTGCTGCATCTCCTGCTTCTGCATCTCCTTCTTCTGCATCTCCTGATCCTGCATCTCCTGATCCTGCATCTCCTGATCCTGCATCTCCTGCTGAAGCTCCTATGGAATCTCCTATGGAATCTCCTGATGCATATCCTTATGCCGCATCTTCTGCTGCTGCATTTTCTGCTGCTGCATTTCCTGCTGCATCTCGTGCTGCTGCATCTCCTGCTTCTGCATCTCCTGCTCTGCATATCCTGCTGCTGAAGCTCGTGATTGATCTCCTGCTGCATCTACTACTGCGGCATGTGCTGCTGCTTCACCTCCTGCTGCTGCATCTCCTCTTGCTGCATTTCTTGCTGCAGATTTAGCAGCAGATTCAGCGAGTTATGTAGTAGCAGTAGATGCAGAAGCAGGAGATACAGGAAAAGATGCATCAGCAAGAGATGAATCAGCGGGAGATATAGCAGGAGGATATGCAGCAGGAGATGCATCAGCAGGAAATGCTTCATGTACTGCTGCATCTCCTGCTAAAATTCCTGCTGCTGCATCTCCTGCTACTTGATGTCCTCTTGCATCTCCTGCTATTGCATCTCCTTCTGCTGCATCTCCAGCTGCTGCATTTTCTGCAGCAACTTCTGCTGCTGCATTACCTGCTGCTACATCTTTTGCTGCATCTCCTGCTACTGTATGTCCTGCAACTGCATCTCATGCTGCATCTCCTCCCGAATCTGCTGCTGCATTTGCTGCAGCTTCATCTCCCTCTGATGCATCTTCTGCTGCATCTCCTGCTACATCTCCTGTTGCTGCATCTCCTGCTGCTACATTTCCTTCTGCTACATTTCCTTCTGCTGCAGCATCTCTTGATGCTGCATCTTTTTCTGAATCTGCATCTGATGCTGCATCTGCTGCTGCATCTCCTGCTACTTCCTCTGCTGCTTATGCCTCTATTCCTGAATTTGCTGTTGAATCTCCTGCTCCTTCTGCATCTTCTGCTGTTGCATCTCCTGCCGCATCTCCTGCTGCATGTACTTTTCTGCATTTTCTGCTAATGCATCTCCTCCTGTTGCATCTCCTGCTAGTGCACCTCCTGCTGCTGCATCTCCTGTGGCTGCACCTCATGTTGCATCTTGTCCTGCTGCATCCTTTGCTAAAGCATCTCCAGCTGCATCTACTGCTGCATCTCCTTCTGCTGCATCTCCCTCTTTTACATCTCCTGCTGTTGCATCTCCTGCTGAATATCCTGCTAAATCTGCTGCTGAATCTGCTGTGGATGCATCTCCTTCTGCTGCATCTCATGTTGATCCATGTCTTGCTTCTGCAACTCCTACTGCTGCATCTCCTGCTTCTGCAACTCCTACTGCTGCATCTCCTGCTTCTGCAACTCATTCTGAATATCCTGCTGCTTCATCTCCTGCTGCACCTCGTCCTTCTGCATCTCATGCTGTATCTCCTCCTACTGTATCTCCTGCGGCATCTTTTGCTGCTGCATCTCCTGCTGCTACATCTATTTCTGCATATCCTCCTGCTGCATCTCCCGCTACAGCATCTCCTGCTACAGCATGTCCTGCAGCACCTCCTGCTGCTGTATCTCCTGCTGCTACATCTATTTCTGCACCTCCTTCTGCTGCATCTCCTGCTACAGCATCTCCTGCTGTATCTCCTGATGCTGTATCTCCTGCTTCAGCATCTGCTGCTTCCTCTCCTGCTGCTCTACCTGCAGCTGCTGCCTCTTCTCCTGATTTTGATGCTGAATCTCCTGCTTCAGCATCTGCTGCTGCATCTCCTGCTGCTACATCTCTTGCTGATGCCTCTAGTCCTGAATTTGCTGCTTAATCTCCTGCTGCTGCATCTGCTGCTTCATCTCATGTTGCTGCATCTCCTGATGCTTCTCCTGCTTCTGCATCTCCTGATGTATCTGCTACTCCTGCTGCTGCATCTCCGTCTGCATCTCCTGCTACTACATCCCCTGCTGCTGCATCTCCTGCTGGTGCATTTCCCGATGAATCTCTTGCTGATGCATCTTATTCTGCATATCCTGCTGCAACTCCTGCTGCAACTCATGCTGAATCTATACTTCTGCAACTCCTTCCGAATCTACAACTGCTGCACCTCCTATGGAAGCATCTCCTGCTTCATCTCCTGCTGCTGCATTTCCTGCTGCTGCATCTCCTGCTGCTGTATCTCTTGCTGCATTTCCTGCTGCATCTCCTGCTGCATCTCTTGCTGCATCTGCTTCTACATCTTTTGACGCATCTCCTATTGCTGCATCTCCTGCTGATGCATCTCCTTCTGAATCTACTAGTGCTGCATCTGCTGAATCTGCTGCTGCATCTGCGGCTGCTTCATCTACTGCTGCATCTCCTGCTGTATCTCCTGATGCTGTACGTGCTGATGCTGCATCTGCTGCTGCATCTCCTGCTGCTGCATCCGATGCTGCTGTAACTCTTGCTGCATTTACTGTGGCTGAATCTCCTGCTAGATCTCCTTCTGATGGATCCTCTTCTCTGCATCTCCTGCTTCTGCACCTCCTCCTGCTGCATCTCCTACTGAATCTCCTGTAGCATCTCCTGCTGCTGCATCTCTTTCTGCTTCATCTCCTGCTGCTGTATCTCGTGCTGCATCTCCTGCTGCATCACATGCAGATGCATCTCCTGCTGTATCTCCTGCTGCTGTATATTTATCTGCATTTCCTGCTGCAGCTCGTCCTGCTGCATCTCCTTCTGAATCTACTACTGCTGCATCCACTGGATCTGCTGCTGCATCTGCTGCTACTTCATCTACTGCTACATCTCCTGCTGGTGTGTCTCCTGATTCTGCATATGCTGCTGCATCCTCTGCTGCTGCATCTGATGCTGCTGTAACTGGCTGATTTATCTCGGCTGACTCTTCTTCTGCATCTCCTGATGAAGCCACAGGAGATGCAGCAGTAGATACAGCTGTACCAGATGAAGCAGCAAATGCAGAAACAGATGCAGCAGGAGATGATGCAGGAGGAGATGAAGCAGGTAATCCAGCACCAGGAGAGGCAAAATCACACAAAGCAGCAGGAGATGCAGCAATGCAACATGCAGCAGGAAATACCGCAGTAGATTAATTAGCAGAGGCAGCAAGAAATGCATCGGGAAGAGATGCAGCAGCAGAAGAAGCAGCAGATGCAGAAGGAGTTGCAGGAGGGAATGATGCAGGAGGAGATGCAGCAGCATATTCAGCAGGAAATGTGCAGCAGATGCAGTGGCAGGAGATGCAGCAGAAGTTATGGCAGGAGATGAAGCAGAAGATCCAGCAGGAGATGCAGAACGAGGGGATGCAGTAGGAGATGCAGCAGAAGAGGCAACAGCAGGAGATATAACAGGAGACAGCGCAGCAGGAGATGCCGCAGCAGTAAATATCGCAGGAGATGCAGCAGCAGGGGATACCGCAGCAAGAGTTGCAGCAGGAGATGCAGCTTCAGGGGATAAAGCAGCAGGAGATGCAGCAGGATAAGATGCAGCAGCAGGAGATACAGCAGGAGATGCAGCATGTGGAAAGGAAGCAGTAGAAGGTGCAGTAGTAGATGTGGAAGCAGATGCATCAGGAGATGCAGGAGCAGGAGATGCAGAAACAGGCAATGAAGAAGAAGGAGATGCAGGAGTAGATTCACCAGGAGATGCAGCCGCAGGAGATGAAGGCTAAAATTCAGTAGGAGATGCAGTAGCAGATGCATGGGGAATTTTAGCAGCAGAAGATTCAGAAGGAGATGCAGCAGCAAAAGATACAGCAGCAGGAGATTCAGAAGGAGGTGCAGCCACCAGAGATGCAGCAAGAGAAGAAGAAGAGTGCAATAGCAGGAGATTAATGAGGAGATGCAGCGGTAGAAGTTTCAGCAGTATGAGATGCAGCAGGGTATGCACCAGTAGGAGATTCGGCAGCAGGAGAGGCAGCAGGAGAGCAGTATCATGAGATGAATCCGGTAATGAATCAGAGGAGTTGCAGCAGGAGTTGCAGCAGCAGGGGATGCAGCAGAAGATGTACCAGCAATAGATGCAGGAGACGATCCATCAGCAGGAGATACAGCAGCAGGAGATGTAGCATGAAACACAGTAGTAGATGAATTAGCAGCAGATGCAGCAACAGATCCAGGAGATGCAGCAGCAAGAGATGCAGCAGGAGATGCTGCAGCGGGAGATGCTGCAGCAGGAGATGCTGCAGCAGCAGGAGATGTAGCAGGGTATGCAGCAGAAGTAAATGCAGCAGGGTATGCACCACCACGACTTCAGCAGCAGGAGATGCAGCAGGAAAGCAGCATCATGAGGTGATTCCGCTGGTGCATTAGAAACAGTTGCAGCAGAAGATACAACAGCAGGAGATGCAGCAGCAGATGAAGCAGCGAGAGATGGAGGAGGAGATACAGCAGGAGGAGATACAGCAGGATGTGATGTAGCAGGAAAAAATTTAGAAGATGAATCAGCAGCAGATGCAGCAACAAATGCAGCAACAAATGCAGAACATGCAGCAGGAGGAGATGCAGCAGGACGACATGTAGCACAAGATCGAGTAGCCAAAGTTGCAGCAGCAGGAGATGTAGAGATGAAGATGTAGCAGAAGGAGATGCAGGAGAAGATGTAGCTAGTATCAGCTGCATCTCTTGCTGCATTTCTCACGATGCACATCTTGCTGCATATCCTGCTGCTGCATCTCCTGCTGTAGAATGTCCTGCTGCATCTCTTGCTGCATTTCTCACGATGCACATCTTGCTGCATATCCTGCTACTGCGTCTCCTGCTGCTGCATCTTCTTTTGTTACATCTGCTGCAGCATCTCCTGCTGCTACACCTCCTTGTGCTGCATCTGCTGCTGCTGCTTCATCTCCTGCTTCAATATACACTGCTGCATTTCTTGCTGCTGCACCTCCTGCTGCTGAATCTCTTGCTGCATCTCCTGCTGCATCTCTTGCTGCATCTCCTATTGCTGCATCTCTTGCTGCATCTCCTATTGCTGCATCTCCTGCTGATGCATCTCCTTCTGAATCTACTAGTGCTGCATCTGCTGAATCTGCTGCTGCATCTGAGGCTGCTTCATCTACTGCTGCATCTCCTGCTGTATCTCCTGATGCTGTACGTGCTGATGCTGCATCTGCTGCTGCATCTCCTGCTGCTGCATCCGATGCTGCTGTAACTCTTGCTGCATTTACTGCGGCTGAATCTCCTGCTAGATCTTCTGATGCATCCTCTTCTCTGCATCCTCTTCTCTGCATCTCCTGCTTCTGCATCTCCTCCTGCTGCATCTCCTACTGAATCTCCTGTAGCATCTCCTGCTGCTGCATCTCTTTCTGCTTCATCTCCTGCTGCATGTACTTCTCCTGCATATCGTGCTGCATTTCCTGCTTCATCTCCCACTGCATTTTGTACTGATACATTTCCTGCTGCATCTCCTACGATATATCTTGGTACATCAGCTGCCTCATCTCCTGCTGCATCTCCTGGTACCACAACTCCTGCTGTTGCATTTCCTGCTGCATTTCCCGCTGCATCTTCTGCTGCTGCATGTCCTGCTGCTGCATCTGCATCTCTTGCTGCATCTCCTCCTGATGCTTCTCCTGCTGTATATCCTTCTGCATTTCCTGCTGCATTTCCTGATCCTGCATCTTTTGCTGCATCTTCTCCTGCTGCATCTCCTGCTGCTTCATCTACTTCTGCTGCATCTCCTGCTGCATCTTCTCTTGTGAATCTGCTGCAGCATCTCCTGCTGCTGACTCTCCTACTTAACCTGCTGCTGGATCCACTGCTGCTGTGTCGGCTGCTTCTGCATTTGCTACTTCATCTGCTACTGCATCTCCTGCTGCATTTCCTGTTGCTGATTCTCCCACTGCTGTATCTCCTGCTGCTGCATTTCCTGCTGCATATCCTGCTGAATCTCCTCCTGATGCTTCTCCTGCTGTATATCCTTCTGCATTTCGTGCTGCATTTCCTGCTCCTGCATCTTTTGCTGCATCTACTCCTGCTGCTTCTCCTGCTGCATCTACTTCTGCTGCATCTCCTGCTGCATCTCTTGCTGCTGCATCTTCTCTTGTGAATCTGCTGCAGCATCTCCTGCTGCTGACTCTCCTACTTAACCTGCTGCTGGATCCACTGCTGCTGTGTCGGCTGCTTCTGCATTTGCTACTTCATCTGCTACTGCATCTCCTGCTGCATTTCCTGTTGCTGATTCTCCCACTGCTGTATCTCCTGCTGCTGCATTTCCTGCTGCATATCCTGCTGAATCTCCTGCTGATGCATATCCTGCTAAATCTCCTGCTGCTGCATCTCCTACAGCTGCATCTCCTAATGCTACATCTCTTATCTCTGCATCTCCTGCTGCACCTCCTGCTGCATCTCCTGCTGCAAAATCCTCTGCTGCTGCATCCCCTGCTGTATCTACTACTGATGCAACTCCTACTTCATCTTCTGCTTCTGCATCTCCTGCTGCAGCATCTCTTGCTGCTTCTCCTGATGCTTTATCATCTGAAGCATCTCTTGCTGCTGCATCTCCTGCTGGTTTTGCATGTCCTGCTTCATCTGCTTCTGCATCTCCTTCTGCTGCATCTCCTACTGCATCTCCTGCTTCACCTACTGCTACATCTCCTGCTGCTGCATCTCCTGCTGCACATACTGCTGCATATCCTGCTGCTGAATTTCCTGCTAAATCTATTGCTGCATCTGCTGCGGCTGCATCTCCTGCTGCTTCATCTCCTGCTCTTGCATCTCCTTCTGCGGAATCTCCTACTGAATATCCTGCTACATCTCCTGGTGCATCTCAATCTGAATATGAATCTCCTGATGCATCACCTCCTGCTGCGTCTCCTACTGCTGCATCAGCTGTGGCATCTCCTGCTGCATCCCCTGCTGCTGCATCTTATCCTGCTGCATCTCCTGCTGCATTTTTTGCTGTATATTCTGCTGTCAAATCTCCTGCTGATGCGTCTGCTGTTGCATCTCCTGTTGGTGCATTTTATTCTCTGCAGCTTGTACTCTGCACCTCCTGCTGCTGCATCTCCTGCAGATGCATCTCCTACTATTGCCTCTTCATCTCTGCATCCCTGCTTCATCCTCTACTGCTTCATCCCCTTCTGCTGCATCTCCTGCTGTATCCCTTGATGCTGCATCACCTGCTGCTGCATCTCCTGCTGCTGAATCTCCTGCTTCTGCATCTCCTACCCCGGAGGCCTTGCTGCTGCATCTCCTACTTCTGCATCTCCTGTTCTTGCAACTCCTGATGCATCTGCTGCTGTATCTCCTGCTGCATCTTCTACTGGTTTTCCTGATGCTGCATCTCATGCTGCATCTTCTGCTGCTGCATCTCCTGCTGCTGCATCTCCTGCTGCATCCACGTCTGCATCTCCTGCTGCTGCACCTCCTACTGCTGCATCTGCTGCATCTCCTGCTGCTGCATCACCTGCTGCATCTGCTGCTTCATCCCCTTCTGCTGCATATCCTGCTGTATCCCTTGCTGCTGCATCTCATGCTAAAGTTCTTGCTTCATCTCCTGCTTCATATTCTGCTGCTGCATCTTCTGCCGCTGCATCTCCTGCTGCTGCATCTCCTGCTGCATTTCCTGCTTCATGTCCTGCTCATCTACTGCTGCTTCATCTCCTGGTGCTGTATCTCCTTATACAACTCCTCCTGCTACATATCCTGCTCTATCTCCTTCCGCTGTTCCTCATGCTGCTGATTCTGCTGAAGATTCTCTTCCTAATGCATCTCCTGTTGAATCTGCATATCCTCCTGCATCTGCTTCTGCATCTGCTTCTGCATCTCCTGCTGCATCTCGTTCTGCTGCATCTCGTTCTGCTGCATCTTCTGCTCCATCTCCTTCTGTTGCATCTCCTTCTGCTGCATCTCCTGCTGCATCCACTTCTGCATCTCCTGCTGCTGCATCTCCTTCTGCATCTTCTGCTTCAGATCCTCCTGCATCTCCTGCTGCATCTCTTGCTGCTCTATCGTCTGCTGCATCTCCAGCTGGACCTCTTTCTGCTGGATCTCCTGTTGATGAATCTTCCCCTGCTGCATTTCCTGCTGAATCTCCTGCTGCTACATCTCCTGCGGCTGCATCTCCTTTTCCTGCATATACTTCTGCTGTAGTTCCTGCTTCTCCTTCTTCTCCATCTCCTTCTGCATGTGATGTTGGTGCATCTCTTTCTGCTGCATCTATTGCTGCATCTCCTTCTGTGGCATCTCCTCCGGCTGCATATACTCTTGCATCTGCTGCTTCTCCTGCTGCATCTATTGCTGCATCTGCTGATGCATTTCCTGCTGATGCATCTCCTGCTGCTGCACCTCCTCCTACGGCATGTGCTGCTGCATCTCCTGCTGCTTCATCTCTTGCTTCTGCATCTCCTGCTGATTCCTTGCTGATTCATCTGCGAGTTCAACACATTCTGGTGCATCTCCTGCTGCATCTGCTGCTGTATCTGCTGGTGTTGAATCTACTGCTGCTGTATCTTCTTTTACATCTCCTGCTGCTGCATCACCTGCTATATCTCCTGCTGCATCTCCTGCTAATTCTACTGCTGCATCTCCTGCTGCTTTATATCCTGCTGTGTCTGCTACTGAAACTCCTGCTGCATCTGCTGCTGCTGCATCTCTCCCTGCTGAATCTCCTGCTGCTGCTGCATCTCTTTCTGCATCTCCTGCTGATGCATCTCCTCCCGCTGCATCTGCTGCTGCACCTGCTGCATTTCCTGCTGGATCTCCTGCTTGATCTCCTGCTATATCTCCTGCTGCTGCATCTCCTTCCGTAGCTGCTGCTTCAGATCCTCCTGCATCTCCTGCTGCTGCATCTTCTCCTGCATATTGTGTTGCTGCATCTCCTGCTGCTTCGTGTGATTTTGCATCTCCAGGTGCATCTCTTTCTATTGCATCTCCAACTGCTGCATCTCTTGTTGCTCTGTCGCCTGCTGCATCTCATGCTGGATCTCTTTCAGCTGGATCTCCTGTTTCTGAATCTCCTCCTGCTGCATTTCCTGCTACATCTCCTCCTGCTGCATCTCCTACTGAATCTACTGCTGCATCTCCTGCCGCTGCATCTCCTATTGCATCTCCTTCTGCTGCATCTCCTGCTTCTGCATCTCCTGATCCTGCTTCTCCTGCTGCAGCTCCTATAGAATCTCCTGATGCATATCCTTCTGCTGCATCTCCTGCTTCTGCATCTCCTGATCCTGCTTCTCCTGCTGCAGCTCCTATGGAATCTCCTGATGCATATCCTTATGCTGCATCTTCTGCTGCTGCATCTTCTGCTGCTGCATCTTCTGCTGCTGCATTTCCTGCTGCAGCTCGTGCTGCTGCAGCTCTTGCTGAAGCTCCTCATTCATCTCCCACTGCATCTCCTGCTGCTGCATGTGCTGCTGCTGCACCTCCTGCTGAATTTGCTGTTGCTTCTGCTTCAGTCACATCTCCTGCTGCTGAACCTCCTCTGTAGCATGTGCTGCTGCATCTCCTGCTGCTGCATCCCCTGCTGCTGCATCTCCTGTCTCTGTATCCCTTCCTGCTTCTACATCTCCTGCAGAGGCATCTGCGGCTTTATCTCCTGCTGGTGCATCTCCTGCTGCATTTCCTGCTCCATTTGCTGCTTTATCTGCTTCTACATCTTCTGCTGCTGCATCTCCTTCTGTATCTCCTTCTGCATCTCCTTCTAAAGCTCTTGCTTCATCTCCTGTTGCATCTCCTGCTGCATCTGCTGCTGAATCTGCTGATCCATCGGCTATAGCTGCATCTCCTGCTACTGAACCTCCTCCTGCTGCATCTCCAGCTTATGCATCTGTGGCTGATTATCCTCCTGCTCTATCTCCCGATGCATCTCTGTCTACTACATCTGCTGCTGCATCTCCTGCTGCTGCATCTCCTGATGATGCATCTCCTGATGATGCATCTCCTTCTACATCTCCTACTGTACATCTACCGCTTCATCCCCTGCAGCATCTCCTGCTGCTCCATCTGGTGCATCTGCTGCTTCAGCTGCTGCTGCTTCATCCACTGCTGAATCGGCTGCTATATCTCCTTCTTCTCGATCTACTTCTGCATCTCCTGCGGCTGCATCTGCTGCTGCATCTGCTGCTGATTTACATCTTCCTGAATTTTTTGTGGCGGCATCTCCTACTCCATGTCCTGCTGCAGCATCTAGTGTTGAATTTCCTACTGCTGCATCTACTGCTGAATCTCCTGTTGCATCTTCTGTTGCAGAATATCCAGCTGCCACTCCTCTTGCTGAATCACCTGCTGAATCTCCTTTTGCAGCTCCTGCTGCTTCATCCCCTCAACCTGCATCTCTTTCTGCAACACTTGCTGCGTCATCCCCTGCTGCTCCTTCTGCTGCTGCATCTCCTGCTGCTGCATCTTCTCCTGCATCGTCTCCTGCTGCAACTGCTTCTGCATCTGCTGCTCCTTCTGCTGCTGCATCTCCTCCTGCTGCGTTTCTTACTACCTCTGCTGATTAATCTCCTGCTGCATTTCCTGCTGCATGTTTTGTTGCTGCATCTCCTGCTGCTTCGTGTGATTTTGCATCTCCTTCTATTGCATCTTCGGCTGCTGCATTTTCTGCTACATCACCTCCTGCCTATCCTGCTACTGCATCTCCTAATGTATTTCCTGCCACTTAATCTCCTGCTGCTGCATCTACTGCTTCATCTCCTTCTGATGTCTATCTTGCTGCTGCATCTACTGCTTACGCATCTCCTCCTGCTGCATCTCAGGTTTCATCTCCTCTTTCTTATCCCCGGCTGCATATCCTGCTGCTACATCTCTGGCTACTGCATCTCCTTCCGCATCTAATGCTGCATCTCTTGCGGCTGCATCTCGTCCTACATCTCTTGCGGCTGCATCTCCTGCTCCATCTCCTGCTGATGAATCTTCTCCTAATGCATCTATTTATGCGTCACTTTCTGCTGCATCTTCTGCATTTGCTGCTGCATCTGCTGCTGCTTCACATCCTGCTGCATCTCCTGCTACATGTCCTGCTACTGCATCTGCTGCTGCATCTGCTGCTGCATCTGCTGCTGCTCTATCTCTTGCTTCATCTACTGCGGCTTCACTTCCTGTTGCATCTCCTTCTGCTGCATCACATTCTCTGCATCTATTGATAATGCTTCCCCTGCTGCTGCACCTCCTGCTGCTGCATCTCCTGCTTTGGCATCTCACGCCACATCTGCTGATGATGCATATCCTGATCTGCATATCTTGCTGCATCACCTGCTACTGCATCTCCTGATGCTGCATCTCCTGCTGCTGAATCTCCTACTGCTGAATCTCGTGCTGCAGCATACACTGCTGCATCTACTGCTGCTGCATCGCCTACTGCATCTTCCGCTGTGTCATCCCCTGCTGTGACATCTCCTAGTGCATTTCCTGCTGTTTAATCCCTTTATGCTGCATCTCCTGCTGAATCTCCTTCTGCTGCATATATCGCTGCTGCATCTAATTCTGCTTCCTCTACTGCTGCATCTCCTACCTCATCTACTACTGATGCATCTCCACCTGATGCATCTCTTTCTGCATCTCTTTCTGCTGCATCTCCTACTGAATCCTCTGCTGCTGCATCTTCAGCATTTGCTGATTCATATTCTGCTGCTTCACATACTGCTGCATATGCTGGTACATATCCTGCTGCTGCATCTCCTTCTGCGTCTCCTGCTACTGCATCTTCTTGCTGTGGCATTTTCTTCTGCATCTCCTACCGCTGTATCTGCTGCTGCGTCTCCTTCTGCTGCATCTCTTGCATCTGCTGCTGCATCTGCTGCTGATTCATCTCATGCTGCATCTCCTGCTAGATATACTTCTTCTGCATCTTCTGATGCTGAATCTCCTGCTGCTGCATCTCCTGCGTAATTTCCTGCTGCTACACATGCTGGTGCTGCATATGCTGCCTCTTAACCTGCTGCTGTACCTCCTGCTGCTGCATATCATAGTGCATCTTCTTCTACTACATCACTGGCTGTGGTATGTCCCGCGTACTCTTCTGTTGCAGAATCTCCTGTTACATCTCCTGCTGCTACATTACCTGCTGCATCTCCTCCTTCTGCAACTCCTCCTGCTGCATCTGCTTCTGCTGAATCTGCTGCTTCAACTCCTGCTGCTGCATCTGCTGCTGCTTCATCTGCTGCTGCATTTTCTTCTGCATCTCCAGCTGCTGCATCTCATACTGCCTGTCCCGCTGCTCAATCTCCTGTTGCTGCATCTCTTGCCTGATCTCCTGCTGCTGCATATCCTGCTGCATCTCCTGCGGTATCTCTTGGTGCTGGATCTCCTGCTGATGCATATCCTGCTTCAACTCCTGCTGCTGTATTACCTTCTGCCTCTCTTCCTGCTGTATTTCCTGCTACTGCATCTCCTGCTGCTGCATCTGCCGCTTCATCTCTTGATGCTGAATCTGCTGCTGCATCTCCTGCTGCATCTCTTGGTGCTGCATCTCCTGCTGATGCATTTCCTGCTGCATCTCCTGTGGCACCACCGGCTGCAGCATCTCCTTCTTCATCTCCTGCTGCATTTCAAGCTGCATTTCCTGCTGATGCATCTCCTGCTGCATATCCTGATTCTGTGTCTCCAGCTACTGCATCTCCTACTGCCTCTGCTGCTTCTGACTATCCTGCTACTGCTACTCCAGCTGCCGCATCTCCTTCTGCATCTCGTCCTGCTGCATATTTTGCTGCATCTCCTGCTGCATTTCCTGCTTCACATCTCCTGCTGCATCTCACGCTGTTGCAACTCCTTCTGATACATCAGCGTGTTCATCTCTTGATGCTGCTATCCTGCTGCATCTCCTGCTGAATCTCCTGCTGGTGCATACCCTGCTGCGTCTACTGGTGCTGCATTACCTGCTGCATCTCTCCTGCTGCATCACCTGCTTCTTGACTGTCTGCTCCTACATCTCCTGCTGCATCTTCCTCAGATGTATCTCCTGCTGTATCTCTTGCTGCATCCTCTGCTCATGCGTCTGTGAATGCATCTCCTGATTTCCTGCTGCATCTGTTGCTCAATCTCTTGCTGATGCATCAAGTGCATCTGCATTTCCTTCTGCATATTCTGCTGAATGTATCTGCGGCTGCACCTCCTGCTGCTACATCTCCTACTGAATCTCCTGCTGCACAATGTCCTATCGCATTTCCTGCTGCAGTATCCCCTGCTGCATTTCCTGCTGCTGCATCTCCTGCTGAATCTCTTGCTGCTGCAACTCCTGCTGCTGAATCTCCTGCCTCTTCATCTTCCACTGCTGCATCTGCTGCTGAATCTGCTACTGCATCTGCTGCGGCTGCACATTTTCTACTGCATCTGCTGCTTCTGCATCTCCTGATGCTTCATCTCATCCTGCAGCATCCCCTTCTGCATCTCTTGCTGCTATATCTCCTGATGCTTCATCTCCTGCTGCTGCATCTCTTGCTCCATGTCCTGCTGCTGCATCTCCTGTTCTGCATCCCCTTCTGCTTCGTCTGCTGCTGCATCTCCTTCTGCTGCATTTCATGTTGCACCTCATATTGAAGCATCTCCTGCTTCATCTCTTGCTGCTGCATATTCTTCTGCATTTCCTGCTGCAGCTCTTCCTACTGCATCTCCTTCTGAATCTACTACTGCTGCTATCTATCGAATATACTGCCACTTCATCTACTGCTGCATCTCCTGCTACATCTCCTGCTGCTGCTTCCGCTGCTGCTGTAACTCTTGCTGCATTTATTTCGTCTGAATCTCCAGCTATATCTCCTGCAGCAGGAGTTGCAGCAGTAGATGCAGGAGGCGATCCAGCAGCAGGAGATGCAGAAGCAGAGGATGTAGCAGGACATGCAGCAGTAGATGAATCAGAAGCAGATGCAGCAGGAGATGCAGAACGAGATGCAACAGGAGATGCAGTAGGAGGAGATTCAGGAGATACATCCAACAGGAGGTGCAGCTGCATGAGATGCAGCAGGAGGTGCAGCAGCAGGGGAAGCAGTAGCAGACGGTGAAGAGAAGAGATGCAGAGAATGAGAAGGAGCAGAAGGAGACGCAGCCGCAGTAGATTCAGCAAGAGATACAGCAGTAGCAGATGCAGCAGCAGGAGATGCAACAGCAGATGCAACAGCAGGAGACGCACCAAAAGGAGACGTAGCAGAAGATGCAGCAGTGTGTGAAGCAGCAGTATATGAAGCAGCAGTAGATTCAGGAGCAAATGCTTCAGATGCAGCAGTAAGAGATTCAGCAGGAAATGCAGCCGCAAGAGATGAAGCAGGAAATGCAGAAGATGCAGCAGCAAGTGATGCATAAAGGGAAGCATCAGGACAAGATTCATGAGCAGGAGATGGAGCAGGAGATGCAGCCGCAAGAGATATAGCAGGGAATGCAGCCACAAGAGATGAAGCAGGATATTCAGCAGGAGATTGAGGAAGTGGAGGTGCACCATGATATGCAGCGGTAGGAGATGCAGCAGCAGGAGATGCAATAGCAGAAGATGCAGCAGCAGATTCAGTAACAGAGGCAGCAGCAAGAGATGCTTAAGCGGAAGATGCAGCAGCAGGAGATGATACAGGAGGAGGTGCTGCCGCAGGAGACGCAGCAACAGTATATGAAAAACCAGATGCATCCACAGGAAATGAAGCAGGAGATGCTGAAGCAGGAGATGCTGCAGCAGGATATGCAGACGGAGATGATGCAGCTTAAAATGCATCAGGAGGAGAAACAGCAGTAGGATACGCAGCAGGAAATGAATCTGGAGATGGAGCAGGAGGAGATGCTACAGCAGACACAGCAGCAAGGGATGCAGTAGAAGGAGATGAAGCTTCACGAGATGCTGCAGGAGATACAGCAGCTGGCGATTCTGCAGCAGGAGATACACAGCAGACGATACAGCAAGAGATGCAGAAGAAGGAGATGAAGGAGGAGTTGCACCAGAAGGAGATGGAGCAGGAGATGCAGCAGCAGATGCAGCAGAAGGTGTAATAGCAGGAGGTGAATCAGCAGATGCACCAGCTAGAGAAATAGCAGGAGATGCCGTAGGCTCTTGAATTTTGAAGTGACCTTTTAATAGCCATTCTGATGTTACAGTACACAAGCCTAGACTGAAAGTTCTACAAGTCTTGCTTTGCAGTGAAAGCGCTATAAGAGAAGACATTCAGGAGCTGCAGAATTCCATGCTAGCGTCTTCCCTGCGCGAATTACTCATTTTTCCTAAACCTCCTTAATAGGAGCAGTTAAGCCATAATTCAGTACCCTGTACTACAAAGACCCATAAGTCTTGCTTTGCACCTTGCAGTGAAAGCGCTTTAAGAGAAGATTATGAGGAGAGCCACCATATGATCGTAGTAGTTTCCCTGCAGTACTTATTCTGTACGACATGAAATCTGAAGCGATTCTTCAAAAGCCATTCTACTGTTACATTTCACAAGTCTAGATTGAGAATTCTACAAATCTTGCTTTGCAGTGAAAGCGCTATAAAGAGAAGACATTCAGAAGCAGCAGCATTCCATGCTAGCCTCTTCCCTACGGGAGTTACTCACTTTTCCTAAAGGGCCTTAGTTTGCCTAATTTAGTCATTTTCAGTAACTTATATTAAAACGGTCCATAAGTAGCGCTTTGCACCTTGCAGTGAAAGCGCTTCCACAGAAGCCACAAAACGACCGTTGCTTCTTCCCTGCGATACTTGTGCTGAAGGCTCTGAATTTTGAAGTGACGTTTTAATAGTCATTCTGATGTTACGGTACACAAGCCTAGACTGAAATTTTTACGAGTCTTGTTTTCTAGTGAAAGCGCTATAAGAGAAGACAATGCGAAGCAGCAGCACTCCATGCTAGCATCTTCCATGCTGTAATTATTGCGTTTTCCTTAAGCGCCTTAATAGGCGCAGTAAAGGCACAATTCAGTACCCTATATTAAAAGGGTCCATAAGTAGTGCTTTGCTGCTTGCAGTGAAATCGTTACCACTGAAGACACTACCGAGAGCCAGCATTTGATCGAAGCACCTTCCCTGCTGTACTTGTGGTTAATGATTTGAAATTCTGAAGTAACGCTTTAATAGCCATTCTGATGATTCAGTACACAGGCCTAGGATGCAAGTGGCACTTTAATTCTGCTGTTACAATACACAAGCCTTGATTCAAAGCTCCACAAGTCCTGCTTGGCAGTGATAGTGCTATAAGGGAAAACATTCAAAAGCAGCAGAATTCCATGCTAGCATCTTCACTGACTTTTCCTAAAGCTCATTCACAGGCGCAGTTAAAGAACAATTAAGTACCCTGTGCTAAAACGTTCTGTTAATTGCACATTGCATCTAGCAGTGAAAGCGCTACCAGAGAACACTAGAGCGACAGCACAAATTTCCTGTTAGAAGCTTCCATGTGGTACTTATGCTGAATGCTCTGAAGTTTTGAAGTGACACTTTAATAGCCATTCAGATGTTATAGTACACAAGCGTGCATTGAAAACTGTACAAGTCTTGCTTTGCAGTGACAGCACTGTAAGAGAAGACATTCAGAAGCAGCAGCATAACCACGCTAACATCTTCACTGGGGGAGTTACTCACTATTCCTTAATCGCCTTAGAAGGCGCAGATAAGTCGCAATTCTGTAACCTATACTAAAACGTTCTGTTAGTCATGCTTTGCGGCTTGCTGTTTAAGGGTTTCAAGAGAAGACCCGATCACGTACCAGAATTTCATTGTACCAGCTTCTCTGGGATGCTTGTGCTGAAGTCTCTGAAATTTTAAAGTCAGGCTTTACTAGCCATTCTGATGTTACAGCACACAAGCCGAGACTCGAAGCTCTACAAATCCTGCTTTGCAGTGAAAGCACTAAAAGAGAAGACATTCAGAAGCAGCAGCATCTTCACTGCGGGAGAAACTCACTTTTCCTAAAGCGCCTTAATAGACGCAGTCAAGTCACTATTCATTATCCCATACTAAAACGGTCTGTTAGTCGTGCTTGGTAGGTAAAAGTTAAATCGTTTCCAGAGAAAACTCTAACGAGAGCCAGAATTTGATGGTAGCAGCTTCCCTGCGGTACTTGTGCTGAACGATCTGAAATTTTGAAGTGATGCTTTAGTAGCCATTCTCTCGTTGCAGTACACTAGCCTACGCTAAAAGTTCTAAATGTCTTGCTTTGCAGTGAAAGCACTCTATAGAAGACATTCAGAAGCAGCAGCATTCCACGCTAACATCTTATCTGCCGGAGAAACTCACTTTTCCTTCAGCGCCTTAATAGGCTCAGTTAAGTCACAATTCAGTACCTTATACAAAAACTAGCTGTTAGTCGTTCTTTGCAGCGTGCAGAGAAAGTGCATCTAGCGAAGACTCCAACGAGAGCCATCATATGATGGCAGCAGCTTCCCTGGGGTACTGTGCTGAACGTATTGAAATTTTGAATCGACGCATTAATAGCCATTCTGCTGTTACAATACACAAGCCTAGACTCAAAGTACTCCATGTCTTGCTTGGCAGTGTAAGCGATAAAAGGGAAGACGTTCACAAGCAGCAGAATTTCATGCTAGCATCTGTACTGCGTGAGATACTGTCCTTTCCTAAAGCGCCTTCATAGGCGCTATTAAGTCACAGTTCTGTACCCTCTGCTAAAACTTTCTATTAGCCTTACTTTGCAGCTAGCAGTGAAAGAGCTTTTAGAGAAGATTCAAATGAGATCCAGAATTTCATGATAGGAGCGTCCCTCTGGTACCTGTGCTGAACGTGCTGAAGTTTTGAAGTACATTAAATAGCCATTCGGCTGTTATAGTACAAAAACCTGGAATGAAAGTTGTACATGTCTTGCTTTACAGTGAAAGCACTGTAAAAGAGGTCATTCAGAAGCAGCAGCATTCCATCGTCACTGTGGGAGAAACTCGCTTTTCCTAAAGTGCCTTAATAGGCGCAGTTATGTCACTCTTTAGCACCCTATACTAAAAGATCTGTTAGTAGTGCTTTGCAGGTAGAAGTGACAGTATTTCCAGAGAAGACTTCGTTAAAGTCTCATTAAGAGCCAGAATTTGATGGTAGCATCTTCCCTGCAGTACTTGTGCTGAACGCAGTGAAATTTTGAATTGATGCTTTAATAGCCATTCTGGTCTTACAGTACGCAAGTCTAGACGGAAATTTCTACAAGTCTTGCATTGCACTGAAAGCGCTATAATCTCTGAAGCAGCAGGATTCCATGCTAGCATCTTTGATGCTGTAGTTATTCCATTTTCCTAAAACTCCTTAATAGGAGCAGTTAAGACGCAATTCAGTACCTTATATTAAACGGGTCCGTAAGTGTTGCTTTGCTGCTTGCAGTGAAATCATTACCTCAGAAAACTCTAACGAGAGCCAGCATTTGATGGAAGCAGCTTCCCTGCGGTACTTGTGCTGAAAGATCTGAAATTTAGAAGTAAGCCTTTAACAGCCATTCTGATGTTACAGTACAAAAGCCTAGGACTCAAAGCTCCTCAGATCTGGCTTTGCAGTGAAAGAACTATAAGAGAAGACATTCAGAAGCAGCGGAATTACATGCTAGCATCTTTCCTGAGGGAGTTTCTCACTTTTCCTTAAGCGTCTTTATTAGTGCAGTTAAGTCACAATTCAGTATCCTATACTAAAACTTTCTCTTAGTCGTGCTTTGCAACATGCAGTAAAAGCGCTTCCAGAGAAGACTCGAAGAAGTCCTAGAATTTGACTGTAGAAGCTTCCCTGCGATACTTATAATCAACCATCTGGAATTTTGTAGTTATGCTTTAATAGCCATTTAATAGCCATAGAATGAAACTTCTACAAGTCTTTCTTTGGAGTAATAGTGCTATAATGGAAGACATACAGAAGCAGCAGCATTCCATGCAGCATCTTCCCTGCGGGAGTTTCTCACTTTTCCTTAAGCACCTTAATTAGTGCAGTTAAGGCACTATTCAGTACCCTATACTACAACTCTGTTAGTCGTACTTTGCCGTGTGCAGTGAAAGCGCTTCCAAAACAGACTCTAACGAGAGCCATCATATGATGGTAGCAGCTTCCCTGGGGTACTTGTGCTGAACGATCTGAAATTTTGAAGTGACACTTTAATAGACATTCGGATGTTATAGTACACAAGCTTGGAGTGAAAGTTCTACAAGTCTTGCTTTACAGTGAAATCGCTATAAGAAGAAAGATATTTAATAGCAGCAGCATTCCATGCTACCATCTTCCCTATGGGCGTTATTCGATTTCCTAAATCACCTTAACAGGCGCAATTAGGACACAATTCAAGATCCTATACTAAAAATTTCCGTTAGTCCTGCTTTGCAGCTTGCAGTGAAAAGCTTCCAGAGAAGTCATTTTGCAGTGAAAGGGCTACAAGAGAAGACATTCGGAAACCATTCCATACTAGAATATTTTCTGCAGGAGGTAATATAGAATCATAAAACAGCAGGAAATGGAGATGCAGGAGTTGCAATAGGAGATGAAGCTGGAGATGCATATTCAGAAGAATCAGCAGCAGGAGACTCTACAGCAAATACAGCAGCAGGAGATGTAGCAGTTGGAGATGCAGAAGCACGAGATAGTGGGGTAGATGCAGCACCAGGAGATGCAGAAGGAGAAGATTCCATAGGAGGAGATGCATATTCATCTGTAGATGCAGAAGCAGGAAATGCAGCAGATGGAGATGCAGCTGCAGCAGATGCCATAGGAGGACATGCAGCAGGATATGTCGCAGATATAGATGCAGTAGATAATGCAGGAGGAGGAGAAGCACCAGGATATAGAGCAGGAGATGCCGCAGGAGACACAGCAGCAAGAGATGCATAAGAAGATGCAAAAGCAGACGCAGCAGCAGGAGATTCAGCAGCAATAAAGCAGGACTTGCAGCAGCAGATGTAGCAGCAGATGCAGCAGGAGGAGATGTAGCAGCAGCAGATGTGGGAGAAGATGAAGCAGAAGATGCAGAAGCAGAAGCCGCAGGAATTGCAGCAGAAGGAGATGGAGCAGGAGATATAGCATTAGGAGATAAATCAGCAGGAGATGAAGCTGCAGGAGATGCAGCAAGACAAGCAGGAGGAGATGCAGCAGGGGATGCAGCAGGAGAAGCAGCAGAAGGAGATGCAACAGCATGAGCTGCAGCAGCAGGTCATGAGGCCGCAGCAGATGTAAAAGCAGATTCAACAGCATATTCAACAAAATAAGCAGAAACGCATCAGCAGGAGATACCGCAACAAAAGATACAGTATGATATGCAGCAGAAGACGCAGCAGCAAATTCAGGAACAAAGACACCAGCAACAGATGCAGCAGCAGGAGATCAAGAATCCGATGCAGAGGAAGATGGAGATTCAGCAGGAGATGCAGCAGCAGATTCAGTGGAAGATACAGATTCAACAGGAGGTGCAGCAGCAAGAGATGGAGCAGAAGGAGATGCAGCAGCGGTAGATACATCAGCGGGTTTATCAGCAGATTCAGCATTAGATGCAGAAGCAAGAGATACATCAGAAGGAAATGCAGCAGCAAGACATGGAGCAGCAGGAGATGTATCAGCAGGAGGTGCAATACCAGGAGATGCATCAGCAGGAGATGAGACGAAGGGTCTGCTGCATTCTCTGCTGCATCTCCTGATGCATCCCCTTCTGCTTCATCTCATCCTGCTGCATCTCATGCTGCATGTCCTGCTGTTAAATCTCCTGCTGCTTTATATCCTGCTGCTGCATCTCCTTCTGCTTCGTCTGCTGCTGCATCTCCTTCTGCTCTATCTCATGTTGTACCTCCTATTGAAGCATCTCCTGCATCATCTCCTGCTGCTGCATATCCTGCTGCTGCATCTCGTTCTGCTGCATATTCATCTGCATTTCCTGCTGCAGCTCTTCCTGCTGCACCTCCTTCTGAATCTACTACTGCTGCATCTGCTGCATCTGCTGCTGCATTTCCTGCTACATCTCCTGCTGGTGCATCTCCTGATGCTGCATCTGCTGCTGCATCCTCTTATGCTGCATCTCATGCTGCATCTGATACTGCTGTACATCTTGCTGCATTTACTGCAGCTGAATCTCCTGCTATATCTCCTTCTGCTGCATCTCCTGCGGCCTCATCTGCTGATATTTAATTTGCTGCTGCATCTGTTGCTGCATGTCATGCTCCTGCACATCATGCTGCATCTCCTCCTTCTATATCTCCTTCTGCATCTCTTGGTTCTGCATCTTCTGCTTCTGTATCTTCTGCTGCATTTCCTGCTGAATCTCATCCTGCTGTATTACCTGCTGCATCACATCCTGCTGCGTCCCCTGCTGCTGCATCTCCTCTTACTGCATCTCCTGAAGTATCTCCTGCTTCTGCGACTCCTGTTAAATCTGCATCTCCTGATGCATCTGCTTCTGCATATCCTGCTGATGCATCTCCTGCTGTGGGATCTCCTATTATCTCAGATGCATGAGCAGAGAATGCAGCAAGAGATACAGCAGGAGATTCATCAGCGGAAGATGTAGCAGGAGATGTAGGAGCAGGAGATCAAGAAGCAGGTGATGCAGCAGGAGATGCAACAGCAGAACATGCAGCTGAATATGCAGCAGTATAGATTCTGCAGGAGATGCAATAGCAGGATATGAAGCAGCAGGAGGTGCAGCTGGAGATTCAGGAGGAGGAGATGCAGCAGTAGATGCAGAAACAGGAGATGATTAAGCATGAGATGCAGCAGCAAGAGATGCAGCACACGATGCATCAGGAGTTGTAGAAGCAGGAGATGCAGCAGCAGGAGATGCAGCAGGACATTCAGCAGGAGATAAAGCAGGAAATGCAGCAATAGATGAAGCAGCAGGAGGTTCAGGAACTGCAGCCTCAGGAGAGGCAGCAGTAGGAAATACAGCAGTAGGAAATGCAGCAGGAGATGCAGAAGAAGGAGATGCAGTAGGAGATGCATATTCGGAAGGATTGAAGAAGCAGGATATGAATCCGCAACATATACAGCAGCAGGAGATGCAGCAGGAGATGCAGCAGCAACAGATGAAGAAGGAGATGCAACAGAAGGAGATTCAACAGGAGATACAGCAGGAGATGCAGCAGCAGGGGATGCTGCAGCAGGAGATTCAGGTGCAGGAGATGCAACCGCATGAGACACAGGAGCAAGAGATGCAGAAGCAGGGGATGTAGCAGCAGATTCAGAAGGAGGAGATGCAGCAGGAGATGCAGCAGCAGGAGATACATTAGGGAGATTTTGCAGCAGATGTAGAAGAGATGCTGCAGAAGGAGGTGCAGTAGCAGGTGCAGCAGCAGATGCAGCAGCAGGAGCTGAAACAGCAGATACAACAGGAGATTCAGATTCAGCAGGTGAGGCAGCAGTAGGGGGTGCTGAATAAGATGCAGCAGCAGGAGATGCAGCAAGAGATGAAGCAGCAGAAAATGCAGCACCAGGAGATGCAATAGGAGATGCTGAAGCCAGATATACAGCAGCAGGATATGCAGCAGCAGTCTATAAAGCAGCAGGAGATGCTGCAGCAGGAGATGCAGCAAGAGATGAAGCAGCAGAAAATGCAGCACCAGGAGATGCAATAGGAGATGCTGAAGCCAGATATACAGCAGCAGGATATGCAGCAGCAGTCTATAAAGCAGCAGGAGATGCTGCAGCAGGATATGCAGCTGCTGATGCATCAGCAATGCAGCAGGAGATGCATCAGAGATACAGCAGGAAGAGATGACGCAGCAGCAGTTGTAGCAGCAGGAGATGCAGGAGCAGGAGATGCACCAGTAGGAGATATATAAAGAGATGCAGTAGCAGATGCAGAATCAGATGCAACAGCAGGAGATGCAGTATCAGTAGATGTCGCAGCAGATTTAGGAGTAGATTCAGCGGGAAATGTAGCAGCAGTAGATGCAGAAGCAGGAGATGCAGCAGCTGGAGATGAAGTAGAGGAGATGCAGCAAAAGATGCATCAGCAAGAGATGCATCAGAGGGAGATATAGCAGGAGGATATGCAGCAGGAGATGCATCAGTAGGAGATGCTTCATGTACTGCTGCATCTCCTGCTAAAATTCCTGCTGCTGCATCTCCTGCTACTTGATATCCTCCTGCATCTCTTGCTGATGCATATGCTGTTTCATCTCCTGCTGCTGCATCTGCTGCTTCATCTCCTGCTGCTGTATCTCCTGCTGCTACATCTCCTGCTGAATCTGCTGCTAAACCTGCTGCTGCATCTGCTGCGTCTGCATCTCCTTCCCTGCTCATGCATCTGCGGATACATCTCCTGATCCTCCATTTCCTGTTACATCTGCTCCTTCATCACCTGCTGCATCTCCTTCTGCTCCATCTGGTGCATCTGCAGCTGCATATGCTGCTGCTTCATCTACTGCTGGATCTCCTGCTATATCTCCTGCTGCATCTCTTCCTGAATTTTTTGTTGCTGCATCTCCTGCTGCATGTGTTGCTGCAGCATCTCCTGTTGCATCTTCTACTGCTGCATCTACTTCTGAGTCTCTTGTTTCATCTCCTGTTTCAGCTTCTCCAGCTGCCCCTCTTCCTGCTGAATCTACTGCTGAATCTCTTTTTCCAGCTCATACTTCTGCACCTCCTGCTGCTGCATCTCCTCCTCCATCATTTCCTGCTGCAACTGCTTCTGCATCTGCTGCTGCTTCTGCTGCTACATCTCATGCTTCTGCCTCTGCTGCTGCATCTCCTCCTGCTCCATCTCATGCTGCATCTCCTGATTAATCTGCTGCTGCATTTACTGCTGCATGTTCTGCTGCTTAATCTGCTGCTTCATGTGCTTTGTATCTCCTGATGCATCTCCTGGTGCTGCATTACCAGCTTTATCTTCTCCTGCATCACATCTTGCTGCATCGTCTGCTGCATCTCCTGCTGCTGCATCTCCTGCTGCTGCATCTCCTGCTGCTGCAACTGTTGCTGAATCTCCTTCTGCATCTTCTGCTTGATCTGCTACTTCTATACCTCCTGCTGCTGCATCTCCTGCATCTGCATCTGCTTATGCATCGCCTTCTGCTGCATCTCCTCCTATGGCATCTCCTACTGCCACATCTCCTGCTGGATCTCCTGCTACTGCATGTCCTGCTGCTGCATCTCCTGCTGAATCTGCTGCTGCATCTCCTGCTGCTGAATCTGCTGCTAAACCTGCTGCTGCATCTGTTACTGCTACACCTTTTGCTGCTGAATCTCCTGCTGAATATACTGCTGCTTCAGCTTCTGCTGCATCTCGTCTTGCTGCATCTCTTCCTGCTGCATCTCCTGCTGCTGCATCTGATGTAGCACCTCCTGCTGCTTCATATCCTCCTGAATCTTCATATTCGGCTGCATCTGCTGCTGCAACTCCTGCTGCTGCATCTCCTGCAGCATCTCTTGCTGAAACATCTCTTGCTGATGCATCTCCTGCTGATGAATCTGCTTTTGCATCTCTGTTTCCTGCATCTCGTGCTGCATCTGCTACTACATCAGCTGCTGCTTCTGCCGCTGCTGCATCTCCTGCTGCTTCATTTCCTTCTGCTGCATCTCCTGCTGCACCTCCGGCTGCCACATGTCCTTTTGCTGCATCTCCTTCTACTGTAATTCCTGCTGTATTTGCCTCTGCATCTCTTGCTCCTACATCTGCTGATGCATCTGCTGATGCTACACCTCCTGCTGCATTTTCTGCTGCAACTTCTGATGCAACTTTTGCTGCATCTCCTGCTGGATGTCCTTCTTCATCTCGTGCTACTGCTTCTCCTGCTTCACCTCCTGCTGCATCTCCTGCTTCTTCATCTCCTGCTGCTTCGTCTGCTGCTGCTTCTTCTGCTGCTTCATCTCATCCTGCTGCACCTCATGCAGTATCTGCTGATGCATCTCCTGATGCATCTCCAATTGCATCTGGTTCTGCATCTCCTGCTGCTTCATCTCCTACTGTATCTACTGCTGCATTGCCTCCTGTATCTCCTGCTGCTGAATCTCCCATTACATCTACTGCTTCAGATCCTCCTGCTGCATCTCCTCCATCTGCTGCTGCATCTGCTACGGATTCATTTACTGCTGCATGTCGTACTACATCTTCTGCTTCTGCATCTCCTGCTGCTGGATCTCCTCCTGTATCTACTGCTGCATCATCTGCTGCTGCAACTCCTGCTGCTGCATCTCCAGCTCCATATCCGTCTGATGCATCTGCGGATTCATCTCATGAAGCTGCTCTCTTGCTGGATCTCATGCTACTGAATCTCTTGCTGCTGAAAACCCTCTTGCATTTACTGCTACAGCATTTCCAGCTGCCTCTGCTGCTACTGTATCTCCTGCTACTGCATCTGTTGATGCATTTCCTGATGCATCTCCTGCTGCTGCATCTCAGGCATAATCTTCTGCTGCTGCATATGTTGGTGCTGCATCTGATGCTTCATCTACTGCTGCCTAATGTGGTTGTGCTGAATCTGCTGCTGCATCTCCTTCTGCTACATCTCATACTTCATCTCCTACTGCTCCATCTCCTGCTACTGTATCTCCTGCGTTATCTCTTTCTGCTGCATCTCCTGCTGCATCTCTTGCTGCTGCATCTACTGCTGATGCACCTCCTGCTGCTGCATCTCCTGCTTCTGCATCTCATGCCACATCTCCTCCTGATGTATATCCTGATTCTGCCTATCTTTTTGCATCTCCTCCTGCATCTCCTGCTGTTGCATTTCCTGCAAATTTTGCTGCATCTGCTGTAGATTCATCTACTTCTGCATTGCCTGCTGCTGCATCTCCTGCTGCATCTCCCACTGCTGAATCTCGTCCTGCTGCATCTCCCACTGCTGAATCTCCTGTTGAATCTTCTGCAGCTGCACCTCCTGCTGCTGCGTCTGCTTTTGCATCACCTGATGTATCTTCTACTGCTGCATCTCCTAATGCATTTCCTGCTGCTTAATCTCCTGATGCTGCATATCCTGCTTCATCTCCTTCTGCTACATATACTGTTGCTGAATCTACTGCTGCTTCGTCTGCTACTGCATTTCCTACAGCATCTCCTCATACTGCATCTCATGGTGCATCTCCTCTTATTCCATCTCCTGCTGCATATGCAGAAGCAGGAGATGAAGCAGGAGGAGATGCAGCAGGAGAGATGCAGCAGGTAATGCAGCACCAGTAAACGCAGCAGGGTATGCACCAGCAGGAGATTCAGCAGCAGGAAATGCAGCAGGATAGCAGCATCAAGAGATGAATACGCTGATGTATCAGAAGGAGTTGCAACAGCGTGAGATGCAGCAGGAGATGTGAAGCAGGAAATGCAGCAGGAGATGCAGCAAAATATGCAGCAGGACGAGATGCAGAAGGAGATGCGACAGCTGGAGTAGCAGTAGCAGGATAGTCAGAAGCAGCAGATGCAGTAGGAGATGCAGTAGCTGGAGACACAGAATCAGGATATGCAGCAGGAGACGCATCAGCAGGAAATGCAGCTTGAAATGCAGCAGGAGATGAAGAAGGAGATGCTGCAGCCGGTGGTGCCACAGGAGATGCAGCAGGAAATGCATCAGCAGGAGATGCAGCACCAAGGGATGCAGCAGGAGATGCAGCAGCAGATTCAGCATCAAGAGATGAAGCAGTAGATACAGCAGCAGGAGATGCAGTAGCAGGAAATACAGCAGGAAGAGAGGCAGAAGGTAATACAGCAGCAGGAGTTGAAGCAGGATATGCAGCAGCAGGAGATCTAGCACCAAGAGATGCAGCAGGAGATCAGGCAGGAGATGCAGTAGCTGGAGATGCAGAATCAGGATATGCAACAGGAGATGCATCAGCAGGAAATGCAGCTTAAAATACAGCAGGAGATGAAGAAGGAGATGCCGCAACCAGTGACATTACAGGAGATGCAGCAAGATATGCATCAGCAGGAGATCCAGCACCAAGAGATACTGCAGGAGATGCAGCAGGATATGCAGCAGCAGGAGATCAGGCAGGAGATGCAGCAACAGGAGATTGAGCAGCAGGACAGGCAGTATGAGATGCAGCAGCTGGAGATGCAGAAGAAAATGCAGCAGCAGATGAAGCAGCAGCAGATGCAGCAGCAGGAGTTGAAGCAGCAGATTCAGCAGTAGGAGATGCAGCAGCAGGAGTTGCAACAGGAGGAGATGCAGTAGGTAATGTGGCAGCAGGAGATGTAACAGGAGATTCTGCAGCAGAAGTGTACGCAGGATATACAGCAGCAGGTGATGTAGCAGAAGAAGCTACACTATGATATGCAGCAGCAGGAGATTCAGCAGCAGGTTCAGGAGCAGATGCAGCACCAGCAGATGCAGCAGAGGGCGATGAAGCAGCAGATGCAGCATCAGCAGATGCAGCAGTAGGAGATGTAGCAGGAGTTGCAGCAGCAGGAGATGGAGCAGCAGAAGACGCATAAGCAGTAGATGCAGCAGCAAGTTATCCATCAGAAGGACATGCACTAGGAGATGAAGCAGCAGGAGATGCATTAGGAGATGCAGCAGCAGGAGATGCAGCAGAAGACGAAGCAGCATTCGATGTAGCAGCCACATATGCAGTAGAAGGAGAAGAAGCAGGAGATGCTGCAGCAGGAGATTAAGCAGCAGAAGATCCATTAGGAGATGCAGAAGCAGGAGATGTGGCAGCAGGAGATGCAGCAGCAGATGCCACAGAAGATGCAGATTCAGCAGGAGATGCAGCAGGAGGAGATGCAGTAGCAGGATATGTAGGAATTGATGCAGCAGGATATGCAGTAGTAGATGCAGCAGCATATGCAGCAGCAGGAGATGTAGAAGAGATGCTGCAGAAGGAGATGCAGCAGCAGATGAAGCAACAGGAAATGCAGCACCAGGAGATGCAATAGGAGATGCTTAAGCCGGATATGAATCAGCAGGATATGCAGCAGCAGGATGTGCAGCAGCAGTTTATAAAGCAGCAGGAGATGCTGCTGCAGCATATGCAGCTGCAGATGCATCAGCAATGCAGCAGGAGATGCATCGGAGATTCAGCAGAAAGAGATGGCGCAGCAGATGCAGCAGCAGATGTAGCAGCAGATATATAAGGAGATGCAGCAGCAGATGCAACAGCAGGAGATGCAGCAGGAATTGCAGTAGCAGGAGATTCAGCAGCAGA
This sequence comes from Clamator glandarius, assembly GCA_033459285.1. Lineage (NCBI taxonomy): Eukaryota > Metazoa > Chordata > Aves > Cuculiformes > Cuculidae > Clamator > Clamator glandarius. The sequence goes on along the minus strand of JAUNZM010000355.1, from coordinate 1,691,417 downwards.
TGCAGCAGGAGAAGCAGAACAAGGAGACACATCAGTAGGAAATACAGCACCGGGAGATGCAGCAGGAGATGCATATTCGGCAGGAGATGCAGCACAAAGATATGCAGGAGGAGATGCAGTATCAGTCGACGTCACAGCAGATTTAGCAGCAGATTCAGCTTGAAATTTAGAAGCAGTAGATGCAGAAGCAGGAGATGCAGCAGCAGGAGATGCAGCAAAAGGTGCATCAGCAAGAGATGAATCGGCAGGAGATATAGCAGCAGGAGATGCAGCAGGAGATGCATCAGCAGGAAATGCTTCATGTACTGCTGCATCTCCTGCTATAATTCCTGCTGATGCATCTGCTGCTTCATCTCCTGCTGCTACATCTCCTGCTGAATCTGCTACTAAACCTGCTGCTGCATCTGCTGCATCTGCATCCCCTTCCCTGCTCATGCATCTGCGGATGCATCTCCTGATCCTCTATTTCCTGTTGCATCTGCTCCTTCATCCCCTGCTGCATCTCCTTCTGCTCCATCTGGTGCATCTGCTGCTGCATATGCTGCTGCTTCATCCCCTGCTGGATCTCCTGCTATATCTCCTGCTGCTGCATCTCCTGCTGCAGGTGTTGCTGCAGCATCTCCTCTTGCATCTCCTACTGCTGCATCTACTTCTGAATCTCTTATTTCATCTCCTGTTTCAGCTTCTCCAGCTGCCCCTCTTCCTGCTGAATCTCCTGCTGGATCTTTTTTTCCAGCTCATACTTCTGCATCTCCTGCTGCTGCATCTCCTCCTGCATCATCCCCTGCTGCTGCATCTCCTCCTGCATCATCCCCTGCTGCTGCATCATGTCCTGTTGCAACTGCTTCTGCATCTGCTGCTGCTGCTGCTGCTACATCTCATGCTTCTGCATCTGCTGCTGCATCTCCTCCTGCTGCCTTTGTGCTGCGTCTCCTGATTAATCTGCTGCTGCATTTACTGCTGCATGTTCTGCTGCTGCATCTCCTGCTGCTTCTTGTGCTTTGTATCTCCTGATGCATCTCCTGGTGCTGCATTACCTGCTTCATCTCCTCCTGCGTCATATCTTGCTGCATCTGCTGCTGCATCTCCTTCTGATGCATCTCCTGCTTCTGCATCTTCTGCTGAATCTGCTGCTAAACCTGCTGCTGCATCTGCTGCATCTGCATCTTTTTCCACTGCATCTGTTGCTGCTACATCTCTTTCTGCTGCACCTCATGATGAATCTCGTCCTGCTGCATCTCCTGCTGAATCTCTTCCTTCTGTAACTCCTGCTGCATGTTTTGCTGATGCATCTCCTGCTGCCACATCTCTTTCTGCATCTCCTTCGGCTGCATCTCCTACTGCTGCATCTGATGTAGCACCTCCTGCTGCTTCATATCCTCCTGAATCTGCATCTTCAGCTGCATATGCAGCTGCAACTACTGCTGCTGCATCTTCTGCTGCTGCAACTCCTGCTGATGTATCTCTTGCTCATGCATCTCCTGCTGATGAATCTGCTTCTGTATCTCCGTTTCCTGCATCTCGTGCTGCATCTGCTACTGCATCTGCTACTGCATTAGCTGCTGCATCTGATGCTGCTGCATCTTCTGCTGCATCATTTCCTTCTGCTGCATCTCCTGCTGCACCTCTGGCTGCTGCATCTCCTTTTGCTGCATCTCCTTCTACTGTAATTCCTGCTACATTTGCCTGTGCATCTCTTGCTCCTACATCTGCTGATGCATCTGCTGCTGCTACACCTCCTGCTGCATTTTCAATTGCAACTTCTGATGCATCTCCTGCTGCATATCCTGCTGCATCTACTTCTTCATCACGTGCTACTGCTTCTCCTGCTTCACCTCCTGCTGCAACTGCTGCTGCTACATCTCCTGCTACTTCTCCTGCTGCTTCATCTCCTCCTGCTGCATCTCATGCAGTATCTGCTGCTGCATTTCCTCCTGTATCTCCTGTTGCTGAATCTCCCGTTACATCTACTGCTTCAGATCCTCCTGCATCTCATGCTGGATCTGCTGCTGCATGTCCTGCTGATGCATATCCTACAGCTGCATGTCCTGCTGCATCTCCTGCTTCTTCATCCCCTGCTGCATCTACTGCTACTTCATTTCCTGCTATATCTCCTGCTGCTGCATGTCCTGCTGCACCTCCTGCTGCTGCACCTCCTGCTTCATCTGCTGCTGCTACATCTCCTGCTTCTGCATCTCCTGGTGGTGCATCCCCTGTGGCATCTCCTGCTACTGCATTCCCTGCTGAATCTGCATCTCCTCTTTCATCTGCTGCTACATCCGTACCAGGGAACATCATGGAGCATGTGATCTTGAGTGCTACCATGAAGCACTTGCAAGAGAACCTGTCAGGCCCTGTCAACACGGGTTCATGAAAGGCAGGTCTAGCCAGAGTAATCTGATCACCTTCTATGACCGAGTGACCAGACTCTTGGATGAGGGAAAGACTGTGGATGTAGTCTTCTTGGACTTTAGTAAAGCCTTTGTTACAGTTTCTCGTAGCATTCTGCTTTGGAAACTGTCAGCCTCTGGCCTGGACAGGCACACACTCTCCTGGGTGGAAAACTGGTTGAATGACCGGGCCCAGGGAGTGGTGGTAAATGGAGTTAAATCCAGCTGGAGGCCAGTGACAAGTGGGGTTCCCCAGGGCTCATTGCTGGGTCCAGCCCTGTTCAATGTCTTCATCAATGACCTGGATGAAGGCATTGAGTGGACCCTTATCATGTTTGCAGATGACACTAAGTTGGGTGGTAATGTCGACCTGCTGGAGGGTAGGGAGGCTCTGCAAAGGGATCTGAACAGGCTGGACTGCTGGGCAGAGACCATTGTCATGAGGTTTAACAAGGCCAAATGCCGGATCCTACTCAAGAGCAGGGCAAAACAACCCTAAGCAGTATTACAGACTGGGAGAAGCCTGGCTGGAAAGCTGCCAGGAAGAGAAAGACCTGGGAGTGTTGGTCGATAGACAACTGAACATGAGCCAGCAGTGTGCCCAGGTGGCCAAGAAGGCCAATGGCATCTTGGCTTATATCAGAAATGGAGCGACTGATAGAGCTGGGGTTGTTTAGGCTGGAGAAGAGGAGGCTGAGGGGAGACCTTATTACTCTCTACAACTACCTGAAGGGAGATTGTGGAGAGGAGGGAGGTGGGCTATTCTCCCAAGTGACAGGGGACAGGACAAGAGGGAATGGCCTCAAGCTCTGCCAGGGGAGGTTCATGCTCGACATAAGGAAAAAATTCTTCACAGAAAGGGTCATTAGGCATTGGAACGGTCTGCCCAGGGAGGTGGTTGACTCACCTTCCCTGGAAGTGTTTAAAGTGCAGGTGGATGAGATACTGAGGGGCATGGTTTAGAGATTGGTGGGAATGGTTGGACTCCATGATCCATTTGGTCTCTTCCAAATTGGTGGTTCTGTGATTCTGTGATCCTGTGATTCTGTGATCTCCTGCTGCTGCCTCTCCTGCTACTGCATCTCCTCCTGCTGCATCTCTTGATACATCCCCTCCTAAATCACCTGCTGCACCTCCTCCTAACTTTCCTGCTGCTTCATCTCCTGCTGCTGTATCTCACGGTGCATCTCCTCTTGCAACATTTTCTGCTGCATCTCCTGCTGATGCATATGCTGCTGGTGAATTTCCTGCAGCATCTCTTGCTGCTGCATCTTTTTCTGCATCTCTTCCAGCTACATTTCCTGCTCCATCTCCTGCTGCAGGACATGCAGCAGCAGGACATGCAGCACGAGATGCAACAGCAGATGAAGCAGCAGGAGATAAAGTAGGAGATGCAGCAGAAGATGCATCAGCAAGAGATGAAGCACCAAGAGATTCAGCAGGAGATGTAGCAGGAGATGTAGCAGGAGATGTAGCAGTAGGAGATGATGCAGGACATGCAGTAGCATGACATGCAGCAGGAGATGCAAACGGAGATGAAGAAGCTGAAGATGCTGCAGAAGGACATGAAGTAGGAGATACAGAAGCAGGAGATGCAGAAGCAGGAGATGAAGCAGGAGGAGATGCAGCAGGAGAGATGCAGCAGGATATGCAGAAGGATATGCAGTAGCAGGTGATGTAGCAGCAGGATATGCAGCAGGAGATGGAATAAGAGGAGATGCACCATCAGATGCAGCAGTAGGAGATGCAGCAGGAGATGCTGCGGCAGACGAAGCAGCAGTAGATGATGCAGCAATATACGCAGCAGAAGGAGATGAAATAGGATATGCAGCATCAGGAGATTAAGCCGCACGAAATGCATTAGGTGATACTTGGCACTGGTGAGACCACCAGGCACTGGTGAGCAGGTAATGCACCAGCAGTAGATGCAGCAGGGTATGCAACAGCAGGAGATTCAGCAGCAGGACATAAAGTATGAGATTGCAGCAGCTGGAGATGCAGAACTAAATGAGCAGTACATGCAGCAGCAGCATATGCATCAGCAGGAGATGAAGCAGCAGATTCAGCAGCAGTAGGAATTGCAGAAGGAGGAGATGTAGCAGGTAATGTACCAGCAGGAGATGTAACAGAAGATTCTGAAGCAGAAGAATATGCGGGACATACCGCAGCAGGTGATGTAGCAGAAGAATATGCACTATGATATGCAGAAGGAGGAGGTACAGCAGCATGTTAAGAAGCAGCATATGCAGCGCCAGCATATGCAGCTGCAGGAGATTACGCAGGAGATAAAGCAGCAGGATATGCAGCATCAGAACAAGCATCAGGAGAGGTAGCAGGAGATGCAGCATTAGATGAATCCGCAACAGATGCAGCAGTAGATGCAAGAGATGCAGCAGAAGGAGATGCAGCAGCAGATACAGCAGTAGGAGATGCAGCAGGATATGCTGCAGCAGGAGATGCAGCAAAAGATGCACCCGCAAGAGATGCAGCAGCAGATGCAGCAGCAGGAGATGCAGTAGAAGGAAGTGCAGCAGCATGAGATACAGCAGGAGATTCAGCAGCAGGGGAAGCAGTAGCAAGAGATGCAGAAAGAAGATGCAGAGAATGAGAAGCAGCAGAAGGAGATGAAGCCTCAGTAGATGAAGCGAGAGATAAGCAGCAGCAGATGCAGTAGCAGATATGTAGCAGGAGATGCAGCAGTATGTGAAGCTACAGCATATGCAGCAGCAAATGCAGAAGATGCAGCAGAAAGTGATGTGTAAATAAATGCATTAGGAGAAGATTCATCAGCAGGAGATGGAACAGGAGATGCAGCCGCAAGAGATGATTCAGCAGGAGATGCAGCATTACAGAATCACAGAATCACAGAATGACCAGGTTGGAAGAGACCCACTGGATCGTCGAGTCCAACCATTCCCAACAATCCCTAATTCATGCTTCTAAGCACCTCATCTACCCTAACCTTAAACACCTCCAGGGACGGTGACTCAACCACCTCCCTGGGCAGACCGTTCCAATGCCTAACCACCCTCTCCGTGAAGAATTTTTTCCTAATCTCAAGCCTAAATCTCCCCTGGCGGAGATTGAGGCCATTCCCTCTCGTCCTGTCCCCTGTCACTTGGGAGAAGAGGCCAGCTCCCTCCTCTCCACAACCTCCCTTCAGGTAGTTGTAGAGAGTAATAAGGTCTCCCCTCAGCCTCCTCTTCTCCAGGCTGAACAACCCCAGCTCTCCCAGTCGCTCCTCATAAGGCCTGTTCTCCAGCCTCTTCACCAGCTTTGTTGCCCTTCTCTGGACTCGCTCCAGAGCCAGAACATCCTTCTTGTGGTGAGGGGCCCAGAACTGAACACAGTACTCGAGGTGTGGTCTCACCAGTGCCGAGTACAGGGGGAGAATAACCTCCCTGGACCTGCTGGTCACACCGTTCCTGATACAAGCCAGGATGCCATTGGCCTTTTTGGCCACCTGGGCACACTGCTGGCTCATGTTCAGTCGGTTGTCAACCAGCACCCCCAGGTCCCTCTCTCCTGGCACCTTTCCAGCCAGGTTTCTCCTAGTCTGTACCTCTGCTTAGGGTTGTTGTGCCCCAAGTGCAGCATCCGGCATTTGGCCTTGTTAAACCTCATGCCGTTGGTCTCAGCCCAGCAGTCCAGCCTGTTCAGATCCCTTTGCAGAGCCTCCCGACCCTCCAGCACATCGACACTTCCTCCCAGCTTGGTGTCATCTGCAAACTTGCTAAGGGAGGACTCAACGCCTTCATCCAGGTCGTTGATAAAGACATTAAACAGGACTGGACCCAGGACTGAGCCCTGGGGAACCCCACTTGTCACTGGCCTCCAGCTGGATTTAACTCCATTTACCACCACCCTCTGGGCCCGGTCATTCAACCAGTTTTTCACCCAGGAGAGTGTGCACCCGTCCAGGCCAGAGGCCGACAGTTTCCAAAGCAGAATGCTGGTGACAAACTGTATCAAAGGCTTTACTGAAGTCCAGGAAGACCTCATCCACAGCCTTTCCCTCATCCAAGAGTTTAGTCACTTGGTCATAGAAGGTGATCAGATTACTCTGGCAAGACCTGCCTTTCATGAACCCGTGTTGACTGGGCCTGATCCCCCGGTTCTCTTGCAAGTGCTTCATGATCGCACTCAAGATCACCCGCTCCATGACTTTCCCCGGTACTGAGGTCAGGCTGACAGGCCTGTAGTTCCCCGGATCCTCCCTGCGCCCCTTCTTATAGATGGGCACGACATCAGCCTCCAGTCCAGTGGAACCTCCCCAGTCATCGAGGACTGCTGGAAGATGATGGAAAGGGGTTTGGCCAGCACATCCGCCAGTTCCCTCAAAACTCTTGGGTGGACTCCATCCGGCCCCATAGACTTGTGGGCATCTAGCTGGGATGAAGCATCAGGAGATGAATCCACAGAAGCATGAGTAGAGGATGCAGCAGGACATGTAGCAGCAGGAGATACAGCAGCAGGAGATACAGCAGCAGATGCAGCAGCAGGAGATGCAGGAGGACATCAAGTAGCAGAAGAAGCAGCAGCAGGAATTTTAGCAGGAGATGCAGCAGTACATGAAGCATCTCCTGCTAATGCATTTCCTACTGCATATCCTTCTCCTGTATCTCCTACTGATTCATCTCCTGCTGATGCATCTTTTGCTGCATCTCCTGCTACTGCATCTCCTGCTACTACATCTCCTGCTGCATATCGTTCTGCTGCATCTCTTGCTGAATATGCATCACCTGCTACATCTCCTGTTACTGCATCTCCTACTGTTGCATCTCCTGCTGCAACATTTCCTGCTGAATCTGCTGCTAAATCTGCTGCAGCATCTACTGCTACTGCATCTCCTGATGCTGCATTTCTTTCTGCCTCATCTCCTGCCGAATATGCATCTCCTGATGCATCTGCTGCTGCTGCATCTCCTGCTGCCTCGTCTCCTGGTTCTTCATCTCCTGCTGCATCTCCTGCTGCATCTCCTGCTAGTGCAATTCCTGCTGCATCTCCTGCTGCTGCATTTTCTGATATATCTACTACTGCTGCATCTTCTGCTGCTGCATCTCCTGCTTCTGGATCTGCAGCTGCTTCTCCTGCTGCTGTATCTGCGTCTGCATCTGCTTCTGCTGTATCTCCTGCTGCATCTCCTGCTGCTGCTCTCTTTTTTCCTGCATCTCTGGCTGCTGAATCTCCTGCTGCATCTGCTTCTGTTGTATCTCCTGCTGCTGCATATCCTGCTGCATCTCGTCTGGCTGTGTCGCCTGCTGCATCTCCTGCTGCATCTCATGCTACTACCTCCCCTGCTGTTGCATCTACTGCTGCATCTCCTGCTGCTGCATCTACTGCTGCTGCATATCCTTCTGCTTCATCTCCTGCTGCCTCATCTCCTGCAGCTCAATATCCTGCTTCTTCTTGGGCTGCTACATATACTCCTGGTGCTGCATCTCCTGCTGCTGCATCTCCTATTACTGCATCTACTGCTGCATCTCCTTCTGCTGCACGTTCTTCTGCATCTCCTTCTGCTGCACGTTCTTCTGCATCTCCTTATGCTACATCTCCTGCTGCATCTCTTGCTGCTGAATCTCATGATTCTGCATCTCCTGCCGTGGCAATTCCTGGTGCTGCATTTCTGCTTCATTTCTTCCTTCTACATCTCCAATTGCTGCATCTCCTGCTGTTGCATCTCCTGTTGAATTTGCATCTCCTGCTGCATCTGCTGGTTCATCTCGTGCTGCTGCATCTGTTGCTTCTGCATCTGCTGCTACATCTTTTTCTTCTGAATCTCTGATGCATCTGCTGCTGCATCTCCTGTTGCTGCATCTCTTGCTGCTTTATAAACTGCTGCTGCATATCTGGCTTCAGCATCTCCTATTGCATCTCCTGGTTCTACTTCTCCTCCTGCTTCATCTCTTGCGGCATATCCTGCTGCTGCATTTCCTACTGTCTCCTGATGCTGCATCCACTGCAGCATCTCCTGCTGCTGCATCTCCTGCTGAAACTGCATCTCCTCCTTCATCTGCTGTTGCATCTCCTGAAGATGCATCTCCTGCTACTGCATCTGCTACTGCATCTTCTACTGCATCAATTATTACATACCCTGCTGATACATCTCCTGCTGATTCACCTCCAGTTGTTGCATCTCCTGGTGCCTCTCCTGCTGCTGAAACTCCTACTACTGCATACACTGCTGCTGCATCTCCTGCTTCTCCACCTACTACTACTGCATCTGCTGCTGCACCTCCTCCTTCTCCATCTACTACTACTGCATCTGCTGCTGAATCCCCTGCTTCTGCACATCCTGCTGTTGCTTATCCCGTTGTATCTCCTGCTGCTGCAAATGCTGCTGCATCCCCTTCCTCTGCATCACCTGCTGCATCTCCTGCTGCTGCACCTCCTGCTGCATTACCGTCTGCTGCATCTGCTGCTGCTGCAACTGCTGCTTCTGCATTTACTGCTGCTGCATCTGCTGCTACATCCACTGCTCCTGCATTTCCTGCTTAATTTCTTGAAGCTGCATCTCATGCTGTTGCATATCCTGCACCTGCATCTCCTGCAGCTGCAAATCCTGCTATATCTCCTTCTGTATCTCCTGCTGTTCATCCCCTGCTCCTGTAATTCCTGCTGCTGAATCTCCTGCTGCTGCATCTCCTGTTGCATCTCCTGCTGCATCAGCTGCATCTGGTGCTGCATCTGCTGCTGCTGCATCTGCTGCTGCATCTTCTGCTAATGCATCTCCTGATTCTTCATATCCTGCTGCATATGCTGTTGAATCTGCTTCTGCATCAGCTGCGTGTGCATGTCCTGCTGCCGCAGCTCTAGCTGTTGCATCTCCTTCTGTTGCATCCCCTGATGCATCTCCTCCTGCTTCTCCGGCTGCATCTCCTGTAGCTTCATCTCCTACTGATTCATCTCCTAATGCTACATCTCTTGCTTCATCTACTTCTGCTGCAGTTCCTACTTCCACTGCAGTTCCTACTTCCTCTGCTGATGCATTTTCTGCTTAATGTTCTCCTACATTGGCTGTTGCTGCATCTCCTGCTTCATATGCTGTTGCATATCCTGCTGCATCTCGTGCTGCAGCAACTACTGCTGCTGCATCTGCTGCTGCATCTGCTGCTTCATCTTCTGCTGCTGAATCTCCTGCTGCTGCATCTCCTTTTGCATCTCCTTATGCATCTCTTCCTGCGGCATCTCCTGCTCTGTATCCTGCTGCATCTCCTCCTATGGCATTTCCTGCTGCTGCATCGCCTGTTGCATCTTCTGCTGCTGCATATCCTGCTGAATCTCCTTCTGCTGCATCTCCTGTAGATTCTGCATCTGCTGCTGCATCTCCTGCTTCATATCCTTCTGCTGCATCTCCTCTTACTGCATATCCATCTGCATCCTGCTTAATCTCCTGCTGATGCATATCCTTCTGGTGCATTTTCAGATGCATCTCTTGTTTCTGCAATTTTTCTCTTCATATTCTGCTGCATATCTTCCTGTCGCATATCCTTTGGTGTCTTTTACTGCTGCATCTGCAGCATGTGCTGCTGCATCTAGTGCTTCTGCTGCATCTAGTAGTATCTAGCTAGTAGTACTTCATCTAACGGTATATCTCCTGCTGGTGTATCTACTGCTGCTGCATGTGTTGTTTCATCTCCTGCTGCTGCATCTGCTACTGCATTTGCTCATGCTGTATCTCTTGCTGCATCTACTACAGCTTCATCTTCTCCTGCATCTCCTTCTGCTGCATCTTCTTCTCTGCATCTCCTTCTACTGCAACTCTTTGTGCAGTATCTCCTGCTGAATCTCCTGCTGCTGCAACTTCGGCTACTCAATCTCGTGCTACATGTCATCCTGCTGCATCTCCTGCTGTATCTCCTCCTGCTGGATCATCTCCTGCATCTCTTCCTGCTGCATATTCTGCTGCATCTCCTGCTGCTGCATCACCTGCTGCAACTTTTTCTGATGCATCAGCGGATTCATCTCATGATACTTCTCTCCTGCTGCTGAGTCTCCTGCTGGTGCATACCCTGCTACATCTCATGCTGCTGCATCTCCTGCGTAATCTCCTACTGCTCATTGCCTGGTGCATGTCCTGCTGCATCTCTTGTTGCTGCATCTCCTGCTGAAGAATCTCCTGTTGCAGCTTCTCTTGGTGCATTTCACGCTGCATCATCTCCGTCTGCATATACTGCTGCATATCCTGCTGCAGCATCCTGCTGCAGCATCTCCTGCTTCATTTACTGCTGCATCTCCTGCTGCATTTCTTGCTGCTGCATCTCCTGCGTAATCTCCTGCTGCTGCATCTCCTGCTAAAAAGTCTCCTGCTGCATAATCTCCTGGTGCATTTCATGCTGCATCATCTCCATCTGCATATCCTCCTGTAGCATCTCCTGCTTCATTTCCTCCTGCATCTCCTGCTGCATTTCTTGCTGCTGCATCTCCTGCTTCATATAATGCTGCTGCGTCTCCAGTGGAAGAATCTCCTCCTGCTGCATCTCCTGCTGCATCTCCTACTTCTGCATCTCCTGCTGCTGCATCTTCTGCTTATACATCTCCTGCTGCTAAATCTGTTACTGAATCTGCTGCTGCGTATTCTGCTTATGCATCTCCTGCTGCCGCATCTCTTAATGAATATAGTTCTGAATCTGCTGCTGCATCTGCTGTGGCTGCAGCTCCTAATGCATCTCCTGCTGCCTAATCTCCTGCTGCTGAATCTCCTGCTTCATCTCTTTCTGCTGCATATCTTGCTGCTGCATCTACTGCTTCTTCATCTGCTGCTGCATCTCCTACTTCTGCATACCATGGTGTATCTCCCCTTCCTCACTCTCCTGCTGCATATCCTGCTGCATCTCTTGTGGCTGCATCTCTTGCTCGTTCTCCTGCTGATGAAACTTCTCCTGATACATCTATTTATGCATCACTTGCTGCTGCATCTTCTGCTTTTCCTGCTGAATCTCTTACTGCTGCATCTGCAGCATTTGCTCCTACATCTGCTGCTGCTTCACATACTGCTGCATCTTCTGCTACATCTCTTTTGGTGCATCTCCTGCTGCTGCATCTGATACTGATGTATCTCTTGCTGCATCTACTGCGGCTGCATTACCTGCTGCATCTCTTTCTGCTGCATCTCATTCTCTGCGTATTCTTCTCTGAATCTCCTGCTACTGCTTCCTCTGCTGCATCTCATGCTGCTGCACATCATGCTGCTGCATCTCCTACTGCATTTCCTGCTGCTGCATCTCCTGCACCTGCTGCTGCATCTGCTATTGATTCATCTACAGCTGCATGTCCTGCTACGTCTCCTGATTCTCCATCTCCTGCTACTGGATCTCCTCTGAAATTTCCTGATGCATCATCTGCTGCTGCAAATCCTACTGTTGCATCCCTGCTTTAATAACAATTCTGATGTTACATTACACAAGCCTAGCCTGAATGTTCTACAATTCTTGCTTTGCAGTGAAAGCGCTGTAAAAGAAGACATTCAGAAGCAGCAGCATTGGATGCAGCATCTTCCCTGTGGGAGATACTCACTTTTCCTAAAGTGCCTTATAATACGCGCAGTTAACTCACAATTCAGTACCATATACTAAAACGTTCTGTTTGTTGTGGTTTGCAGCTTGCAGTAAAAGCGCTTTCAAAGAAGACTCAAATGAGAGACAGAATTTGATGGTAGCAGCTTTCCTGTGATACTTGTTTTGAACCAATGAAATTTTGAATTGACTCTTTAATAGCCATTCTGATGATACAGTACACAAGGCTAGACAGAAATGTTGCACAAGTCTTGCTCTGCAGTGAAAGCACTATCAGAGAAGACATTCAGAAGCAGCAGCATTCCATGCTAGTATCTTCCCTGTGGGTGTTACTCACCTTTCCTAAATTGCCTTAATAGATGCAGTTAAGTCACAATTCCATATCCTATACTAAAACTTTCTGCTAGCTGTGCTTTGCAGTGAAAGCGCTTCCACAGATGACTCTAATGAGAAACAGCATTTGATGGTAGCATCTTCCCTGCGAAATTTGTGCTGAACGCTCAGAAATTTTGAGTGACGCTTTAAAAGCCATTCTGATTTTACAGTACACAAGCCTAGACTGAAAGACCTACAAGTCTTGCTTTACTGTGAAAGCGTTATAAGAGATAAGATACGGAAACAGCAGAATTCCATGTTATCATCCTCCCTGTGGGAATTACTTACTTTTCCTAAAGCACATTATTAGGGGCAGTTAGGTCACAATTCAGTACCCTATACTAAAACGTTCTGATAGTCGTGCTTTGCAGTTTGCAGTGAAAGTGTTTCTGCATAAGACTCTAATGAGAGCCAGCAGTTGATCGTAGCATCTTCCCTGCAGAACTTATGCTGAACAATTTTCAATTTGGAAATGATACTTTAATAGCCAATCTGATGTTACAGTACACAAGTTTAGATTGAAAGTTCTACAAGTCTTCCTTTGAGTAAAAGTGCTATAAGAGAAGACATTCAGAAGCAACAGCATTCCATGCTAGCATCTTCCCTGTGGGCGTTATTCGATTTTCCTAAAGATCCTTAACAGGAGCAGTTAAGTCACAATTCAGTATCCTATACTAAAACGTTCTATTAGTCATGCTTTGCAGCTTGCAGTGAAATGCTTCGAGAGAAGTCATTCTGCAATGAAAGGGCTATAAGAAGAAACATTCAGAAACAGCAGCACTACATTCTAGAATATTCCCTGCAGGAGTTATTATATTTTCATAAAACAGCAGGAAATGGAGATGCAGGCGTTACAGTAGGAGATGAAGCTGGAGATGCATATTCAGAGGAAGCAATAGTAGTAGATTCAGCAGGAGATGCAGCAGCAGAAGATGCAGCAGGAGATTCAGCAGGAGATGCATATTCATAAGTAGGTTCCGAAGCAGGAGATGCAGCTGGTGATGCAGCAGCAGGAAATGTAGTAGGAGGAGCTGCAGTAGACAGAGATGCAGCTGCAGCAGATGCAGTGGCAGTTTTAGCAGCAGATTCAGCAGGAGATGCAACAAAAGGAGATGCAGCAGCAGGAGATACAGCAGAGGGAGATTCAGGAGGAGATGCAGAAGCAGAAGATACAGCAGGAGATTCCATAGGAGAAGATGCAGGAGGATATGCTGCAGGAGGAGAATCAGCAGCATATAGAGCAGGAGATGCCAAAGGAAGAGATGCCAAAGGAAGAGATGCCAAAGGAAGAGATGCAAAAGCAGATGCAGCAGCAGGAGATTCAGCAGCAGAAGATGAAGCAGCAGATGCAGCAGCAGTAGTTGCTGCAGCACGAGATGCAGCAGGATATGCAGCAGCATATGAAGCAGGAGATGCAGGAACAGCCAATGTAGAAGAAGATTAAGCAGAAAATGCATCAGCAGAGGAAGTAGGAACTGCAGCAGAAGTAGATGAAGCAGGAGATGTAGCATTAGGAGATGAATCAGTAGGAGACGAAGCTACAGGAGATGCATCAGGGGAAGCAGGAGGAGATGCATCAGGGGATGCAGCAGAAGGAGATGCAACAGCCAGAGCTGCAGCAGCAGGACATGCACACGCAGCTGATGTAGAAGCAGATTCAAAAGCATATTCAGCAGGATATGCAGCATCAGGAGATGCATTAGCAGAAGATGCAGCAGCAGGAGATTCAGCAGCAAATTCAGGAGCAGAGGCATCAGCAGCATGAGATGCAGCAGCAGATGCAGCAGAAGATGCAGATTCAGCAGGAGATGCAGCAGCAAGAGATGCAGCAGGAGGAGATGCAGAATGAGATGCAGCACCAGGAGTTGCAGCAGCAAAATATACAGCAGGAGACACAGTAGGAGGAGATTCAGTAGGAGATGCAGCAAGACGAGAGGCAACATGAGGTGCAGCCACAGGAAATGCAGTAAGAGATGAAGCAGATGAGATGCAGCAGCGGGAAATACAGCAGGAGGAGATGCAGCAGAAAGAGATGCAGCCGCAGCAGATGCAGCAGCAGATTTATCAGCAGATTCAGCAGGAGATGCATCAGAAGGAGATGCATCAGCAAGACATGAAGAACCAGTAGATGCATCAGCAGGAGATGCATAAGCAAGAGATGCAGAAGAAGGATATGCAGCTGCCGGAGATGCAGTAGGAGGAGGTTCAGCATCAGCAGATGTAGAATTAGATGCAAATGCAGGATATGCAGCAGGAGATACAGCAGCAGCAGAAGTAGCAGCAGGATATACAGCAGCAGATGCAGCAAGATATGACGCAGGAGGAGATGAAGCAGGTAATGCAGCACCAGAAGATGAATCAGGAGTTGCAAAATCACACAGAAATGCAGGAGATGCAGCAGCAGCAGAAGTAGCAGCAGGAAATGCAGCATCAGATGAATCAGTAGATTCAGCAGCAGGAAAGGCAGCAGGAGGTGATGCAGCAACAGATGCCAAATCAGAGAATGCAGAAGCAGATGCAGAAACAGTTGCAGGAGGAGATGCATCAGCAGGAGATCCATCAGGAGATGCAGCAGTAGAAGATGCAGTAGGAGCAGATGCAGCAGCAGGACATACAGCAGGAGATGTAGCAGGAGATGCAGCAGCAGGGGCATAAGTTGCAGGAGATGCAGCAGGAGATACAGCCAGAGGTACAGTAGAGCTACATGCACCAGGAGATGCAGCAGTAGAAGATGCAGTAGGAGCAGATGCAGCAGCAGGACATACAGCAGGAGATGTAGCAGGAGATGCAGCAGCAGGGGCATAAGTTGCAGGAGATGCAGCAGGAGATACAGCCAGAGGTACAGTAGAGCTACATGCACCAGGAGATGCAGCAGTAGAAGATGCAGCAGGAGATGCAGAAGTAGGAGCTGCAAAAGGAGATTCAGCAGGTGATTCAACAGCAAGAGAGACAGCTGGAGATGCTGCAAAAGGAGATGAAACAGGATATGCAGCTTGAGATGCAGCAGAAAGATATGCAGCAGCAGGAGATGCAGTAACAGGAGATGCAGCAAAAGGTGCATCAGCAAAAGATGAATCAGTAGGAGATACAGCAGGAGGATATGCAGCAGGAGATACATCAGCAGGAGATGCTTCATGTACTGCTGCATCTCCTGCTAAAATTCCTGCTGCTGCTTCTCCTGCTACTTGATGTCCTCCTGCATCTCTTTCTACTGCATCTGCTGCTACATCTCCTGCTACTGCATCTCCTGCTCATGCTTCTGTGGATGCATATCCTGATGCTCCATTTCCTGTTGCATCTGCTGCTTCATCCCCTGCTGCATCTCCTTCTGCTCCATCTGGTGCATCTACTGCTGCATATGCTACTGCTTCATCTACTACTTCATCTCCTGCTTCATCTGCTGCTGCTTCATCTCCTTCTGAATTTGCTGCTGAATCTACTGCAGAATATGCATCCCCTGCTGCATCTTCTGCTGATGCATCTCCTGATGCATCTCCCATTTAATATCCTGCTGCATCTCCTGCTGATGCATTACCTGCTGTATCTCCTCCTGTGGCATATCTTGTGCATCTCCTTCTATTGCACCTCCTGCTGCATCTCCTTCTTCGGCAGCTCCTGCTGCATCATCTGCAGCAGCATCTTCTCCTGATGCATCTGCTGCTTCTGCATCTCATCCTGCTACATCTCCTGCTGCATTTGCTTCTGCATCTTCTACTTCATCTCCTGCTTCATCTTCTGATGCTGCATCTCCTTCTGTATCTTCTGCCGTTTCCTCTCCTGCTGCATATCCTTCTGCTGCATCTGCTGCTGCTGCATCTGCTGCTTCATCTCCTGCTGCTGTCTCCTGCTGCATGTTCTGCTGATGCATCTGCAGATGCATCTACTGATGCTGCTTATCCTGCTGCATCTGCTGCTGCATCTGCTGCTACTGTATCTCCTGCTGTTGCATCTCCTACTGCATATCCTGCTGAACGCATTTGAGGCTGCATCTCCTTCTGCTGCATCTCCTGTTGCTTTTCCTGCTGCATTTCCTGATGCAACTGCTGATGAATCTACTGCTACTTCATCTACTGTTGCATCTCCTACTACATCTCCTGCTTCCACGTCTTTTTCTGTATCTCCTGCTGCATGTCCTTCAGCTGCATCTTCTGCTGTATCTTTCAGTGCATTTCATGATGCTCCATCTGCTTCTGCATCTGCTGCCGTTTATATCCTGCTGGAAATCCTGCAGATGCATCTCCTGCTACATATCCTGCCGCATCTCCTGTTTAAGGATCTCTTGCTGATGCATCTCTTTTGTACATCTCCTGCTGCATCTCTTACTGCTTCATCTTCATTTGCATCTCCTGCTGCATCTCTTCCTGCTACATCACCTGCTGTATCCCCTACTGCTGCATCTGCAGCATATGCTGCTTCATCTGGTGCTGCTTCACCTACTGCTGCATCTCCTGCAACATCTCCTGCTGCTTCATCAGCTGCTGCATCTGCTTCTTCATCACCTGCTGCTGTGTCACCTGCTGCTGCATCTTCTTTTCCTAGATCTGCTGCAGCATCTCCTGCTAAATCTGCTGCTGGGGCATCTCCTGCTGCTGCATCTCCTGCTGCATCTCGTCCTGCTGCATCTCCCGCTTCATCTCACCTGCATCTTCTGCTACTGGATCCACTGCTGCTGCATCTCCTGCTGCTGAATCTCTTTATTCTGACTCTCCTGCTGCATCTGCTGCTGCATATCCTGCTGCATCTCCTGCTTTATCTAATAATGCTGCATCTCCTGCGGAATCTTCTCCTTCTGCTTCTGTATCTCCTGCTGCTGCATCTTCTGCATCATCTATTCCTGCCTCTCCTCCTACAGCCTCTCCTTCTGAATCTCCTGCTGCATCTCCTGATGAATATGCATCCATTGCTGCATCTGCTGCTGCACCTCCTGCTGCTGCATCTCCTGCTGCTGCATCTCGTGCTGCATCTGCGGTTGAACCTGCTGTTGTATCTCGTACTACTGCACCTCTTACTGCTGCATCTGTTTCTGCTGTATCTTCTGCTGCTGAATCTCCTGGTGCTGCATCTCCTGCTGAATTTCCTTCTGCTCCATCTCCTGCTGCTTCATATCCTGCTTCATCTCGTCTTGCCGCATCTCCTGCTTCATCTCACCTGCATCTTCTGCTATTGAATCCACTGCTGCTGCATCTCCTGCTGCTGAATTTTCTATGTCTGACTCTTCTGCTGCATCTCCTGTTTCTGCATCTCCTGCCTCTGCATCTCCTGCTGCTGCATCTGCTACTGCTGTATCTCCTCCTGCTGAATCTCCTGCTGCTGCATCTCCTTCTGCATCTGCTGCTGCATCTCTTTCTGCTCCGCCTCCTTCTCCTGCTGCATCTGCTTCTCCATCTTGTGCTGCTGCAACTCCTGCTGCTGCATAGCCTGCTGCATCTGCTGCTTCATCCCCTTCTGCTGCATCTCCTGCTGCTGTATCTCCTATATCTGTATCATCAGGATATTCAGCAGGAGATTCAACAGCAAGAGATGCAGAATCTGGATATGCAGCTAGAGCACTGCAGCAGCAGATTCAGCTGCAGGTGATGCAGCAAGATTTTCAGTAGGAGATGCAGCAGAAGGAGGTGCCGCAGGAGATTCGCAGGAGGTAATGCAGAAGCAGGAGATGCAACAGGTAATGCCAAAGCAGGAGATGCAGCAGCAGATGTAGTAGAGAGAGATGAATCAGGGGATGTAGCAGCAGGATAATCAGTCGCAGATGCATAAGCTGGAGATGCAGCAGGAGATGCAGCAGGAGGAGGTGCAGTAGCAGGAGATGCAGCTGCAGCTGATTCATCTATAGATTCAGCAGTAGATGCAGCAGGAGATGAAGCAGGAGATGCTGCATCAGCTTTAGCAGGAGATGCAGAAACAGCAGCAGTAGATGCCACAGCAGAAGACACAGCAGGAGATGCAGCAGGAAATGCTGCAGGAGGCTCAGCAGCAAGGGATACAGGGGCAGGAGATGCAGCAGCAGGGGATGAAGTAGCAGATGCAGCTGTAGGAGATACAGCAGCACATGCTGCAGGAGGAGATTCAGCAGCAGGAGATGCAGCTAAAGCAGAAGCAACAGCAGATTCAGCAGCAGATTCAGCAGGAGGTAAAGCAGCAGGAGATGCAGCAGGAGCACATGCAGCATAAGGAGATGCAGCAGGAGATGAATCAGGAGCTGCAGCAAGAGCTGCAGTAGCAGGATATGAAGAGCAGGAGATGCAGAATCAGGAGATGCAGGAGCACGAGATGCAGCAAGAAATTCAACAGCAGAAAATGATGCTGCATCTGCTGCTCATCTGCTGCTTCATCTGCTGCTGAATCTCCTGATGCTGCGTCTGCTTTTGCATCTCCTTATGCATCTCTTGCTGCTGCACCTCGTGCAGCATCTCCTGCTCTATATCCTGCTGTATCTCCTCCTCCTGCTGCATTATTTACTGTATCTCCTTGTGCGACATATCTTGCTGCATCTCCTCCTATGGCATCTCCTGCTGTTTCATCTCCTGCTGACTCTCCTGCTTCTGCATATCCTGCAGAATATGCATCTGCTGCTGCATCTGCTTCTGCATCTTCTGCTGCTGCATCTCCTGCTGCATATCCTTCTGATGCGTCTCCTGCTGATGCATGTCCTGCTTCTGCATCACCTAATGTATCTCCAGCTGCATCTCCTTCTTCTGCATCTACTGCTGCATATGCATCTCGTGCTGCATCTTCTGCTTCATCTCCTGTTTCTGCGTCTCCTGCTGCTGCATCTACTGCATTATCTCGTGCTTCTGCATCTCCTGCTGAATCTGCTTCTCCTGCTGGATTTTATGCAGCATTTCCTGCTGCTGCATCTCCTGCTGCATCTCCTCCTATGGCATGTGCTGCTGCATCGCCTGCTGCTTCATCTCCTGCTGAATCTCCTGCTGCTGCATTTGCTGCAGAATCTCCTGCTGCTGCTTCTTCTGAATATGCATCTCCTGTTTCATGTCCTACTGCAACTCCTGCATCTCCATTTCCTTCTGTTTTATGAAAATATAATAACTCCCACAGGGAATATTCTAGCATGGAATGCTGCTGTTTCTGAATGTCTTTCTCTGGAAGCATTTTCACTGCATGAGGCAAAACTCAACTAATATAACTTTTTCGTATAGGGTACTGAATTGTGACTTAACTGCGCTTATGAAGGCACTTTAGGAAAATAGAATAACTCCTGCAGGGACGATGCTAGCATGGAAAGCTGCTGCTTCTGAATGTCTTCTCTTATAGTGCTTTCACTGCTAAGCACGACTTATAGAACTTTAAGTCTAGGCTTGCGAACTGTAACATCAGAATGGCTATTAAAACTTCACTTCAAAATTTCAGATCATTCAGCACAACTACCGAAGGGAAGTTGCTGCGATCAGATGCTGGCTCTCCTTATAGTCTTCTGTGGAAGTGCTTTCACTGCAAGCTGCAAAGCACGACTAACAGAACGTTTTAGTATAGGGTACTGAATTGTGACTTAATATCACAAATTAAGGAACTTTAAAGAAATGCTTCTGCAAAGCAAGGCTTGAAGAATTTCAGTCTAGGCTTGTGTACTGTAACATCAGAATGAATATTAAAGCGTCACTTCAAAATATCAGAGTGTTCAGCACAAGTACTGCAGGGAAGATGCAACGATCATTTGATGGCTCTCTTTAGAGTCTTCTCTTGAAGAGTTCCCACTGCAAGCTGCAAAGCGCAACTTATGGACCGTTTTAATATAACTTACTGAATTGTGACTTAATTGCACAAAATAAGGCACTTTAGGAAAAGTGAGTAACTCCCGAAGAGTAGATGCTGCTTCTGAATCTCTTCTCTTATAGCTCTTTCAATGCTAATCACAATTTACAGGATTTTCAGTCTAGACTTATGAAATGTAACAGCAGAATGGCTTTTGATACATCACTTCAACATTTCATGTCGTATAGAACAAGTACTGCAGGTAAACTGCTATGGTCGTATGCTTGCTCTCCACTTGAAGCGCTTTCACTGCAAATTGCAAAGCACGACTTATGGGCATTTATAGTATAGGGTACTGAATTATGACTTAACAGCTCCTATTAAGGAGCTTTAGGAAAAGTGTGTAACTCGCGCAGGGAAGATGCGAGTATGGAATTCTGCAGCTTCTGAATGTCTTCGCTTATAGCACCTTCACTGCAAGGCAAGACTTGTAGAACTTTCAGTCTAGGCTTGTGTAATGTAACATCAAAATAGCTACTAAAGAGTCACTTCAAAATTTAAGAGCCTACAGCATCTCCTGCTGCATCTCCAGCTGGTGCGTCTGCTGCTGCATCTCCTGCTATTGCATCTTCTGCAGCATAGCTTGATTCATCTCCTGCTCCTGTGTCATCTGCTGAATCTGCCTCTCCTGATGCATATGCGGCTACATTTCCTGATACTGCATCTGCTGCTTCATCTGCTACCTAATCTCCTGCACCTATACCTCCTGCTGCATCTCCTGCTGCTGCATCATCAACTGCTGCATCTCCTGTGTAATCTCCTACTGCTGCATCTCCTGCTGCATCTCCTGCTGCATCTCTTAGTGCTATATAAGCTGAAGAATCTCCTGCTGCAGCAGGAGATTCTCCTACTGAAGAATCTCCTGCTGCAGCATCTCCTGGTACATTTCATGCTGCATCATCTCCATCTGCATATACTGCTGCATATCATGCTGCAGCTGCTTCATAGTCTGCTGATGCATCTCCTGCTTCATAGTCTGCTGATGCATCTCCTGCTTCATAGTCTGCTGATGCATCTCCTGCGGCAGCATCTCCTCCTGCTGCATCTCCTGCTGCAACATCTTCTGCTTATGTATCTCCTACTGATGCATCTGTTACTGAAAATGCTGCTGCATCTTCTGCTTATTCATCTCCTGCTGCTTAATCTCCTGCTGCTGCATCTCCTGATTCATCTCCTTCTGCTGCATATCTTGCTGCTGCATCTAATGCTGCTTCGTCTGCTGCTGCATCTCCTACTTCTGCATATCATGGTGCACCTGCACTTCCTCAGTCTCCTGCAGCTCTTCCTGCTGCATCTCTTGTAGCTGCATCTCCTGCTACATCTCTTGCGGCTCCATATCCTGCTCCATCTCCTGCTGTTGAATCTTCTCCTGATGCATCTCCTCATGCATCACTTGCTGCTGCATCTTCTGCATTTCCTGCTGCATCTCTTCCTGCTGCATCTCCTGCTGAATCTCTTACTGCTACATCTTCAGCATTTGCTCCTGCATCTGCTGCTGCTTCACATACTGCTGCATCTTCTGCTACATCTCCTCCTGGTGCATCTTTTTCTGCTGCTGCATCTGATACCTCTGTATATCTTACTGCATCTACTGTGGCTACATCTCCTGCTGCATCTTTTTCTGCTGCTTCTCATTCTCTGCATCTTCTTCTCTGCATCTCCTGCTACTGCTTCCCCTGCTGCTGCATCTCCTGCTGCATCTCCTGCTGCTGCATCTCATACTTCATTTCCTACTGTTCCATCTCTTCTGCTGTATCTCCTGCGTTATCTCCTGCTGCTGCATCTCATGCTGCATCTCCTATTGCTGTAACTCGTGCTGATGAATCTGGTGCTTCGTCTCCTGCATCTGCATCTGCTGGTGCTGTATCTACTGTTGCATCTGCTGCTGCATCTCCTGCTTCTGCCTATCTTACTGCATCTCCTCCTGCTGCATCTCCAGCTAATGCATCTCCTGCATCTTTTGCTGCATCTGCTGTAGATTCATCTACTTCTGCATCTCCTGCTGTTGCATTTCCTGCTTCATCTTCTGCTGCTGAATCTCCTGCTGCTACGTCTGCTTGTGCATCCCCTTATGCATCTCTTGCTGGTGTATCTCCAGCTGCATCTCCTGCTTCTGCATCTACTGCTGAATATGCATCTCCAACTGCATCCCCTGGTGCTGCATCTACTGCACCATCTCGTGCTTCTGCATCTGCTGCTGAATCTGCTTGTCCTGCTGCATACTATGCTGCATCTCCTGCTGCTGCATCACCTAGTACATCTCCAGCTGCATCTCCTCCTTCTGCATCTACTGCTGAATCTCCTGCTTCTGCATCTCCTACTGATGCATTTGCTGTAGAATCTCCTGCTGCTGCTTTTTCTGAAGTTTTAGTATAAGGTACTGAATTGTGACATTATCACAAATTATGGCACTTTTAGAAAAGTGAGTAACTCCTGCTGGGAAGATGCTTGCATGGAATGCTGATGCTTCTGAATCTCTTCTCTTATAGTGCTTACACTGCAAAGCAAGACTTGTAAAACTTTCAGTCTAGGCTTGTGTACTGTAACATCACCATGGCTATTGAAGTATCACTTCAAAATTTCAGAGTGTTCAGCACAAATACAGCAAGGAAGATGCTACCAACAAATGCTGACTTTCGTTAGAGTCTTCTCTGGAAGCACTTTTGCAGTTATCTGCAAAGCACAACTAACAGAACCTTTTAGTGTAGAGTACTAAATTGTGACTTAACTGCACGTATAAAACCACTTTAGGAAAAGTGAGTATCTCCCTCAGGGAAGATGCTGCATGGAATGCTGCTGCTTCTGAATGTCTTCTTTTATAGCGCTTCCACTGCAAAGCAAGACTTGTAGAACTTTCAGTCTAGGCTTGTGTATTGTAACATCAGAATGGCAATTAAAGCATCACTTCAAAATTCAAAATCCTAGAGCATCTCCTGCTGCATCTCCAGCTGGTACATCTGCTTCTGCATCTCCTGCTATTGCAAATTCCCCTGCATCTCCTGCTGCATCTGCTACAGCATACGCTGCTGCATCCACTTTTCCATCTCATGCAGCTGCATCCCCTGCTTCTGCATCTCCTTCTGCAGCATATCCGCCTGCTGCATCTCCTGTTACTGCATCTAGTATTGCATCGCCTGCTCCTCCATCTCCTCCTGCATCTCCTGCTGCATCTCCTGCTGCATCTCCTGCTGCACCTCCTGCTGGTACATCTACTGCTGAATTTCGTCCTGCATCTCCTTCTGAATCTCCATCTACTGCATCTCCTGCTCCTCCATCTCCCCCTGCATCTCCTCCTGCATCTCCTGCTGAATCTGCATCTCCTCTTTCATCTGCTGCTGCACCTCCTGCTGCTGATTCTCTTCTCCTGCATCTGCTGCTGCATCCACTGCTGCATCTCCTTCTGCATCTACCACTTCATCTCCTTCTGCTGAAACTCCTGCTACTGCATCTCCTGCTACTTCGCCTGATGCTGCATATCCTGCTGATGCATCTCCTGCTGGATGTGCTTCTTAATCTGCAGCTGCATCTGCTGATTCTGCATCTCCTGCTGAATGTACTGATGAATATGCTGCTGCCTCTCCTGCTGCATCTCATGCTGAATATGCATCTCCTGCTGAATCTCCTGCCAATGCATCTCCTGCTGCTGCATCCTCTGCTGCTGCTTTTCCAGCTGCTGCATATCCTGCTGCTACATCTCCTATTGCATCTCCTGCTGCTGCATCTCCTGCTGGATGTGCTTCTGAAACTGCTGTGGCATCTTCTTATTCTGTATCTCCTGCTGAATGTGCTGCTGCACCTCCTGCTGCATTTCCTGCTGAATATTCATCTCCTGCTGCTTCATCCCCTGCTGCAGCTTCTCCTCCTCCTTTATCCTCTGTTTCATTTACTGCTGCTGCATGTCCTACTATATCTTCTGCTGCTGCATCTCCTTCTGCTGCGTTCGCTGCTGAATCTCCTGCACAAGATTCAGCAGCAGAAGATGCAGCAGGAGATGCAGCAGAAGTAGATGCAGTAGTGTATGTGGCAGCAGGAGATTCAGCAGGAAATGCATTAGTAAGAGATGCAGCAGGAGATTAAGTAGGAGGTACTGCAGCAGGAAATGCAGCAGCAGGATTTGCAGCTACAGATGAAGCTGCAGGAGATGAAGTAGGAGATACAGAAGCAGGAGATGCAGTAGTGTATATAGCAGCAGGAGATTCACCAGGAAATGCATCAGCAGGAGAAGCAGCAGTAGATGAATTGGCAGCAGATGCAGCAGCAGATGCGGGAGATACATCAGCTGGAGATGCTGCACGAGGGGATGTAGCAGCAGGACATGCAGCAAGAGATACAGCAGCAGCAGGTGAAGCAGCAGTAGATGCAGCAGCAGTAGATGTAGCTGAAGATGCAGCAGTAGGTGAAGCAGCACAAGATGCAGCAGCACATGCTGCAGATGCAGCAGTAGTAGATTCAGCATGAGTTGCAGCCAGAAGAGAAGCAGCAGGATATGCAGGAAAAGATATCGCAGGAAGAGATGCATCAGGAAATGCACAAGTAGGATAGACATCAGCAGGACATGCAGCATGAGATGCAGCAGTAGGAGATGCAATAAGAGATGAAGCAGCAGGATATGCAGCAGCAGGAGATGTAGCAGCAGGGGATGAAGCAGCAGGTAATGCATCAGCAAGAGACATAGAAGAAGATGCATATTCAGCAGGAGATGCAGCAGCATATTCAGCAGCACATTCAGCAGGAGATGCATGCAGTAGCAAGATATGCAGAAGCCAGAGATCCTTCAGCAGGTGGTGCAGCAGCAGGAGATGCAGCAGCAGGAGATTCAGCAGGAGATGCAGCAGTAGGAGATGCAGCAGGAAATGAAGTAGGAGATGAAACAGGAGGAGATGAAGCAGGAGATGGAGCAACAGACACAGCAGCAGGGTATGCAGCAGCAGGAGATTCAACATCAGGAGATCCAGCAAATGAGCAGAATCATGAGATGAATCCGCAGATGCAACAGACAGATATGGAGCAGGAGATGCATCAGCAGGCGTTGCAGTAGTAGATGCAGCAGCAGGAGATGTAGGAGGAGATCCAGTAGCAGGAGATGCAGAAGCAGGAGATTCACAAGCAGATGCAGCAAGAGATGCAGCAGGAGATGCAGCAGAAGGAGATACAGGAGCAGGAGATGCAGCAGCATGAGGTGCAGCAGGCGATGCAGAAGCAGGGGAAACATTAGAAGGAGATGCAGATTAGAAGATGCAGAGAATGAGAAGCAGCAGAAGGAAATGCAGGAGTAGATGCCACCGCAGTACATGCAGCCAGAGATGGAGCCGCTGCTGACGCAGCAGCAGATGCAGATGCAGGAGATGCAACAGCAGATGCAGTAGCAGCAGATGCATCACTAGGAGATGTAGCAGGAGATGCAGCAGTATATGACGCAGCAGCAGATGCAGCAGAAAATGCTGCCAATGCAGCTGTGGGAGATTCATCAGGAGACGCAGCAGTAGACGATGTAGCAGCAGGAGATGCATCAGGAGATGTAGCAATAGGAGATGCATCATCAGGAGATAAAGCATCAGGAGATGCATATTAAGCACGAGATGCAACAGGAGATGCAGCAGCATATTCATCAGCACATTCAGCAGGAGATGCAGAAGCAGGAGATGGAGAGGGTGATGCAGCTGGAAGAGCTGCAGTAGGAGATGCATTAGGATATGCAGGAGATGCAGTAGCAGGTGATTTAGCAGCAGGATAAGCAGCAGGAGATTGAGAGATGCACCATCAGATTCAGCAGCAGGATATGCAGCAGGAGATTGAGAGATGCACCATCAGATTCAGCAGCAGGAGATGCAGCAGCAGATGAAGCAGCAGTAGATGAAGGAGCAATATATGAAGCAGAAGGAGATGCAGCAGGGAATGCAGCAGCAGCAGATGCAGAAGTAGATATAACAGCAAGAGATCAAGAACCAGGAGATGCTACAGGAGATTCAGCAGGAGATGCAGCAGGAGGAGATTCAGCAGCAGGAGATGCAGAGTAGTAGATGCAGAGAAGAAGATGCAGCAGGAGATATAGCAGGAGATTCAGCTGCAGTAAATGCAGCAAGAGTTAGAGCAGCATCTGATGCAGCAGCAGATGCACCAGCAGGAGATGCACCAGCAGGAGATGTTACAAGAGATGCAGCAGTAGATGAAGCAACAGTAGATGCATCAACAGATTCAGTAGATGCAGCAGTAGTAGATTCAGAAGGAGATGCATCAGAAGGAGATGCATCAGCAGGAGATGCATCAGTAGGAGATGCAGCAGGAGATGCAGAAGTATATGCAGCAGGAGATGCAGATTTAGCAGGAGATGCAGCAGCAGGAGATGATGCAGCAGATGCAGCATGAGAAGATGCAGCAGGAGATGCAGGAGCAAGGAAGAGATACAGCAGGTAATGCAGCAGGAGGAGATGCAGCAGCAGGTGATGCAGCAGAAGATGCAGCAGCAAGAGATGCAGGAGACGATCCAGCAGCAGGAGATGTAGCATGAGATGCAGCAGCAGATGCAGGAGATGCAGCAGCTGGAGATGTAGCAAGAGATACAGCAGCAGCATATGCAGTAGTTGTAGATGTAGCTGGAGATGCAGCAGTAGGTGAAGCAGCACAAGATGCAGCAGCACATGCTGCAGATGTAGCAATAGTAGATTCAGTAGGATATGCAGAAAAAGATGTCGCAGGAAGAGATGCATCAGGAAATGCACAAGCAGGATAGGCATCAGCAGGAGATGCAGCAGGAGATTCAGCAGCAGGAGATGCAGCAGGATATCCAGAAGCAGATGAAGCAGCAGTAAATGCAGAAGAAGGATATGTAGCAGCAGGAGATGAATCAAGAGGTTCAGCAGTAGATGAAGCAGCAGCAGATGCAGCAGAATTTTCAGCAGGAAATTCAACAGGAGATACAGCAGTAGATGCCGCAGCAGAAGATTCTGCAGGAGATGCAGCAGTAAGAGATGCAGCAATATATGCATCAAGAGATACAGCAGGAGGAGTTGCAGGAAGAGACAGCACAAGGAGATACAGCAGTAGATGCTGCAGCTTATGCAGCAGTAGCAGCCACAACAGCAGGGGATGCAGCAGCATATTAAAGGAGATGCATATTCATCAGGCGATGACGTAGCTGGCCATGCTGCAGCAGATGCAGCAGCAGGAGATGCAGAGGCAGGAGATGCAGCACGATGTGCAGCAGCAGAATATGCAGCAGGAAATGCAGCAGCAGACACAGTAGCAGGACATGCAGCAGCAGAATATGTAGCAGGAGATTAAGAAGGAGTAGAGGCAGATGGGGTGAAGAAGCAGGAGATGCAGCAGCAGGAGATGCAGCAGGAGATTCAGTGGAAGGAGATGCGGCAGGAGATACGGCAGGAGATGCAGCAGGACATGCAGCAGGAGATGTAGCAGCAGGAGATTCAGCAGCAGGAGATGCAGCAGGACATGAAGCAGCAGTATATGAAACAGATGACAAAGCAGCAGGAGATTCAGCAGCGGGACATGCAGCAGCAGGGGATGAAGCAGCAGGTAATTCATCAACAAGAGATGTAGAAGGAGATGTATATTCAGCAGGAGATGCATCAGCCGGAGATACAGAAGCAGGATATGCAGCAGCAGGAGATGCAGCAGAATATGCAGAAACCGGAGATGCAGCAGCAGGAGATGCAGCAGCAGGAGATGCAGCAGCAGGAGATGCAGCAAGAGGAGATTCAGCAGGAGAAGCAGCAGTAGGAGATGCAGCAGGAAATTAAGCAGATTCAACAGCAAGAGATCCAGCAAATGAGCAGCATCATTAGATGAATCCACGGATGCATCAGACGTATATGGAGCAGGAGATGCATCAGCAGGCGTTGCAGAAGCAAATGCAGCAGCAGGAGATGCAGGAGGAGATCCAGTAGCAGGAGATGAAGAAGCAGGAGATGAAGAAGCAGGAGATGCAGCAGGTGATGCAGCAGCAGGGAAAGCAGTAGAAGGAGATGCAGAGTAGAAGATGCAGAGAATGAGAAGCAGCAGAAGGAGATGCAGCAGTAGATGCAGCCACAAATGCAGCAGCAGAAGGTGCAGCAGCAGGAGAATCAGCAGGAGATGCCGCAGGAGGATATGCCATAGGATGATATTCAGAAGGATATGCCGCTGGAGGAGATGCAGCAGGTAATACAGAAGGAGGAGATGCAGCAGGATATAGAGTAGAAGATTCCACAGGAGATGCAGTAGCAAGAGATGTATAAGGAGATGCAAAAGAAGACGCAGCAGCAGGAGATTCAGCAGCAGAAGCTTAAGCAGGATATACAGTAGGAGATGCAGCAGCAAGTGATGCAGCAGTAGGGGATGCAGGAGGATATGCATCAGCATATGCAGCAGGAGATGCAGCACCAGCACATGCAGCAGAAGATGAAGCAGAAGATGCATCAGGAGATGCAGCAGTAGATGCAGGAGGTATTGCAGCACCAGGAGATATAGTACGAGATGTACCACCAGGAGATGCAGCAGCAGGAGATGAAGGAGCAGGAGATGCAGCAGCAGATGCAGCAGAAGATGCCGTAGAAGATTAATCGAGAGATGCAGCAGCAGATGCAGCAGGATTTTCAGCAGCAGGAGATGCAGTACAGGTGTAGCATTAGAAGATGCAGCAGCAGAAGATGAAGCAGTAGGAGATTGTGCAGGACAAGCAGGAGGAGATGCAGCAGGGGATGCAGCAGAAGATGATGCAGCATGATATACAACACCAGGAGCTGCAGCAGCAAGACATGCAGCGGCAGCAGATGCAGAAGCAGATTCAACAGCATATTCAGAAGGATATGCAGCAGCAGGAGATGCATCAGAAGGAGATGTAGCAGGAGATGCATCAGCAAGAGATGCAGCAGCAGGAGATCCATCAGAAGGATATGCATCAGAAGGAGATGCAGAAGCAGGATATGTAGCAGGAGATGCAGCAGGAAATGCAGCAGCTGGAGATTAAGTAGCAAATTCAGAAGAGGCATCAGCAGCATATGCAGCAGCAGGAGGTGCAGAAGAAGGATATGCAGACGGAGATGCAGCAGGAGATGTAGCAGCAGAGAAGCAACAACAGAAGATGCAGATGGAGATGAAGGAGCAGGAGATTCAGCAGCCAATTCAGGAATAGAGGAATATGCAGAAGATGAAGTAGCAGGAGACACAGCAGCAGATGCAGCAGAAGATGCCGTTTCAGCAGCAGATGCAGCAGCAGGAGATGCTGCAGGAGACAGAGAAGCAGCAGATGCAGCAGCAGGAGATGCAGCAACAGGAGATATAGAAGGAGATGTGGCAGATGGTGCATCAGAAGGAGATGCAGGAGCAGCAAATGCAGCAGCAGATTCATCAGAAGATGCAGCAGGAGATGCAGTAGAAGGAGATGCAGCAGCAGGAGATGCAGGAACAGGATATATAGAAGGAGGTGCGGCAGATGATGCATCAGAAAGAGATGAAGCAGCAGCAAATGCAGCAGCAGATTCAGCAGGAGATGCAGCAGCAGTAGATGCAGAAGAAGAAGCCGCAGCAAAACATGTAGCAGCAGAAGATGCAGCAGCCGGAGATACGTCAGAAGAAGATGCAGAAGCAGAAACAGATGCAGAAACAGTCGCAGCAGATTCAGCAGGATATTCCTCTGCTGCATTTACTGGTGCTGCATGTGCTGCTGCATCTCCTGCTGCATTTCTTGCTGCTGCATCTCTTGCTGCTGCATCTCTTGCTGTTGCATATCCTGCACCTGCATCTCCTGCGACTGCATATCCTGTTACATGGAGCGAGTCCAGAGAAGAGCAACGAAGCTGGTGAAGGGGCTGGAGAACAAATCTTATGAGGAGCGACTGAGAGAGCCGGGGTTGTTTAGGCTGGAGAAGAGGAGGATGAGGGGAGACCTTATTACTCTCTACAACTACCTGAAAGGAGGTTGTGGAGAGCGGGGTGCTGGCCTCTTCTCCCAGGTGACAGGGGACAGGACGAGAGGGAATGGCCTCAAGCTCTGCCAGGGGAGATTTAGGCTTGAGATAAGGAAAAAAATTCTTCACGGAAAGGGTGGTTAGGCATTGGAACAGTCTGCCCAGGGAGGTGGTTGACTCACCTTCCCTGGAGGTGTTTAAGGTCAGGGTAGATGAGGTGCTTAGGAGCATGATTTAGGGGTTGGTGGGAATGGTTGGACTCGACAATCCGGTGAGTCTCTTTCAACCTGGTTATTCTGCGATTCTGTGATTCTGTGATCTTCTGCTGATGCGTCTCCTGCTTCATCTCCCACTGTTGTAATTCCTGCTGATTAATCTCCTGCTGCTGCATCTCATGCTGTATCTCCTTCTGCATCTGCTGCTGCTTTATCAATTGCATCTTCTGCTGCTTCATCTACTGCTACATCTCCTGCTAAATCTCCTGCTGCTTCATTCCTGCTGCTGAATCTCCTGCTTCTACATTTCGTGCTTTATCTCCTGCTGCTCTCCTTATTCTGAATCTCCTGCTGCATCTCCTGCTAAATATGCATCTCCTGCTGCACCTCCTGCTGCTGCATCCCCTGCTGCATATCATGATGCCACACTTCCTGCTGTGGCATTTCCTACTGCTGCAATTCCTGCTGCATCTGCTGCTGCATGGGCTCCTGAATCTCCTGCTGCACCTCCTGCTGCTACATCTGCTCCATATCATGATGCTGGACTTCCTTCTGCTGCATCTCCTGCTGCTGCAATTCCTGCTGCATCTGGTGTTGCATCTGGTGCTGCATCTCCTGCTGAACCTTCTGCTGCTTCATCTACTGCTTCATTTCCTGCTGTGTCTCTTGCTGAATTTCCTGCTCTTTCTGCTGCTGCTGCATCTCATGCTTCTACATTTCCTGGTGCATCTTGTGCTGCATCCCTTGCTGCTGCATCTCCTGCTTCTTCATTTCCTGCTACTGCATCTACTGCTGCATCTCCTCCTGCTGAATCTCCAGCTGCATCTCCTGCTGAATCTATGTTGCGGCATTTTCTGCTACATGTTCTGCTGCTGCATTTCCTGCTGCATCACCTGTTTCTTAATCTCCTGCTGCTACATCCCCTGCTGCATCTTGTCCTGCTGCATCTGCTGATACATCACTTTGTCCTGCCTCTCCTGCTGCATCTCTTTCTTCTGCATCTCATGCTATTGCATCTTTTGCACCAGCACCTCCTGTGGCTGCATATCCTGCTACATGTCTTGCTGCATCTCCTGCTTCGGCATATCATGCTGTATCTCCTGTTACATCTCCTTTTGCTGCATCTCCTTCTGCATTTCCTGCTGCTGCATCTCCTGCTGCTCCATCTCCTCCTGCTGCATCTTCTTCTGAATCCCTTGCTTCTGCATCTCCCAGTGATTCATGTCCTGTTGCATCCCTTGCTTCTGCAAATGTGGCTGCATCCCCTGCTGCTGCATCTCCTTTGCATATCCTGCTGCTGCATATTGTATCTCCTAATGTATCTCCTGCTGCTTCATCTCCTGCTGCTGTATCTCCTTCTGCATCTCGGGCTGCTGTATCTGCTGCTGCTGCATCTGCCCCTGCTTCTGAACCTCCTGCTGCTGCATCTATTGCTGCATTCCCTGCTGTGTCTCCTACTGAATCTCCTGCTGCATCTGCTGCATCTCCTGCTGTTGCATCTCCTCCTGAATCTATGCTGAGGCATTTTCTCCTGCATGTTCTGCTGCTGCAGCTCCTGCTGCATCTGCTCCTGCTGCATCTGCTGCTACATCACTTTTTCCTGCCTCTCCTGCTACATCCCTGTCTTCTGCATCTCACGCTTCTGCATCTCATGCTTCTGCATCTCCTGCTCCTGCATATCCTGCTCCTGCATATCCTGCAGTAACATATCCTGCTGCATCTCCTGCTGCATCTCCTGCTGCTGCATTCACTATAGCTGCATCTCCGATTGCATCTCCTGATGCTGCATCTCCTGCTTCATCTCCTGATACTGCATCTCCTGCTACTGCAATTCTGGCTTCTGAATCTCCTACTGCTCCATCTCATGCTGTATCTGCTGCTGCATCAACTGCAGCTGCAGCTGCATCTGCTGCTGCATCTTCTGCTGATTTTTCTCTTCCTGAAATTTTTTTTGCCGTATCTCCTGCTGCACGTCCTTCTGCAGCATCTCCTCTTACCTCTCCTACTGCTGCATCTGCTTCTGAATCTCCTGTTTCATATCCTGTTGCACCATCTCCAGCTGCCTTTCTTCCTGCTGAATCTCCTGCTGAATCTCCTTTTGCAGCTTATACTTCTGCATCTCCTACTGCTGTATCGTGTCCTACTGCACCTCTGGCTGCATCTCCTGATGCTTCTCCTGTGGCTTACTTCCCTGAAGCTGCATCTCCTGTGGCTTACTTCCCTGAAGCTGCATCTCCTGCTACATCTCCTACTGCGGTATCTCCTACTGCAGTATCTCCTGCTGCTGCACCTGCTGCTGCATCTTCTGCTGCAATACCTGCTGCATCTCCAGCTGTATTTACTGATTCATCTGCTGCTACATTTCCTGCTGCATGTTCTACTGATGCATCTCCTGCTGCTTCATGTGCTTCTGCATCTCCTGATTCATCTCCTGGTGCTGCATTACCTGCTTCATCTCCTCCTGCGTCATATCTTGCTGCATCTACTGCTGCATATCCTGCTGCTGCATTTGCTGCATCTGCTGCTGAATCTCCTTCTGCATCTACTGCTTCATCTGCTACTGCTGTATATACTGCTACATCTCCTGTATCTGCATCTACTTCTACATCTCCTGATGCAGAACCTCTTTCTGCTGCATCTCCGGCTGTGGCATTTTCTGCAGCATCTCCTTCTGCTGCATCTCCTCCTGCTCCATGTCTTGCTGCTGCATCTCCTTCTGATGCATGTCCTGCTTAATCTGCTGATAGATCTGCTGCTGCATCTCCTGCGGCTGCATCTCCTTCTGCTGCATCTCTTGCTGCTGTATGTCGTGCTGCTGCATCTCCTGCTGAATTTCCTCCTGCTGTATCTCCTGCTGCATCTTTTGCTACTGCAACCTCTGCTGCTGCTTCTCTTTCTGCATCTCATCCTACTGCATCTCCTGCTGCTTCATCTGATGCAACACCTCCTGATGCTGAATCTGCCTCATCTGCCGCATCTTCCGCTGCATCTTCTGCTGCATCTGCTGCTGCATCTCCTGGTGCTGCATCTGCTGCCAATATCTCTGCTCCTGAATTTGCTGCTGAATCTCCTACTGCTGCATCTTCTGCTGCTGCATCTCTTACTGCATTTCCTGCTACATCTCATACAGCATCTCTTGCTGCAGCATCTCCTGCTTCGTCATTTTCTGCTGCTGCATCTACTGCTGAATCTCCTTCTGCTGAATCTCCAGTTGCATCTCCTCCTGCTGCATATCCTGTGTCTAGGCTTGTGTACTGTAACATCAGAATGGCTATTAAAGCGCCACTTCAAAAATTACTATCGTTCAGCACAAGAACTGCAGGCAAGATGCTAGGATCAAATGCTGGCTCTCATTAGAGTCTTCTCTGTAAGCACTTTCACTGCAAGACTTACAGACCTTTTTAGTATAGCATACAGAATTGTGACTTAACTGCAGCTGTAAAGGCACTTTAGGAAAATAGAGTAACTCCCGCAGGAAAGATGTTAGCATGGAATGCTGTTGCTTCTGAATGTCTACTCTTATAGCGCTTTCACTGCAAAGCGAGACTTGTAGAACTTTCAGTCTAGGCTTGTGTACTGTAACATCAGAATGGCTACATAAAGTGTCAATTCAAAATTTCATAGTGCTAAGAACAAGTACCACGGGGAATCTGTTACCATCACATTCTGGCTCTAGTTTCAGTGTTCTCTGGAAACGCTTTCACTGCAAGATGCAAAACACTACCAAAAGAACTTTTTAGTATAGGGCACAGGTTTGTGACTTAACTGTGCCTTAAATGGCTCTTTAGGAGAAGTGAATAACTCCCACAGGGAAGATGCTAACACGGAGTGCTGCGGATTCGTAATGTGTTCCCTTATAGCACTTTTAATGCAAAGCAAAACTTGTAGAACTTTAAGTCTAGGCTTGTGTACTGTAACATCAGAATTGTTATTAAAACAACAATTAAAATTTGAGAGCGTTAAGCAGAAGTACCGCAGGGAATCTGCTATCATCAAATCCTGGATATCGTCTGAGTCGTCTCTGGAAGCTCATTCACTGCTAGATGCAAAGTACGGCTAAGAATGCTTCAGCAGAGGATACTGAATTGTGTCTTAACTGCGCCTACTAAGGTGCTTTAGGAAAAGCTCCTGCAGCTGCATTTCCTGCTTCTGCATCTCATGCTGCAGCATCTCCTCCTGCTGCATCTCCTGCTACTGCATCTGCTATTGCATCTCTGCATCTCCTGCTGCTTCTTCTACTGCTTCATCTCCTTCTGCTGCTTCTCATGCAGTATCTGCTGCTGCATCTCTGCTGCATCTCCTGCTGCATCTGGTTCTGCATCTTCTGCTGCTTCATCTCCTGCTGTATCTCGTGCTCCATTTCCTCCTGTACCTCCTGCTGCTGAATCTCCCATTACATCTACTGCTTCAGATACTCCTGTATCTCCTGCTGCATCTGTTGCTGCTGCATCTCCTGTTTCTGCATCTCCGGCTGCATCAGGGGCTGCTGCATCTCCTCCAGCTGCTGATTCTGCTGCTGCATCACGAGCTTGATCTCTTGCTGCATCTCATTCTGAATTTCCTGCTGCTGCATCACCTGTTACTGCATCTGCTGCAGGATTTCCTACTGCTGCATATCCTGCTTCTTCATATCATGCTGCATTTACTGCTGCTGCATATCCTACAGTTGCATGTCCTACTGCATGTCCTGCTGATGCATATCCTACTGCTCCATGCCCTGTTGCATCTCCTGCTGCTTTATCTCCTGCTGATGCATGTCCTACTGTATCTCCTGCTCTATTCCTAAGGCAACTCCTGCAGCTGCACCTGCTGCTGCATCTGCTGCTGCTGTATCACCTGCTGCATTTTTTTCTGCATTTCCTGCTGACTTTCCTGCTTTATCTCCTGCTCCAGAATCTCCTGCTGGATCTCCTTCTGAATATGCACCTCCTGCTGAATCTCCTGCTGCTGGATCTTCTGCTACTGTATCTCCTGTTGCATCCTCTGCTGCTGCATCTCCTGCTTCTTCTTCCCCATCTGCGTCTTCTGCTTCTTCATCTCTTGCTACATCTTCTGCTGCCGCATGTCCTGATGCACCTCCTGCTGCTACACCTCCTGCTTCATCGGCTGCTGCTACATCTGCTTCTGCATCTCCTGGTGGTGCATCCCCTGTGGCATCTCCAGCTACTCCATCCCCTGCTGAATCTACATCACCTCTTTCATCTTCTGCTGCATCTCCTGCTGTTGCATCTGCTGCACCTGCATCTGCTGCTACATCCACTGCTGCCTCTCCTCCTGCATCTCCTCCTGCTGCCATCTCCTTCTGCTGCCTCTCCTCCTGCATCTCCTCCTGCTGCATCTCCTGCTGCCTCTCTTTCTGCTGCATCTCCTGCTGCATCTCCTGCTGCTGTATTTCATGGTGCATCTCCTCTTGCTACATCTCCTGCTGCATCTCCTGCTCCTGCATCTCCTGCTGCAATTCCTGCTGTTGCCTATCCTGCTGGTGCATTTCCGGATGCATCTCTTGCTGATGCATCTTTTTCTGCATCTCCTGTTGAATCTCCTACTGCTGCATATGCAGCTTATGCTACTGCATCTGGTGCTGCTTCACCTACTGCTGCATCTCCTGCTGCTGCGCCTACTGCTACATCTCCTTCTGGTGCAACTCCTCCTTAATCTTCTTGCCTTGCATCTCTTGCTGTATCTCCTGCTGCATCTCCTGCTGCTGTATCTCCTGCTGCATCTCGTGACGCTTCATCACCTTCTGCTGCATCCACTGCCGCTGTGTCTGCTGCAGCATCTCCTGATTCATCTCATCCTGCTGCATCTCCTGCTTCATTTCCTGCTGCATATCCTGCTGCTATATCTCCTGCTGATGCATCTCCCGCTGCATCTCATGATGCTGAATCTCCTGCTGCTGCATCTACCACAGCATCTTCTGCTGCAGTGTCGCCTGCTGCATCTCATGCTGAATTATCTTGCTACAACTTCTGCTGCATCTGCTGCTGCTTCATCTACTGCTTAAACTCCTGATTCACCTCCTGCTGCTGCATATCCTTCTTCGTCATTTACTGCTGCCTCGTGTGCTTCTGCATCTCCTGTTGCATCTCCTGCTGCTGCATATCCTTTAGCATATCATGCTTAATCTCATGGTGCATCTCCTCTTGCTACATTTTCTGCTGCATCTCCTGCATTTCCTGCTGCAATTCCTGCTGTTGTCTATCCTGCTGATGCGTTTCCTGATGTATCTCTTGATTCTTCATCTTTTTCTGTATATCCTGCTGCATCTCTTCCTGTTGCATCTCATTCGGAGTCTCCTACTGCTGCATTTGCAGCATGTGCTGCTGCATCTGGTGCTGCTTCACCTACTACTGCATCACCATCTACACCTCCTGCATGTGCATCTCCTGCTGCTGCATCTGTTGTTGCATCTCCTGCTGCTGCATGGGCTGCTGCTGTATCTCTTGCTGCATCTACTGTAGCTTCATCTTCTGCATCTCCTTCTGCTGCATCTTCTTCACTACATCTCCTGCTGCTGCATCTCCTTGTGCAGTATCTCCTGCTGAATCTCCTGTTGCATCTCCTGCTGCTGCAACTCTGGCTACTCGATCTCGTGCTACATGTCATCCTGCTGCATCTCCTGCTGAATCTCCTGCTGCTTCATCTCCTGAATCTGTTGCTGCATGTGCTACTGCGTTTCCTGCTACATCTCCTGCTGCTTGATCTCCTCCTGCTGGATCGTCTCCTGCATCTTTCACTGTTGCATCTTCTGCTGCATCTCCTGCTGCTGCATCTCCTATTGAAACTCCTTCTGATGCAGCAACAGATTCATCTCATGATGCTGCTCTCCTGCTGCATCTCCTGCTGCTGAAACTCCTGCAGATACATACCCTGCTGCATCTCCTGCATAATCTCCTGCTGGATCTCCTGCTCCATATACTGCTGCTGCATCTCCTGATGCATCTCTTGGTGCTGCATCTCCTGCTTCATATACAGCTGCTTCATCTCCTGTGGCAGCATTTCCTCCTGCTGCATCTCCTGCAGCATCTCCTGCGGCTGAATCTCCTTCTGCTGCATCTTCTGTTTATGCATTTCCTGCTGCTTCATCTCCTACTGAATTTGCTGCTGCATCTTCTGACGAAACAGAGGGAAGCAAGCAGCTGACTCAATATGACTGATAAAGCAAGATTCAACTTTATTGTGCTGTGCAACTTCATTTATACTATTTTCTTACATACTTGTCATAATATGATTGGTTTCTTACGGTTTTTCTTACATACTTATAATATGATTGGTTTCTTACGGTTACTCATTTCATCTCTATTGGTCAAATACTACGTAATGGCTATCTATGTGCAGTTTCACAAGCTCCTGGGTACGCCTTGTTCCTCTCTTCTATCGTCAACTTTCCCACAGTTGTTTATCTAACTGTCCAAGGTTGGTATGCCCCTGTGCTTCTCCCTTTATCAGCATGATTTACAGTTTATGCTACGGCACAGCTCTTGGCACAGAGCCGTGCCCCTGCTCTGCAAGCCATTCTCCAACAATTCCCCCTTTTTCTTTTTGGACCAGCATAGCTTGCATAACTAATCGATCTGTGGCTTTAGCCACCATATTCTGTAGACATGATATTAGACATGAGATTATTGATAGGATCAAAATTACAACAATCAAAATTACACATCCATATTTCAACAATGTTCCCAACCACTCGTCAGTCCCCAGTGAACTTAACCATACATCCAAAGGATTTTCCCATTGCTGTAATTTTCTTATGTTATCTGTCAATTATTGTAACTTGCTGTGGATGGACCGGGACAGATCAGTTAGATTAAAACAACGCATTCCTGCAAATTCCTCACAGCTGTGCCCGTGTGCTACCATTAACTCCTCTAGACTTCTTCAAAGCTGAAAGAAAAAAAAAAACTTAGAAAGGAAGGAGAGTGCGGGGGGAGAACTCACACACATACAGCTGCAAGGTCAGGCAGTTTTTGTATGTTTTGCTAGGTATTTTAAGCTTTTTACTTCTGAAGCCTTTCATTCCAAAGATCCCGAGGTAAATCTACCTGTTTGCCAGCTTAGTGGACGTTTGAGATTGAAAGGTCCCAGAGATATATTTTCAAGATTAATCAAAACCGATTTGTAAGTCTCACAAATGTTTGAAGTACTTCAAATGCACACATACACACACACACTTCTCAGCTAGTCGAATACATTCATACAATGTTGGTTATCACTATTAGATCCACAATTTTTCCATGCTATGAATATTTAAACTATACATGGTACTGAGAACAGAAAAAACACTTAAAATATGTACATTCATTATCAATGAGGCTTATATCAATTGTCTAACAAATCTTTTACTTATGGTAATACATTTTGTTTGTTTGTTTTGTTTTGTAGTTTTAGTGTTGATAGAATTACAGACTGGTCAGTTGAGCTAAAGCCTCGATTTCCCTCTATATCATTTCCCTTGCTTGAATCATTCCAGTAGAGTTTGCATCAATGACCCCAGATAAAACAAAGATTCTCAACCGAATTATCGATAATCATACTAATTACAAGGCAGTAAAGCCAACCCCAATTGTTCTTTTCCATTTCCTGTTATTGTGTGAAGTGCAGATGATTGCAGCACTACTACGATGGTGGTGATCACGTCTATCTTGGTGCTGCCTCTGGTTCTTGCTCTGAGGTGAGAGCTGCTAGAGTCACAAGTTGATCAGCACGCGCATTGCCTTCACCTAAACCTCCAGTCCATTGATGACTTCTGATGTGTATTATGCAATAAGGTTGAGATCGTTGTTTTATAGCAGATTGTAGTTGCCTAAGAAGTTCAAACAAACGCTGATTATGGATATCTTTAAGTTGAGCATCTTCAATTCTATTCACAATTCCAGCTACATACATTGAATCTGTTATGATGTTTAGTTTTTCATGCATCCACTGGGCGCATGTCCAAACAACTGCAGCTAATTCTAGAGTCTGTAAAGAGTCTCCTGGCTCTGCGGATAAAAGATGATGATGGACTGATTTTCAGTAAACCAAGTTGCTGCTGCCTTTCGTGATCTTCCTTTCTGAATTAATTCTGCCAAACTGTCCAGTTTTGTCCTGATAGTAGGTTTTGGTTGCATACTCATAAATATCCATTCTAAGACTCTCACCCCTGTCTCCCTCTTTTTCTTTTTATGTTGTGTCAAGGCACCAGTAAAATGCGAACAGCCTTGTAAGATGGTAAGATCAATTGGGAGTGTGGGGTCTATACGGTCCACGACGCAGTCTGCTATTACTGTACTTAAATATTGAATCATGTTTTGTTGCGCCTGAGTCAGTTTTACTCTCTGTGCAGGATCAGTCCCTTTTAGGAGAGGGCATAAAACGTCAAGTTCATCATTTGTGATTCCTGCCACCAGGCGGAGCCACTGAAGGTCTCCCATTAGTTTCTGTGCATCATTTAAAGTATGAATCCGTACATTAATAGTCAACTTTTGTGGGCTGATCTGAGATAGAGTAATGTCCCATCCCAAGTATTTCCATACAGGGGACCGTTGAATTTTCTCTACTGCAATAATAAGATGATGTCATTGCAATTGCTGTTGTAGAAACCTTTCTTGCTGAGTAGAAAAGGGCTGCTGTTGTGCCAATAAAATATCGTCCATATAATGGTAGATTATTGTTCCAGGCCATGCTTGTCAAACAGGTTTCAATGCCGTATCTATGAACAATTGGCAAAGCGTAGGACTATTTTTCATCCCTTGAGGTAAAACAGTCCATTCAAAATGCTGATCAGGTCCTTCTCTATTTATAGCAGGTAATGTAAATGCAAAACGTTGGGTATCTTCTGGGTATAACTGAATCATAAAGAAACAGTCCTTCAAGTCTATGATAAATAAATGTCATTCTGTTGGAAGCATGGCTGGGTTTGGCAGTCCTGGTTGTAACGCTCCCATTGGTTGCATCTGATTATTCACAGCTCTCAAATCGTGAAGCAGTCGATACTTTCCTGATTTCTTTCTTACAACAAATATCGGTGTGTTTCACGGACTCGTTGATGGTTTAAGGTGACTTAGGTTTAACTGTTCCTGGACTAGTATGTGTGCTTGTTGCAGACTTTCCTTTTTCAACGGCCACTGTTCGATCCAAACAGGCTTTTCGGTCAGCCACCTTAAAGGGATCGGGAAAGTCCATTTGACAGTGACCGTTCCTGAAAAGGTCTATTCATGGTGAGAATGACTCCTAATTGATTTAAAATGTCCCTTCCGACGAGGGCATGTACTCCCGTTGGGAGAGGCATCACGGTGATGTATGTTGTTCCAACCTTCCCATCGAGTACAACCTGTATCCTTTGTTGGCTGTGTTGAACAACAGATGTGCCTCCAACTCCTTCCACGCCCTCTGGCACTCGCTGCAATGGCCAATGCGGGGGCCATTGTGAGACAGCAACAATTGTAATGTCAGCATCAGTGTCCAAAAGCGCAGTCAATTGCTTTGTCTCAAGTCCTTGTTGAATTAATATTCTGGCAAGTGGTCGCTGGTTCATAGGCATGGTCAACATTGCCAGGCCCCCAGTAGAGCCAAAGCTACCAGCGTCCCTATCTTGGGGAGAGAACGCTGGAATCTGTTGTGTCAACTGTTCCAAGGGAATCAATTGTGCAATGCAACTTCCCTTAGGAATATGAATTGGTGGATAATTTGTTTGTACCACAATAGCAATCTCTCCGGTATAATCCTTGTCTATTAGTCCTGGTAGGATAAAAAGTCCCTTGAGGCCGCTGGAGGATTGGCCTATTAGTAATGCTCCATAAGATTGTCCATTTATCATCAACAGTCCTTTAATTCCAGAAGCAATCTTTTGTGGTCGATTGTCAATGAGTGTAGTATCTACTGCTGTCGCCAGGTCCAGTTCGAGGCTGCCCCTGGTTGCCGGTTGCAAAATGCTGGCTGGTCGAAGCTGGGCAGAGGTGTCTGTGATCCTGGGGAGGCTGCAGTCATGTAAGTTGCTGGGGCTGCTATTGGTGTCTGCACGCTGCGGCCCTTGGTGCTCCCCTTCCCGTTTCTTGGCCTCCGGCAAGCTGCAGTACTATGATTGTTCGTTTGGCAATTCTGGCACTCCACCTGCTGCTCCCGACATTGACGGCGCGTGTGTCCATTATGTCCACATCGAAAACACTTATACTCTTGTCGATTCGGGCCTGTCTGCTGCATCTTTGTCAAAGACATGCAGCACCATATGCAGAAGAAGATGCAGCAGGGGATGCAGTAGCAGAAGCAGCAGTAGATGTAGCATCACCAGAAGCAGCAGCAGATGCAACAGCAGGAGATGCAGGAGGAGATGCAGCAGCAGGAGATGCAGGAGGAGATGCAGCAGGAATTGCAACAGCAGGAGATGCAGGAGGAGATGCAGCAGCAGGAGATGCAGGAGGAGATGCAGCAGGAATTGCAACAGCAGGAGATGAGGCAACAGTTGAAGCAGCAGGAGATGCAGCAGCAGATGCAGCAGCAGGAGGTTCATCAGCAGGATATGTAGTAGGTGATGCATATTCAGCAAGTGATGCAGCAGGAGATGCAGCAGCAGGAGATGCAGTAGACAAAGATGTAGCCACAGAAGATGCAGCAGCAAATTCAGCAGCATATTGAGCAGCAGATGCAGCAGTGGGAGATGAAGAGGCAGGAGATGCAGCAGCAGGAGTTGCAGCAGCAGGAGATTCAGGAGGAGATGAAGAGGCAGGAGATGCTGCAGTGGATTCTGCAGCAGGAAATGCAGTAGGAAATTTTGCAGCAGGAGATTCAGCAGAAGATGCAGCAGGAGATATAGAAGGAGATTTGGCAGCAGGAGATGTA
Organism: Clamator glandarius; assembly: GCA_033459285.1. NCBI lineage: Eukaryota > Metazoa > Chordata > Aves > Cuculiformes > Cuculidae > Clamator > Clamator glandarius. The sequence goes on along the minus strand of JAUNZM010000355.1, from coordinate 1,649,427 downwards.
GTAGGAGATGCAGCTAGAGACACATCAGCAGGAAATATACCAGGAAATTCTACAGCAGGAGATGCAGGAGATTCTGCAGAAGATGATTCAGCAGGAGATGCAGCAGGAGATGATGTAGCAACTTATGCATCAGCAGTTGCAGCAGGAATTGCAGCAGGAGATTCAGCAGGAGAAGTAGCAGCAGGTGATGCAGTCGCAGATGCATTCAGCAAGATATGCAGCTTAAATGCAGAAGTACTAGATGCATCAGCAGAAGATTTGGCAGCAGATGCAGCAGGAAATGGAGCATCAGGAGATGCATCCGCAGATGCATGAGCAGAGGATGCAGCGGGAGATCTAGCAGCAGGAGATACAGCAGCAGGAGATGAAGCAGCAGATGCAGCAGCAGGAGATGCATTAGGACATCAAGTAGAACGAGATGCAGCAGTATATGAAGCAGCAGCAGATTAAGGAGATGCAGCAACAGAAGATGCAGCAGAAGATGCAGCAGGAGGAGATACAGCAGTAGATGCAGCAGCTGCAGATGCAGAGGCTGCAAATGCAGCAGCAGGAGATGCAGATTCAGTAGGGAATGTAGCAGCAGAAGATGCTGCTGCAGATGACGCAGCAGGAGAGGCTGCAGAATAAGATGCAGCAGGAGATGCAGCAGAAAATTATGCAGCAAGATATGCTGCAGAAGGAGATGCAGCATGTAATGCAGCAGCAGGAGATGCTGCAGCAGATGATGCAGCAGATGATGCAGCAGGGGATGCATATTCAGCAGTAGATTCAGAGGCAAATTCAGAAGGAGATGGACCAGTAGATGAAGCAGCAGCATATGCAGCAGGAGATGCACCAGATGGAGCAGAAGGAGATGCAGCAGACAATGCAGCAGCAGGAGATGTAGCAGGATATGAAGCAGGATATGCAAATGGAGATGCAGTAGAAGAAGATGATGCAGGAGATGCATTTTTAGCACTAAATTCAGAAGCAAATTCAGAAAGAGATGCAGCAGCAGGAGACTTAGCAGGAGATGCAGCAGTAGATGAAGCAGCAGCATATGCAGCAGCAGATGCACCAGATAGAGCAGAAGGAGATGCAGCAAGGGATGAAGTAGCAGATGTAACAGGAAATGGAGGATCAGGAGATGCATCCGCAGAAGCATGAGCAGAGGATGCAGCAGGAGATGTAGCAGCAGGAGATACAGCAGCAGGAGATGAAGCAGCAGATGCAGTAGCAGGAGATGCAGGAGAACATCAAGTAGCACGAGATGCAGCAGCAGGAATTTTAGCAGGAGATGCAGCAGTACATGAAGCATCTCCTTCTGATGCATCTCCTGCTGCACATCCTTCTGCTGTATCTCCTGCTGATTCATCTCTTGCTGATGCATCTTTTGTTGCATCCTCTACTACTGCACCTCCTGCTGCTGCATCTCCTGCTTCTGCATCTTGTGCTGCTACATTTTCACCCTGAATTTACTGCTGAATCAGCTGTGGCAACTACCGCTACAGTATCTTCTGCTGCTGCGTCTCCTGCTGCTGTATCTTTTTTCCTGCATCTACTTCTCTTCATCTCCTGAAGCTGCATCTCCTGCTGCATATCTTTCTGCTGCATCTCGTGCTGCTGCATCTCCTGCTGCTGCATCTCCTGGTTCTACATCTCATGCTGCATCTGCTGCTGAATTTCCTTCTGCTGCAATCCCTGCTGCATCTCTTGATGCCGAATCTCATACTGCTGCATCTCCTGCTGCTGGATCTCCAGCTGCTTCCCCTCCTGCTGCATCTGCTGCTGCTGTATCTTTTTTTCTGCATCTACTTCTCTTCGTTTCCTACTGCTGAATCTCCGGCTGCATCTGCTGTTGCGGCATCTCCTGCTGCATCTGCTGCTGTTGCATCTCCTGCTGCTGCATATCTTGCTGCATCCCGTCTGGCTGCATCTCCTGCTGCATCTCCTGCTTAATTTCATTCTACTACCTCCCCTTCTGATGCATCTCCTCCCGCTGCATCTCCTGCTAAATCTCCTGTTGCATATCCTTCTCTTCATCTCCTAATGCATCTCCTGCTGCTGCATCTACTGCAGCATCTCCTGCTGCTGCATCTCCTGCTGAATCTACATCTCCTGCTGCATCTGCTGGTTAATCTCATGCTGCTTCATCTGCTGCGGCATCTCCTGCTTCTGCATAACCTGCTGCTTCATCTCCTGCTGCATCTCCTGGTGCTGCATTTTTTACTGCATCTCCCGGTGCTGCATGTCTTGATGCTGCATCCCCTGTTGCATCTCCTGCTTCTGCATCTTCTGCAGCATCTCCTGCTGCCACCTCTCCTGCTGAATCTACATCTCCTGCTGCATCTGCTGGTTAATCTCATGCTGCTTCATCTGCTGCGGCATCTCCTGCTTCTGCATAACCTGCTGCTTCATCTCCTGCTGCATCTCCTGGTGCTGCATTTTTTACTGCATCTCCCGGTGCTGCATGTCTTGATGCTGCATCCCCTGTTGCATCTCCTGCTTCTGCATCTTCTGCAGCATCTCCTGCTGCCACCTCTCCTGCTGAATCTGCATCTCCTGCTGCATCTGCTGTTTCATCTCCTGCAGATGCATCTCCTGCTGCATCAATTCCTACATATACTGCTGGTGCATCTCCTGCTGGTGCATCTCATCCCGTTGCATCTACTGCTGCATGTCCTGCTGCTGAATCTCCTCCTAAATGTGGTGCTGAATCTGTTGCTGCATCTCCTGCTGCTCCATCTACTACTGCTGCATCTTTTGCTGAATCCCTACTCCTGCTGTTGCTTTTCCTGTTGCATATCCTGCTGCTGCAAATACTACTACATCACATTCTTCTGCATCGCCTGCTGCATCTCCTCCTGCTTCATCTCCTAATGTATCTCCTACTGCTGCATCTCCTGCTGCTGAATATCCTGCTGCTTCATCTCCTAATGTATTGCCAATTGCTGCATCTCCTGGTGCTGCATCAACTGCTGCACCTTCTTCTTCTGCATCTGCTGCTACATCCCCTGCTCCTGTATCTTCTGCTGCATTTTTTTCTGCTGCATCTCATGCTGTTGCATCTCCTGCAGCTGCATCTTCTGCTGCATCTCATGCTGCTTCATCACATGCTGCTGTAATTTGTTCTGATGAATCTGCTGCTGCTGCATCTCATGCTGGATCTCCTTCTGCATCTGCTGCTGCCTCATCTACTGATGCATCTCCTGCTGCTTCATTCCTTCTGCTGAATCTCCTGCTTCTGCATATCATACTGTATCTCCTGCTGCATCTCCTTCTGAATCTCCTGCTGCATCTTCCAGGCCACTCACCACAAGAAGGATATTGACGCTCTGGAGTGAGTCCAGAGAAAAGCAACAAAGCTAGAGAAAAGGCCTTATGACGAGCAGCTAAGAGAGCTGGGGTTGTTTAGCCTGGAAAAGACAAGGCTGAGAAGAGACCACATTATTCTCTATAACTACCTGAAAAGAGGTTGTGGAGAGGAGGTAGTTGGCTTCTTCTCCTAAGTGACAGGAGACAGGACGAGAGGGAATGGCCACAAGCTCTGCCAGTGGAGATTTAGGCTGGACATTAGGAAAAAAATTTTTGACAGAAAAGGTCATTGGGCACTGGCAGAGGCTGCCCAGGGAGGTGGTTGATTCACCTTCCCTAGAGGTGTTTAAGGCATGGGTGGCCGAGGTGCTGAGGGACATGGTTTAGTGTTTGATAGGGATGGTTGGACTCCATGATCCAGTGGGTCTCTTCCAACCTGGTTATTCTATGATTCTATGATTCCTGCTGAATATGCATCTCCTGCTCTACCTCCTGCTGATGCATCTCCTGCTGATGCATTTGCTGCAGAATCTCCTGCTGCTGCTTCTTCTGAATATGCATCTCCGGCTTCATCTCCTACTGCAACTCTTGTATCTCCATTTCGTGCTGTTTTATGAAAATATAACAATTCTGCAGGGAATATTCTAGCATGGAATGCTGGTATTTCTGAATGTCTTCTCTTATAGTGCTTGCACTGCAGAATGACTTCTCTGAAATAGTTTCACTGCAAGCAGCAAAGTATAGGATACTGAATTGTGACTGAACTGCACCTATTAAGGCACTTTAGGAAAAGTGAGTAGCTCCCTCAGGGAAGATGCTAGCATGGAATGCTGCTGATTCTGAATGTCTTCTCTTATAGTGCTTTCACTGCTAAGCAAGTCTTGTACAACTTTCCCTCTAGGCTTGTGTACTTGAACAATAGAATGGCTATTTAAGCGTCAGTTGAAAATTTCAGAGCGTTCAGCACAAGTGCTGCTGGGAAGCTGCTACCATGAAATTCTGGGTCCTTTTTGAGTCTTCTCTGGAAGCACTTTCACTGCAAGCTGCAAAGCACAACTAACAGATCTTCTTAGTATCGGGTAAAGAATTTTGACTTAACTGCACCTATTAAGGCTGTTTAGGAAATGAGAGTAAGTCCCACAGGGAAGATGTTAGCATGCAATGTTGCTGCTTCTAAATGTATTCTCTAATAGTGCCTTCACTGCAAAGCAAGACTTGTAGAAGTTTCAGTCTAGGCTTGTGTACTGTAACATCGAAATGCTATTAAACCATCACTTCAAAATTTAAGAGCGTTCAGAACAAGTAACGCAAGGAAGCTGCTGCCATCAAATTGTGGATCTCGTTTGAGTCTTCTCTGGAAGCACTTTCACTGCAAGCCACAAAGCACAACTAACAGATCTTTTTACTATAGGGTTCAGAATTGTGACTTAAATGCGTCTATTAAGGTGCTTTAGGAAAAATGAGTAACTCCCACAGGGAAGATGCTAGCATGGAATTCTGCTACTTCTAAATGTCTTCTCTTCTAGTGCTTTCACTGCAAAGCAAGACTTGTAGAACTTTCAGTCTAGACTTGTGTACTGTAACACCAGAATGGCTTTTAAATCACCAATTATATTTCTGAGAGCTTCAAAATTTCATATCATTCAGCACAAGTACCGCAGGGAAGCTGCTAAAGTCAAATGCTGGCTCTCATTTGAATATCTCTGTAGGCGCTTTTACTCCAAGCTGCAAAGTACGACTGACAGAATATTTTAGTACAGGGTGACTTAACTGGGCTTATGAAGGCGCATTCTGAAAAATGAGTAACTTTTACAGGGAAGATGCTAGTATGGAATGCTGCTGCTTCTGAATGTCTTCTCTTATAGCGCTATAACTGCAAAGCAAGACTTCTAGAACTTTAAGTCTCGGCTTGTGCACCATAACAGCAGAATGGCTATTAAAGTGATGCTTCAAAATTTCAAATAGTTCAGCACAAGTATCGTCAGGAAGCTGCTAAAGTCAAATGCAAGCTCTCTTTTGAATATCTCTGGAGACGCCTTTACTGCAAGCTGCAAAGTACGACTTACAGAACGTTTTAGTATAGGGTACTGAATTGTGACTAACTGCACCTATTAAGGCGCTTTAGGAAAAGTGAGTAACTCCAGCAGGGAAGATGCTAGCATGGAATGCTGCTGCTACTGATTCTCTTCTATTATAGTGCTTTCACTGTAAAGAAAGTCTTGATGAACTTTCAGTCTGGACCTATGTACTGCAACATCAGAATGGCTATTAAAGCGTAACTTCAAAATTTCAAATCGTTCAGCACAAGTACTGCTGCTGCATCTCCTGCTACTGCATCTGCCACTGCATTTCTTTCTACATCTCCTGCTGCTGCATCTCCTTCTGCATTTCCTGCTGGTGCATCAACTGCAGAATCTCTTCCTGCATCCCCTGCTGCATCTCCTGCTGCTGCATCTCCTGCCTCTGCATCTGCTTCTGAATCTTTGTTTCCTGCATCTTGTGCTGCATCTGCTAATGCACCTGCTGCTGCATCAGCTGCTGCATCTCCTGCTGCTGTATCTCCTCCTGCTGCATTTCCTGTGGCTGCATCTCCTGCTGCACCTCTGGCTGCTGAATCTCCTCCTGGTGCATCTCCTTCTGCTGTAATTCCTACTGCATCTGCCTCTGCATCTCTTGTTCCTACATCTGCAGATGCATCTGCTGCTGCTACGCCTCCTGCTGCATTTTCTGCTGCAACTTCTGCTGCGTCTTCTGCTGCATCTCCTGCTTCATCTCCTCCTCCTACTTCTCCTGGTTGACCTCCCGCTGCAACTGCTGCTGCTGCATCTCCTGCTTCTTCATCTCCTTCTGCTTCTCCTGCTGCTTTGTCTCCTGCTGCTTCTTCTCCTGCTGCTTCTTCTCCTGCTGCTTCTTCTGCTGCTTCATCTCCTCCTGGTGCATCTCATGCAGTATCTGCTGCTGCATCTCCTGCTGCATCTCCTGCTGCATCTGCAATTTCATCTGGTTCTGCATCTCCTGCTGCTTCATCTCCTTCTGTTTCTCCTGCTGAATTTCCTCCTGCAGCATGAGATGCAGAAATAGATGAATCTACAGCAGATGCAGCAAAAGATGCAGGATATTCAGAATCAGGAGATGCAGCAGGAGATGCAGCATCAGGAGAAGATTCATCAAGATAGGCAGAAGCAGGAGATGCAGCAGCAGATGCAGCAGGAGATGCAGCACCAGCAGATGCAGATGCAGGAGATGAAGCATCAGATACAGCAGCAGGAGATGCAGCAGCAGGAATTGCAGCAGGGAGGAGATGCAGCAGGTAATGTCGAAGCAGGAGATGTAGCAGGAGACTCTGCAGCAGAAGAGTATGCAGGAGATACAGCAGCAGGTGATTTAGCAAAAGAAGATGCACTATGTTATGCACCAGCAGGAGATGCAGCAGCAGGTAATCAGCTGCAGATGCATAAGCTGGAGATTCAGCAGGAGATGCAGCAGGAGGTGTTGCAGTAGCAGGAGTAGCAGCTGCAGCCAATGCAGCAGCAGATGCAGCAGGAGATGCAGCAAGAGCTTTAGAAGGAGATGCAGCAGCAAGGGATACAGTCGTAGGAGATGCAGCAGCAGGGGATGAAGCAGCAGATGCAGCAGTAGGAGATGGAGCAGGAGATGCAGCTGCAGGAGATGCAGTAGCACATTCCACAGGAGGAAACTGCAGAAGGGCCCAGAACTGAACACAGGATTCGAGGTGTGGTCTCACCAGTGCCGAGTACAGAGGGAGAATAACCTCCCTGGACCTGCTGGTCACGCCGTTTCGGATACAAGCCAAGATGCCACTGGCCTTCTTGGCCACCCGGGCACACTGCTGGCTCATAGTCAGTCGGCTGTCAACCAACACCCCCAGGTCCTTCTCTTCCAGACAGCTTTCTAGACAGACTTCTCCCAGTCTGTAGCTCTGCTTAGGGTTGTTGTGCCCCAAGTGCAGGACCTGGCATTTGTCCTCATGCCATTGGACTCTGCCCAGTGATCCAGCCTTATCAGATCCCTTTGCAGAGCCTCTCGACCCTCCAGCAGATTGACACTTCCACTCAGCTTAGTGTCATCTGCAAACTTGCTAAGGGAGCACTCAATGCCTTCATCCAGGTCATTGATAAAGACATTGAACAGGGCTGGACCCAGCACTGAGGCCTGGGGAATCCCACTTGTAACTGGCCTCCAGCTGGATTTAACACCATTAAGCACCACCCTCTGGGCCCGGTTATTCAACCAGTTTTTCACCCAGGAGAGTGTGCGCCTGTCCAGGCCAGAGGCCGACAGTTTCCGAAGCAGAATGCTGGGAGAAACTGTGTCAAAGGCTTTACTGAGGTCTAGAAAGATACATCCACAGCCTTTCCCTCGTCCAGCATCCGAGTCACTTGGTCATAGAAGGCGATCAGGTTAGTTTGGCAAGACCTGCCTTTTGTGAACTCATGTTGACTGGGCCTGATCACCCGGTTCTCTTGGATGTGCTTCATGATAGAACTCAAGATCACTTGTTCCATGACTTTCCCTGGCACTGAGGTCAGACTGACAGGCCTGTAGTTCCCTGGATCCTCCCTGTGACCCTTCTTGTAGATGGGCACAACATCAGCCAGCCTCAAGTCCAGTGGAACTTCCCCAGTCTTCCAGGACTGTTGGAAGATGATGGAAAGGGGTTTGGCCAGCACATCTGCCAGCTCCTTCAATACAGGAAATGAGACAAGAGATGCAGCAGGAGAGTCAGAAGAAGGAGATTCAGCAGCAGGAGATGCAGCAGCAGTGGATTCAGTAGCAGAAGATGCAGGTAAGATGAAGCAGGAGATGCAGCAAAAAAAGATGCAGCAGGATATGCAGCAGCAGCAGATTCAGCAGGAGATTCTGCAGCAGGAGATGCAGGTTCAGGAGATGAAGCAGAAGAAGATGCAGCAAAAGATGGAGCAGCAGATGCATTAGGAGATGCAGGAGAAGGAGATGCAGGATTAGGAGATGTAGAAGCAGGAGATGTAGCAGCAGGAGATGCAATAAGATATGCAGAAGCAGGAGATGCAGCAGCAGGAGATGTAGCAGCAGGAGATAGAGCAGCAGAAGATGCACCAGCAGATGCAGCTGCAGGAGATGCAGGGAAAAATGCAGCAGGAGATTCACAAGTAGATGCAAGAGGAGATTTAGCAAGAGGAGATGCAGCAGGAAATGTGGCGGGAGATTCAGCAGCAGGAGATACAGCAGCAGGAGATGCAGAAGGAGATGCCACTGCAGATGCAGCAGGGGATGCAGCAGCAGGAGATGCAGCAACAGGAGATTCAGCAGCAGGAGATGCAGCAGGAGGAGATGCAGCAGAAGATGCAGGAGCAGTAGGTGCAGGAGGAAATGTGTAAGGATATATACAGCAGAAGAATCACCAGGATGCAGGAAGAGATGTGGCAGCAGCAGCAGATGCAGTAACAGGATATGCAGCAGGAGCACAGCAGGAGCAGATGCATCAGGAGATGCATATTCAGAAGGAGATGCATCAGGAGAAGTAGCAGGATATTTAGCAGAATGAGATGCTGCAGGATTTTAAGGAGGAGATTAAAAAGAAGGAGATGAAAGAGCAGGAGACGAAGCAGCAGAAGATGCAGACGCAGCAGATGCAGCAGTGGATTCGGCAGCAGTTTCAGCAGGATATGCAGCAGTAGGTGCTGCAGGAGATGCAGCAGCAGGAGATGCAGAAGAAGATGCAGCAGGAGTTGCAGATTCAGCAGGATATGCAGCATTAAGAGATGCTTCAGATGATACAGCATCAGGAGATGCAGCAGTAGATGCAGTAGGAGATGTAGAAGGAGGAGATGCAGCAGCAGATGCATAAGGAGATGCAGGAGGAGATGAGGCAGCAGATGTAGCAAGATCATAGAATCATAGAATAACCAGGTTGGAAGAGACCACAGGAGATGCAGCAGGAAATGTATCAGCACGAAATACAGCAGGAGATAAAGCAGGAAATGCAGCAGGATATGCAGGAGAATTAGATGCAGCAGCAGACTCAGCAGGAGATGCAGCAGCAGGAGATGCAGATTCAACAGGAGATGCAGTAGGAAGAGAATCTTCAGCAGATGCAGCAGGATGTGCAACATTAAGAGATGTAGCAGGAGGTACAGCAGCAGAAGATGCATCAGCAGATGAAGCAGGAAATGAAGCAGCAGATGCAGCAGGAGATTGAGGAGCAGAAAATGCAGCACTAGGAGATTCAGCAGAAGGAGATGCAATAAGAGATGCAGAAGCAGGACATGCAGCATCAGAAGATACATCAGGAGATTCAGTAGGATATGCAGCAGGAGGAGATGCAGCTGCATATGGAGCAGCAGCAAATGCAGCAGCAGATAGAACAGCAGGAGAGGCAGTAGGAGATCCCACAGCAGGAGATGCAGCAGCAGGAGATGCAGCAGCAAGAAATCATAGAATCATAGAATAACCAAGTTGGAAGAGACCCAACAGATCGTGTCCAACCATTCCTATCAATTACTAAACCCTGCCCCTTAGCCCCTCATCCACCCGTGCCTTAAACACCTCCAGGGAAGGTGAATCAACACCTCCCTGGGCAGACTCTGCCAGTGCCCAGTGACCCTTTCTGTGAAATTTTTTTTCCTAATGTCCAGCCTAAATCTCCACTGGCAAGCTTGTGGCCATTCCCTCTTGTCCTGTCCCCTGTCACTTGCAAGAAGAGGCCAACTCCCTCCTCTCTACAATCTCCTTTCAGGTAGTTATAGAGAACAATGATGTCTCCTCTCAGCCTCCTCTACTCCAGGCTAAACAACCCCAGCTCTCTCAGATGCTCCTCATAAGGCCTGTTCTCCAGCCCCTTCACCAGCTTCCTTGCTCTTTTCTGGACTCGCTTTAGAGCCTCAATATTCTTCTTGTGGTGAGGGGCCAAGAACTGAATATAGCATTCAAGGTGCAGTCTCACTAGTGCCTAGTCCAGAGGGAGAATAACCTCCCTGGACCATCTGGTCAGGAGATGCTGCAGCAGATGTAGTAGGAGGAGATGCAGAAGCAGGAGATGCAGCAGCAGGAGATGCTGCAGTAGATGTAGCAGGAGGAGATGCAGAAGCAGGAGACGCAGCAGCAGGATATACAGCAAGAGGTGCATCATGAGAAATGCAGCAAGAGATGCAGAAGGAGCTTCTACAGCAGGAGAATCAGCAGGAGATACAGCAGGAGATGCAGGAGGATATGCAGCAGCAGGAGATGCAGCAGCAGGAGATGCAGCAATAGATGCAGCAGCAGATGCAGCAGCAGGAAATGCAGCAATAGATGAATCAGGAGGAGATGTAGCAGAAGATGCAGCAGCAAATTAAGTAATAGCTGATGCAGCAGTAGATGCAGCAGCAGGGGTTTCAGCAGGATATTGAGAAGGGGATGCAGCAGCAGAAGTTGCAGCAAGAGATGAATCAGCAGGAGATGCAGCAGGAAATGCAGAAGGAGATGCAGCAGCAGGAGATGCAGCAGCATCATATGTAGCAGGATATGTAGCATCAGGACATGAAGAAGCAAGAGATTCTACAGAAGATTCAGTAGGAGATGCAGCAGAAAGATGCAGCAGCAGGAGATATAGCAGGAGATTCACCTGCAGTAAATGTAGCAAGTCATACAGCAACATCACATGCAGCATCAGATGCAGCAGCAGGAGATGCACCAGCATGAGATGTAGCAGGAGATGCAGCAGTAGGTGAAGCAGTACCAGATGAAGCAGCATATGCTGCAGATACAGCAGTAGGAGATGCAGTCGGTGATGCAGCAGGAAGAGATGCAGCAGGTGATGCAAATGAAGATGAAGCAGCAAGAGATGCAGCAGGAGATGTACAAACAGGAGATGCATCAGCAGGAGATTCTTAAGCAGGAGATGCGGCAGCAGGATATGAAGCAGGAGATGCATCCGCAGGAGATGCAGCAGGATATAAACAGCAGCAGATGCAGCAGCAGATGGAGCACCATGAGATGCACCAAAGATACAGCATGAGATGCAGCCAAAGGAGAAGGAGCAGGAGATATATCAGCAACAGATGCAGCAGCAGAGGCAACAGCAGTAGATGCAGCAGGAGATACAGAAAAAGATGCGGCAGCAGGAGATGTAGTAGGAGATGCAGCAGTAGATTCAGCAGCAGTTGCATCAAGAAATGCAGCAGGAGATGCAGCAGCAGGACATGCAGCAGCAGGAGATGCAGCCACAAATGCATTCAGCAGATTATGCAGTAGGAGATGCAGCAGCAGGAGATTCAGCAGCAGATGCAGCAGGATAGCATCAGTAGATGTATCCGCAGATGCATCAGCAGAGCATGCAGCAGGAGATACAGCAGGAGATGAAGCAGGAGATGAAGCAGGAGATGCAGAAGCAGGAGATGAAACAGCAGATGCAGCAGTAGCAGATGCAGGAGGAGATACAGCAGCAGGAGATGCCACAGCAGGAGATGTAGCAGGAGAGGCAGCAGTACATGAAGCAGCAGCAGATGAAACAGAAGATGCAGCAGGATATGCAGCAGCAGATGCAGCAGGAGATGTAGCAGCAGCAGAAGCAGCAGCAGATGGAGCAGGAGGAGATGCAGGAGGACATGCAGCAGGAATTACAGAGGTAGGAGATGCAGCAGGAATTGCAGCAGGAATTGCAACAGCAGGAGATGAGGCAACAGCTGATGCAGCAGGAAATGCAGCAGCAGACACAGCAGCATGACGTGCATCAGCAGGTGATGCAGCAGGAGATGCAGCAGAAGGAAATGCAGCAGGAGATTCAGCAGGAGATGCAGTAGAAAAATATGCAGATTCAGCAGATGCAGCAGCAGATGCAGCAGCGGGAGATGAAGAGGCAGGAGATTCAGCAGCAGGATTTGCAGCAGCAGGAGATTCAGCCAGGGATGCATCAGCAGGAGATTCTGCAGCAGGAAATGCAGTAGGAGATTCAGCAGCAGGATTTGCAGCAGCAGGAGATTCAGCCGGAGATGCATCAGCAGGAGATTCTGCAGCAGGAAATGCAGTAGGAGATTCTGCAGCAGGAGATTCAGCACAAGATGCATCAGGAGATGCAGCAGGAGATAGAAAAGGAGATTTGGCAGCATCAATTACTACATATCCTGCTGCTGCATCTCCTGCTGATGCACCTCTGGCAGTTGCATCTCCTACTGCATCTCCTGCTGATGCATCTCCTGCTACTGCATATACTGCTGATGCATGTCCTGCTAAATGTCCTGCTGAATCTGGTGCTCCATCTCCTGATGCTCCATCTACTGTTACTGCATCTGCTGCTGAATCCCCTACTTCTGCACCTCCTGCTGTTGCTTATCCTGTTGCATCTCCTGCTGCTGCAAATGCTGCTGCATCCCCTTCTTCTGCATCACCTGCTGCATCTCCTGCTGATGCACCTCTTGCTGCTGCATCTCCTAATGTATCGCCTGCTGCTGCATCTCCTGCTGCACCTCCTCCTGCTGCATCTGCTGCTAAATTCCCTGCTCCTGCATCTCCTGCTTCATTTCTTGCTGCTGCGTCTCATGCTTTTACATATCCTGCAGTTACATCTCCTGCTGCTTCATATCCTGCTACATCTACTTCTGCATCTCCTGCTGCTTCATCTCCTGCTGCTGCAATTCCTGCTAAATCTCCTGCTGCTGAATCTCATACTGCTGCATCTTCTATTGAATATGCTGCTGAATCTTCTGCTGAATATGTATCTCCTGCTGCAATTCTTGCTACTACATCTCCTGCTGCATATCCTGATGCAGTATGTGCTTCGGATGCATCTCCTGCTGCTTCAGTCCTCTTGCTGAATCTCCTGTTTCTGCATATCATGCTATATCGCCTTCTTCTGAATCTCTTGTTGCACCTCCTGCTGCTGCATCTCCTGCTGCATACCGTGATGCTGCACTTCCTGCTGCTGCATTTCCTACTGCTGCAATTACTGCTGCATCTGTTGCCTGCATCGGCTGCTTCATCTCCTGCTGCACCTCCTGCTGCTGCAATTCCTGCTGTATCTCTTGCTGAACCTCCTGCTAATTCATCTACTGCTGCATCTCCTGCTGAACCTCCTGCTACTTCATGTACTGCTGCAATTCCTGCTGCATCTCCTGCTGCATCTCCTGCTGAACCTCCTGCTAATTCATCTACTGCTGCTGCATCTCATGCTGTTGCATATCCTGCTGAATCTATGCTGCTGCATCTCCTCGTGCTGCTTCTCCTGTTGCATATCCTACTGCTGCATATTACTGCTGGATGTCCTAATGTATCTCCTGCGGCTGAATCTCCTGCTGCATCTCGGGCTGCTGTATCTGCTGCTGCTGCATCTGCTGCTGCTGCATCTGCTGCTACTGCATCTGGTTCTGTATCGCCCACTGCTGCAACTCCTGTTGCAACTCCTCCTGCTGCATCTGCTGCTACATCACTTTGTCCTGCCTCTCCTGCTGCATCTCTTTCTTCTGCATCTCTTTCTTCTGCATCTCATGCTGCTACATCTCCTGCATTCCCTTCTGCTGAATCTCCTGTTGCATCTCCTGATGCATTTCCTGATGCATCTCCTACTGCTGTATCTCCTACTGCATCTCGTCCTACTGCACCTCTGGCTGCATCTCCTGATGCATCTCCTGCGGCTTACACCCCTGAAGCTGCATCTCCTGCTACGTCTCCTGCTGCATCTCCTGCTGCATTTCCTGCTGCATTTCCTCCTGCTGCATCTGCTGCTCAATTTCCTGCTGCATCTCCTGGTATTGCATCTCCTGCTCCCGCATTTCCTTCTGCATCTTTTGCTGATGCATCTCCTACTGCTTCATTTCCTGCTGCATCTCCTGCTGCATATTCTTCTCCATCTCTTGCTGATGCATCTCCTGCTATTGCATCTCCTGCTATTGCATCTCCTGCTGATGCATCTCCTGCTGCTCCATGTCTTGCTGCTACATCTCCTCCTGATGAACCTCCTGCTGCTGCATCTCCTGCAGCTGCACATCATGTTGCATCTCGTCCTGCTGCATTTCCTGCAGAATCTGCTCCTGTTGTATCTCCTGGTGCAACTCCTGCTGCTGCAACACCTGCTGCTGCATCTCCTGCTGCATCTGCCTCTTCCACTGCATCTACCTCTTCCACTGCATCTGCCTCTTCCGCTGCATCTGCTGCTGCTGCCTCTGCTCCTGATTTAACTGCTGAATCTGCTGCTGTTTCATCTACTGATGCATTTCCTGCTATATCTCCTGCTGAATCTCCTTCTTAATGTGCTGGTGCATAACCTGCTGCATCTACTTCTGCTGCATACCCTGCTGCATCTAATTCTGGTGCATACTCGGCTGCATCATCTACTGCTGCATCTTCTGCATAATCTCCTGCTACTGCATCTCCTCCTACATCTCTTGCGGCTGCATCTCCTGCTCCATCTCCTGCTAATGAATCTTCTCCTGATGCATCTCCTTATGCATCACTTGCTGCTGCATCTTCTGCATTTCTCCTGCTGAATCTCTTACTGATGCATCTTCAGCATTTGCTCCTGCATCTGCTGCTGCTTCAAATACTGTTGCATCTTCTGCTACATCTCCTTCTGGTGCATCTACTGCTGTTGCATCTGCTGTTGCATCTCCTGCTGCTGCATCTGCTACTGCTGTATCTCTTGCTGCATCTACTGCACCTGCATGTCCTGCTGCATCTCCTTCTGCTGCTTCTTATTCTCTGCATCTGCATCTCCTGCTACTGCTTCCCCTGCTGATGCATCTCCTGCTGCATCTCCTTCTTCATCTTCTGCTGGTTCATCTTCTGCTGCATCTCCTGCTGCATCTCGTTCTGCTGAATCTCCACCTTTTGCTGCTGCATATGGTACTGCTTCCTCTATTGCTGCATGTCCTGCTACATCTCCTGCTTCTGCAACTCCTGCTGCTGGATCTCCTCCTGCATCTCCTGCTACAACATCTGCTCCTGCAACTCAAGCTGCAGCATCTCCGGCTCCATATCCATCTGATGCATCTGCAGACTCATCTCATGATGGTGCTCTCTTGCTGGATCTCCTGTAGCTGAATCTCCTGCTGCTGCAAACCCTTCTGCATCTACTGCTGCTGCATTTCCAGCTACATCTGCTGCTGCTGTATCTCCTGCTGCTGGGTCTGCTGCTGCATTTCCTGATGGATCTACTGCTGCTGCATCTTCTGTGTAATCTTTTCCTACTGCATATTGTTAGTGCTGCATCTCATGCTTAATCTCCTGCTGCTGTATCTGCTGGTACTGATTCTGCTGCTGCACCTCCTGCTGCATCTTTTGCTGCATCTCTTGGGGCTGCATCTACTGCTGATGCATCTCCTGCGGCATCACCTGCTGCTGAATCTGGGGGTTCATCTCCTGCAGCTGCATCTGCTGGTACTGCATCTCATGCCACATCTCCTGCTCATGCATCTCCTTCTTCTGCCTATCTGGCTGCATCTCCTCCTGCTGCTGCATCTCCTCCTGCTGCTGCATCTCCTAATGCATTTCCTGATGCTTAATCTCTAGATGCTGCATATCCTGCTTCATCTCCTTCTGCTGCATATATTGCTGCTGCATCTCCTACTGCATCTCCTGATGCTGGCCCTCATGGTGCATCTCCTCTTTTTCAATCTCCTGCTGCATATCCTACTGCTCCATCACCTGCGACTACATATCCTTCAGCATATCCTGCTGCATCTCCTGCTGCTTTTCCTACTCTATCTCATGCTGCTGCATCTCCTTCTGCATCTCCTCCTGCTGCATCTCCTGCTGCTTTATCTTCTGCATCTGCATCATCAAGATATTCAGCAGGAGATGCAGCATAAAGAGATGCAGCAGCTGGATATGCAGCCACAGCACTGCAGCAGCACATTCAGCTGCAGGTGATGCAGCCGCAGGAGATGCAGCAGTATTTTCAATAGGAAATGCAGCAGAAGGAGATGCTGCAGGAAATTCAGTAGGAGGATATGCAGAAGCTGGAGATGCACCAGCAAGAGATGCAGCAGGAGAGGCTACTGCAGGTGATACATCAGGAGATACAGCAGTAGCAGATGCAGCAGCAGATGTGGCAGCAGGAGATGCAGAAGAGATGCAGCAGAAGGAGATACAGCAGGATAGGCAGCAGCAGGAGATGCAGAAGGAGATGCATATACAACAGGAGACGAATTAGGAGTTGCAGTAGGAGATGCAGCAGGAGGAGATGCAGCTGCCGCAGTGCAGCAGCAGATTCAGCTGCAGATTAAACAGGAGATGCAGCAGCACGAGATGAAGCAGCAGGAGATGAACCAGAAGGAGATACAGGAGGACATTCAGCAGCAGGAGATACAGCAGCAGATACAGCATCACATGCAGCAGCAGGCCATTCTGCAGAAGGACATGCAGCAGGAGGTGCAGCAGCAGGACATGCAGCAGCAGACGCAGCAGAAGGACATGCAGTAGCAGGAGATTCAGCAGGAGATGCATCAAAAGGAGTTGCAGCAGCAGGAGATTCAGCCGCAGAAGATGCAGTAGCAGATTCAACAGCAGATTCCTTAGGAGATTCAACAGCAGGAGATTCATAAGCAGGGTATGCAGCAGCAGAAGTTTAAGCAGCATGAGCTGATGCAGGAGATGT
Organism: Clamator glandarius; assembly: GCA_033459285.1. Lineage (NCBI taxonomy): Eukaryota > Metazoa > Chordata > Aves > Cuculiformes > Cuculidae > Clamator > Clamator glandarius. Next base: position 1,632,566 of record JAUNZM010000355.1, on the reverse strand, counting down.
ATCAGCAGGAGATGCAGCAGGTGATGCAGAAGGAGATTAAGCAGGATATGCTGCAGCAGGAGATGCAGCAGAAGATGCATCAGCAAGAGATGAAGAAGCACCAAGACATTCAGCAGGAGATGTAGCAGGAGATGTAGCAGTAGGAGATTATGCAGGACATGCAGCAGCGGGAGATGCAGCAGCTGGTGATGCAGCAGGAGATGCAGAGGTAGATGAAGCAGCAGGAGATGCAGCAGTAGGAGATGATGAAGTAGGAGATGAAGTAGGAGATGAAGTAGGAGATATAGAAGCAGGAGATGCAGAAGCAGGAGATGGATCAGGAGAGGTGCAGCAGGTAATGCAGCAGCAGTAGACACAGCAGGGTATGCACCAGCAGGAGATTCAGTGGCAGGAGATGCAGCTGAATGGCATCATCAAGAGATGAATCCACAGATGTATCAGAAGGAGATGTAAAGCAGGAAATGCAGCAGGAGATGCAGAAGGAGATGCAGCAGCCAGAGTTGCAGCAGCAGAATATTCATAAGCAGCAGATGCAGTAGGATATGCAGCAACAGCACAGGAAGCAGAAGATTCAGCTGTAGATTCAGAAGGATATGCAGCAGAAGGACATGCAGCAGGAGATGTATCAGCAGGAAATGAAGCTTGAGATGCAGCAGGAGATGAAGCAGGAGATGCTGCAGCAGATTCAGTATCAGCAGATGCAGCAGCAGGAGATGCAGTAGCAGGAAATACATCAGGAAGAGAGGCAGAAGGTAATGGAGCAGCAGGAGTTGAATCAGGATATGCATCAGCAGGAGATGCAGCACCAAGAGATACAGCAGGAGATGCAGCAGGATATGCAACAGCAGCAGATAACGCAGGAGATGTAGCAGCAGGGGATGCAGCAACAGATGCAGCTGCAGGAGATGCAGCAGCAGTTGCAGCAGCAGGAGATGCAGCAGCACATAGAGCAGCAGTAGATGCAGCAGTAGCACATGCTTCAGCAAATGCTGAAGATGCAGCAGCAGGAGATTCAGCAGGAGATGCAGCAGGAAGATACACAGCAGGAAATGCAGAAGACCCAGCAGAAAGAGATGCAGAAGGAGATGCATCAGGAGGAGATGCATCAGCAGTAGATGGAGTAGGAGATGCAGCAGCAGATGAAGCAGCATTAGATGTGGCAGCAATATATGCAGCAGAAGGAGATGAAGCAGGAGATGCAGCATCAGGAGATTAAGCAGCATGAAATGCATTAGGAGATGCCACAGCAGGAGATTCAGCAGTATATGCAGCAGCACGAGTTTCAGCAGTAGGAGATGCAGCAGGAGAAGTAGCAGCAGGAGATGCAGCAGCAGATGCAGCATCAGGAGATGCAGGGGGACATCCAGCAGCAGTAGATTCAGCAGTAGGAGGTGCATCAGCAGGAGATGTGGCATGAGATGCAAAAGCAGGAGATGCAGCAGCAGATGCAGCAGCAGATGCAAAACCAGGAGACTGAGCAGCAGGAGATGAAGCAGCAGATGCAGCTGCAGGTGATGCAGCAGCAGGAAACGCAGCAAGAGGAGATGAAGCAGATTATGCAGCAGCGGGAGATGCAGCAGGAGATGCTTCAGGAGATGGAAGACCAGCAGATACAGCAGCAGGAGGTGAAGCATCAGATGCAGCACCAACATATGCAGCTGCAGGAGATTACGCAGGAGATGTAGCAGCAGCATATGCAGCTGGAAACGCAGCATCAGTAGATGCAGCAGGGTATGTAGCAGCAGCAGATTCAGCAGCAGGAGATGAAGCAGAAGATGCAGCATCAGCATATACAGCAGCAGGAGATTAAGCAGGAGATGCAGCATCAGAAGATTTCTGCTAAACCCTTTGGAGCAGAGGCTACTGAACTGCCAGGTGCTCAGGACCCTCAACTGCTCCTGTGGCAGCAGCACTGAGTGAGTAGGCATCTTCTGGAAGGACTGATACCTGCAGACTCAGGTCGGCAAAGCCAATTAGATGCAGATGGGGTAATAACTGAATCAGCATTCCCATTTCCAAAAACCTAAACTGATTCTAAGAAAGTGAGAGTATAGATAACTAGGCTTAATGTCCTGCTCCCCTTTCCCTGCCTTCCTCCCTTCACCTGCTTTAGCAGATTCTCCTCAGCATTTTAGGGTCTGTTTTGAAGGTGCCATGCATCAAGAAGGACCCTTACTAAAAACGTTTTATTTGGTGAGATCCAGCTGTGAACAGGCTTCCCCAGTTCCCAGGCCTTTTCACACAAGCCCTTCTCATATCCATAGCCGATTTCCATTTCTCAAAAAGTCATCTCCTCTGAGCCAGGTCCCAATTCTCTAAACAAAACTGTTTGTTGTAATATTATTTGTAATGGCACCACTCAGCACACAATGATTAACTTTGCTCAGTTTCACAGAATCACAGAATCACTTGGTTGGAAAAGATCCATTCCTATCAATCACTAATCCATCCCGCTCAGCACCTCGTCCACCTGTCCCTTAAACACCTCCAGAGAAGGTGACTCAACCACCTCCCTGGGCAGCCTCTGCCAGTGCCCAATGACCCTTTCTGTGAAAAATTTTTTCCTGATGTCAAGTCTGAACCTCCCCTGGCGGAGCTTGAGGCCATTCCCTCTTGTCCTGTCCCCTGTCACTTGGGAGAAGAAGCCAGCTCCCTCCTCTCCATAACCTCCTTTCAGTTACTTGTAGGGAGCAATGAGGTCTCCTCTCAGCCTCCTCTTCTTCAGGCTAAACAACCTCAGCTCTCTCAGCCGCAACTCATAAGGCCTGTTCTCCAGCCCCTTCACTAGCTTCGTTGCTCTTCTCTGGACTCGCTCCTGAGCCTCAACATCCTTCTTGTGGTGAGGGGCCCAGAACTGAACCCAGGATTCAAGGAGCAATCTCACCAGTGCTGACTACAGTGGGAGAATAACCTCCCTGGACCTGCTAGCCATACCGTTTCTGATCCAAGCCAAGATGCCATTGGCCTTCTTGGCCACCTGGGCCACTGCTGGCTCATATTCAGTCACTGTCAACCAACACAGGTCCTTCTCCTCCTGGCAGCTTTCCAGCCCGACTTCTCCTAGTCTGGTGCTGCACAGGGTTGTTGTGCCCCAAGTGCAGGACCCAGCATTTGGCCTTGTTAAACCTCATGCCATAGGTCTCAGCCCAGGGGTCCAGCCTGTTCAGATCCCTTTGGAGCCTCCCTACCCTCGAGCAGATCCACGCTTCCACCCAGCTTAGTGTCATCCACAAACTTGCTAAGGGTGCACTCAATGCCTTCATCCAGGTCATTGATAAAGACATTGAACAGGACCCAGCACTGAGCCCTCGGGACACCACTTGTAACTGGCCTCTAGCTGGAGTTAACTCCATTTCCCACCACACTCTGGGCCCAGCCATCCAACCAGTTTTCAACCCAGAAGTGCCTGTCAAGTCCAGAGGCTGCAGCAGAACCCACCCTTACACTCTAAAACATTCATAGCTGGTTCACCAAGGTGGTGTGCAGTTTCACAGGTGAAAACACTCTTCACCAAGGTGGTGCTTGCCCCAGGCCACAAAGGTCTGAGAAAGCATCTTTCAACACCAGCTTTCCTTCTCAGGAAGACCAATATTGAGGCTACAACAAAGCAGCAGCAAGACTGGGACAGCAGCACATCATTCCAGTTGTAGCGCCTGAGTAGGGTCTTAGTATGAGATGACAACAAATAGGATTGGCAGAGAAAGAAGAGGTCACTGCAGATCTGCTTGTCCAGGTGCCTAAGCATGGTTTTATAGCTCCAGATGTAAAGCAGGATTAGAGTTTATGGGCTATATAGAAAGGGGTTTGTAGTGTCTTACAGCCTCAGATTTTGGCTGGAGAACATTGCCTCCTCCCCAGCATCAAACTGATGGAAACCACCTGCTCCCTGGGTATCTACCCTTACCACAGCTGGGAGGTGATCTTTCCACAAGGAAAAGTTGAAAGCAATTTGTCAGATTCCAGGCTAACAGCCTTGGCCTTTGCAAAGTACAAGCAGGACATCAGGAAGAGGAGCTTCAAGGAGAGGGCTAAGGTGCACGTACCTCGTTTGGCTTGCTGGGATGTCTGTCAGGAACACCCAGTGGTACCTCACAGGAAGTGAGCTGCAGTTTGTCATCTCAAAGTAACGCACATCTTTAGTGTCATTCAAGATGCAGCCAAAGTCCAGGGCTGTGGTCTGGATACAGACATTTGGAAAGTAGACTTCTCCCAGAACAGTAATCTGCTCCTCGTGAGGGTGCTCAAGAAATAATACCTTCAGAGCCTTCTCTACTGTCCCCATACTCAAACCCTCTTCATAAGCAGGATTAAATCTGATGGAGAGATGACATTCCTCTCTAACCTCCAGCTTCACAGGCTGCAAGTAGATGAAGAGTATTAACCCCCAGTGTGATGAAGTCCCAAAGTCTCATGGCATAAAATATCTAAATGCTCAAAGTGAGACCTCCATGTGGGCTTCTCCTTTCATTTTATCACAGTGTGTGCCTGCACCAGAGAACTCTTATTTGAGACTACCTCAGGCTCACATCTCTGTGCTCTGCATTGATACAAGAGGGAAATGAATCTTGTTCTACTGAATTATGGACCTACAAAAGCTGTGTGCTAAATACACAACCAAATCAGCATGTTGGCAAGCCAGGGCCTTTCACCCTGACTACAGAGAAACTCCTTTATCTTCACACTCAACTCAAGCCCAAAGACACTGCATCCTTACCCTTGCTGGGGTCAGTCACTGGCACAGCACAGAAGTGGTGGCGCTATATACAATAGGGTATGTTTAGCAGAGTCCATGACCAACAACTTCCACTGACAATGGGGCAGGTGCCAGGGTCCTCAGCCTTCCTCAAAGAGAGCTCTTGCTGAGGATTGTTGCTGGAGCACTGGGATGGCTTCCAAGAGACACCTTCACTACATGGTTGGCCCAGTTGCCTGCTCCCTTCACTTCATGTCATAGAGCCAGGACCTATTTCCCCAGTATAAGTGATGTTTTGTTTCCTTCAGCAGCTCATTTCAAATCTAATTTAGTTCAGGCCACTCTGAAGAAAAAAATTCTCTCCTGGAGGGGTCCCAAGAGAAACGCACCATCATGCTCCTTCTCTTGAATCTCCACCAGCAGAAAGCTCCATGACTGCTCACCTGAACATCTGCTGGGACGGGCTGCCAGTCCGCATCACAGATTAAGAAGGGTTGCTCTAAGGCCAAGACAATGCTGAGTGGCAGAGGGGAGATATTTTTTAAAGAAAGAGGCTTATATTGAAGAGTCAGGACATCATTGGGTTGCTACAGAAACAGAAGATGAGAGAAAACAACCTGAAGTAGTCATGGACCTCCTTCTCTTTCTGATGCATTTAAAATTTTTCATATCTATGTACTGTTTCTATTAGGTTGTACCCTTCTAGAAGGTTTAATCTAAATATATCAAATGCTTTTCATGTTAGAAACTACAGCATCCCTTGGGGGAACAGGGAAACAGCCTCAGTGACAGAAGAGAGAATAGGACTCTGAGATGAGACAGCTACTTGAAGAATGTCAAAATACAAATCATCTGTCTCTAATTTTTCATCCTCTATTGGGTGGAAAGACACAAGAGGTTTTTTTGCTTCAATACAGTAATTTCTTACAACCTTATTGGCTCTTGTGGACTCATAAAAAGCAATGAGGAGACAAGCAAGCAGCATGTGGCCCATAGTGGAGAGCCTGCATTAGCCTAAGGTTAGCTTTGGACATGCATGCACAGCCAGCTAGAAACCTCATCAATCTGGCTGCAGTGTGACATCTGCTGCCTCTGCTACAGTGACAGTATGCCTGTGGCCTCAAAGCTAAGATCAGCCTAAGCTGTTTATGTACTGGTTTGGGCTTCTTGCATGGTTTCTATAAACTTAGGGAGTGTTTGGAAAGAGTTCCGTATGTATTGATATCAAACAGCTACAGTGTTGTAGCACTTGAGAAATTGGAGTGCACAGCATCAAGCAGACCCCAGGGATGGCTGAGCTGCCTGCTCACAGGATTTTGCATTTCTTTAGGTGCCCATGAACTGGAGGAGATACCTGAAAACACAGAAACTAAATCATGAAATAGCCTCTTTTTTTCAGACATCTCATTGGAGAGGGAAAGATAATGCAGAAGTCAGTATCCAGCGATTATAGGTCCTCTGACATCTTGGCTTGGATCAGAAACGGTTGTGACCAGCAGGTCCAGGGAGGTTATTCTCTCTCTGGACTCAGCACTGGTGAGATTGCTCCTTGAATCCTGGGTTCAGTTCTGGGCCCCTCACCACAAGAAGGATGTTGAGGCTCTGGAGCGAGTCCAGAGAAGAGCAATGAAGCTGGTGAACAGGCCTTATGAGGAACAGCTGAGAGAGCTGGGGTTGTTTAGCCTGGAGGAGAGGAGGCTGAGAGGAGACCTCATTGCTCCCTACAAGTACCTGAAAGGAGGTTATGGAGAGGAGGGAGCTGGCCTCTTCTCCCAAGTGATAGGGGACAAGACGAGAGGGAATGGTGTCAAGCTCCTCCAGGGGAAATTTAGGCTGGACATTAGGAGAAAATTAAAAAATTTTTCACAGAAAGGGTCATTGGGCACTGGCAGAGGCTGCCCAGGGAGGTGGTTGAGTCACCTTCCCTGGAGGTGTTTATGGCACAGGTGGATGAGGTGCTAAGGGACATGGTTTAGTGTTTGATAGGAATGGTTGGACTCCATGATCCAGTGGGTCTCTTCCAACCTGGTTATTTTATGATTCTATGATTCTATGAAATGCAAAGATCTTGCATCCACATTAATGGCAGAGAAGGCAAGGAGAGACAAGAGTTAACATGTTTTCCTCATCAGAGGAGACAGGAACCAAGAGCTGACAGTTTTTCTCAGCTTCCCTACAGGATCAGTGACGAAGCTGGTGAAGGGGCTGGAGAACAAATCTTATGAGGAGCGACTGAGAGAGCTGGGGGTGTTTAGCCTGGAGAAGAGGTGGCTGAGGGGGACCTTATTACGCTCTACAACTACCTGAAGGGAGGTTGTGGAGAGGAGGGTGCTGGCCTCTTCTCCCAAGTGACAGGGGACAGGACGAGAGGGAATGGCCTCAAGCTCCACCAGGGGAGATTTAGGCTTGAGATTAGGAAAAAATTCTTCACGGAGAGGGTGGTTAGGCATTGGAACGGTCTGCCCAGGGAGGTGGTTGAGTCACCGTCCCTGGAGGTGTTTAAGGTGAGGGTGGATGAGGTACTTAGGGGCATGATTTAGGGATTGGTGGGAATGGTTGGACTTGACAATCCAGTGGGTCTCTTCCAACCTGGTGATTCTGTGATCAGTGTTCAGACTTCACTCTGCTTTGGAGCATCCTTGGAAACACCCTTCTATGAGTGTGTCTCTCTAGAGGTGGCCATGATCCCCCTTGGTGGAGCAGCTGTCACTGAAGTAAAACTGAGATGAAGAGTAAAGAGCAGTCCCAGCTCCAAAAACATCCTCAGATACTTTACAAAACACCTCAGGAGGGGTTTAGCATTGCTCAGCTGCAGCAATCTGCTCCCCACCCCCAGTGCCAGCACACGAGGTAGCTGTGCAAAACCCATGCTGTTCTCATGGGTCCCACACGTCTCATCCCATTTTCTGCAATCCATAGCCTTACTTTCTCCACACGGAAAGTGACATGCCTGGAAGACGCATGCAGAACCAGAGCAATGAACGCGCACATGACATCCACTTGCATTATATGCTCCTTCTTTGCCTAGCTTCCCATCACAGCGAGACACAGCAGCTGCTCCTTCACCACCTGTGTGTTAGAGTTGCACATCACCCAGTGGGAGTGAGCAGGGCATCCAGAAAACACATTGCATTTACTCACCAACAACTGTGGACATATAGGATTTTGACTGGCTGGAAAAACATATTCCATGCAACCTTAGCCATCCACCACGAACACGTATTACTGCCATAAAGTCACAGCCTTCCTTTTTAGACTGTACCCTATTTATTCTGCACTCAAATGCCCATTCCACTATACCCTAACATCCACAAATTCACTTGTGAGACACGTGCTGTCTACAGCTATAATAATTACTGTCCCAAATGATTAATGTTTCAATGTACCCTGCTGCTCACAGAAAGCTGTTGGAACAGATACGTAACTGCATCAAGGGACACAAGTGACAAAAGGGCCAATGCCAGCAAACACTCCCTTGAAAGCTTAGTGGAAAGGATACACGGGAAAACCCCAGACAGCCAGTCTGCCTTCCAGTAAAGTGAGATCACTCATTGCTAGGATGAACTGTGCCCTCCTAGAGCTGTTGTAAAAGAAATCTCCCTAGGAAAAATATTTCTTGCACTTCACATGAAAACCCTCTGATTAAGCTGGATGCTCTTATATTCAAGACTTTTTCAAGTCAAGTAGGTGAGTAATCAAGTCTTCCTCAAGTTACCACTGAGATAACCCTTCAAAACACCTTTCAAAACACTTCTGTCACCAGGAGCTTAATGCAGTTTTATTTCACATTTGCTTAACCATCTGTGCCAGTGATCCCAGAGCCAGGGAATGCACATCAGGGAATGCAGCTTCTTCACAGTGTTGGATTTCCCCAGGGAAGAAGGGTCCAGGGAGGAGAACATGCAGTGACCCCGCGAAAATCTTCCATTCTGAGCTGCCACCCAAGGGTGCTGCAAGACCTGGCTGCCCTTGGGAAAGTGGAACTGGTTGAGAGGCTGGGGCAAGCTGTTATGGAAATACTGACAGAAATCAAGTTGACAATTATATCCCTGGGAACAGTTTCCTACATGGAGAATGTCATTCTGATTATTACAGCTGACACACCATGCTTGTTTCATTCCATTGGGGCTCAGTCCTAGACAAGCCCTTCACCCGTGTTTGTCTGCAGAGGAAAAATAATGCTGCTTTCAACATTCCCTCCTATGACAAGTGTTTTGTTACACTCACTGCTTCCCCAGATAATTGCCTTGGTTTTTTTTCAATTCACTTTCTGCCCGCGCTTCTAGTCTAAGTGTAACTTATTTTCTCTTCCCTTCCTTTCTGCCTCACTACATGACCTCTTGTAACTTCTTGTCTGTTCCTGAGGCACCAACGCTTCCTTCAGCTTGTATTTTGGTATCAGCAAGTTGGGCTTACGGTAGCTATAGAAACACACAAAAGCCTTAGAAACTGATGTTGGCCAGAAAGGAAAGCAACTGGTGCTGCTATGGTAATTTGTGTCTTTAAAATAGTTTCTTGAAAGCACTTGCCCATCTTCTCAAGCAAGTGTCAGGGGGCTGCAGAAGTCCCGACAGAGATAATCTGGTGGGATAGGCTTGGCCCTTGAGGGGAACCTCACCTGTGTAGTGCTGTAAAAGTCTTCCAGCACCACCTCCATGCTCTCATCTGGCCTCAACTCCATCCTCAACGGTGGAAGCTTAAACATGAGGCAGGCAGATTTGGGGTTCTGGGAGGAACCTTTGCCCTTGGCACTACTGAGGCCAGGGAGATGATGATACTGGAGAAATGTGGAACAACCTTCCATTGTCCAATAGAGCAACTGGGTGCATTGTCCTTTGTTCGTTACCTTGAAGCGATGACAGCAGAGAGACAGGCTAGAAGGAAATTAGAGATGGAATATATCATCAGAGCTGCTATTTCCCAGCAGCCACCCAGCTTCAGTGCCTCAATGATGTTATCTAAATGCACACTCAGCAATAAAGCCACCTACAAAAAAGCTGACCAAGTGTCAAGCCCCCGCAAGAGCCAGACTTTGGCTGCCCCTAAGCTTATCTCCATCCAGCAGGTGATCTGTTTGTGGAGAGCAAGGAAAAGCTTTGTGAAGAACATCTTCCCAGTTGCTGCAGACAGACCATCACTAGCCTTTGGTCCTGAATACTTGGTGAGTTTTTCTGAGGTGCTGCTGCAGGTCTTGCTGCATCAGATGCCGAGATGGCCAGTCCTGTGTGGAACAGGTTCACTGCCATTTCACCTTTCCCCTGGGAGCTGCCTTCCTCTGAAGGTGCTATTTGGGAACCACAGGGTATATAGCCTCAATCTGGTGATCTGGGAAGCACTTGTCTTGCTGGTGGAGCCCCTGCCCTGGCACCCACATATCCCTCTCATCCCCCCATCCCTCAGGGAGCAGCCAACCCTCATTACCCCAGCAAATTGCCCTTTGCCTGAATGGAGCAGGTGCTTTATGATTTAGGAAGACAGCCGCACTACAAGAACACAGGATCAAAAGAAGTTTCCCCACTACAAACACAACAGCCGGATCAGGTCTGGCTGCTGAGGTAATGCAGGGACAACAAGAGATGAATAACTAGAGCTAGACATGAACCAAAATTAATATTCAATTGGAATCAATTCCTTCATCACAAGAAACACCAACTGAAGGCTAGTCTAGAGTCAGTTTTACAAACACAGAATGGACAGTATAGAACAAACTGGTGTTTGGAACAGTGTTAAAAATAACTTATACAGGTTTACATTGTGGACAGAGACAGATGAAACCTTGGAGGTGCAGAATTTGTGGCTTGGGGAAAGCCCAGCTCCTCTGAGATGGAACCTGGGTCCCACCTCAGCACACTCAGTGGCAGCTCTGCAGTCAACAGCAATGGCAACAATTGATACTGCATGTGAAGAGGTGAAGGGGGCAGAGGACGATGCCATGAATTGCACTGACACTGTCCTACCTGCTGTGTAGCAAGTTTGGGACCACACAGAACACAGGACACACTGGACAAGCACCAACCTCCCTGCAATGTCCCTGCTTTGCTGAATGGTGTGGAGATGCACACTTAAACCTCCCAAGTCTATCCTAAATGCTTAAGGTAGGACTAACCTGCCCTTTCTATCAAAAAATCTAGGTGTCAGAGCACTATGGACTCTTTGCAGCCAGGAAAACAGAGTCACAAGACAAATCTTGTCTCAAGAGGCCTCCAACACAAGGTATTCAGTGCTTTGAAAAGGCTTATTTTGCTCCCATTCATAAGAGCATGCCTGGTTTCTGACATGTGTTAGGATCAGTCAATCCCCTCCTACAGCCAAGCTTTCTCAATTTATCCCACCCAAACTCAGGGAACTTGTCGTCCTCTCCCTTTTGAAGCTGGTGACGCCCATGCCTCCAGCTGTGCTGCAGCATTGGTGGAGAAGACAGTGAAACAATGAGGAAAGAGTGAGTACATCTGATAATGAGCAGCCATTCAATGTTTCTGAAGGAATTCCTGTGGCCTTGATGAAACAGAGCCAGGACACTGAGCACTGAAGAGTGAGGCTGAAGGACTACAGCAAATTCCTCCTCACTGAGCCCACAGGAGAAGCAGGAGCTAAGACACACTCTACCTGAAGCGGGGCCCCAAGTTGAGCTCTGGAGCAATGGGTTTGTCAGTAATAATTGTGGTGCCAACACCAACAGTCTGAACAGGGATGGCATAGCTCCAGTTGTTCTCTATGAACACCTTCACCTCATCCTTGAATTTCTTGGTGCCATTCAAGTTTGCTATGACAGCTACAGCCACCTCGGTGTTGAGGGGAATCACTCCTTGACTGGGCTCAATCTTCCAGCGTGAGCTTTTGCCATCCTGTAAGACAAGCCAGACACTAACTGAGGAAGGAAGCCACAGACCCTGGTCTCTTGTGGTGTGCAGGAAAAGGAAGGACTAAAGATATGAGGGTAAAAGCCAAAGGGTTAGTTTTACTAAGTCTGAGCTACACTCTCTGAGCTACACTCTCTGGAAACAGCAACTATGTGAGAATTTTTACAGCTTGTATTTTACTCTCCTTTAACCTCATCTTACATCATTTACTTGGTCATCTTCAGGAGAAGGTTATTCCTCCTCCAGTCTATTTTGGAGTGTGTGCCAAGAGAAGCCTCTCCTGGCTTCCTTCCAACAGTGGCCAGGTTTGCACACAGGCTCAAGGCCAGAGGAAGGCAGGACTTCTCAAATCCCATTGCAGCAGCCAAATAGCTGGGTAATGCTGTGAAAGACAACAAAAAGTCTTTCTACAAATACGTCAACAGCAAAAGGAGGGCTAGGGAGAATCTCCAGTCCCTAGTAGATGCAGAGGGAACAACAGTAACAGGGGACGAAGAAAAGGCTGAAGTGCTCAATGCCTACTTTGCCTCAGTCTTTAACAGTAAGGAAAATTGTTCCCTCTGTGCACAACCCCAAGGGTTGGAAGAGAAGTCTGAGATTCCCAAGGTCCAAGAGGAGGTGGTTAGAGACTTGCTTGCCCAGCTAGATGCCCACAAGTCTATGGGGCCGGATGGAGTCCACCCAAGAGTTTTGAGGGAACTGGCGGATGTGCTGGCCAAACCCCTTTCCATCATCTTCCAGCAGTCCTGGATGACTGGGGAGGTTCCACTGGACTGGAGCCTGGCTGATGTCGTGCCCATCTATAAGAAGGGGCGCAGGGAGGATCCGGGGAACTACAGGCCTGTCAGCCTGACCTCGGTACCGGGGAAAGTCATGGAGCGGGTGATCTTGAGTGCGATCATGAAGCACTTGCAAGAGAACCGGGGGATCAGGCCCAGTCAACACGGGTTCATGAAAGGCAGGTCTTGCCAGAGTAATCTGATCACCTTCTATGACCAAGTGACTAAACTCTTGGATGAGGGAAAGGCTGTGGATGTGGTCTTCCTGGACTTCAGTAAAGCCTTTGATACAGTTTCTCACAGCATTCTGCTTCGGAAACTGTCGGCCTCTGGCCTGGACGGGTGCACGCTCTCCTGGGTGAAAAACTGGTTGAATGACCGGGCCCAGAGGGTGGTGGGAAATGGAGCTAAATCCAGCTGGAGGCCAGTGACAAGTGGGGTTCCCCAGGGCTCAGTCCTGGGTCCAGTCCTGTTTAATGTCTTTATCAACGACCTGGATGAAGGCATTGAGTCCTCCCTTAGCAAGTTTGCAGATGACACCAAGCTGGGAGGAAGTGTCGATCTGCTGGAGGGTCGGGAGGCTCTGCAAAGGGACCTGAACAGGCTGGACTGCTGGGCTGAGACCAACGGCAGGAGGTTTAACAAGGCCAAATGCCGGGTCCTGCACTTGGGGCACAACAACCCTAAGCAGAGGTACAAACTAGGAGAAACCTGGCTGGAAAGCTGCCAGGAGGAGAAGGACCTAGGGGTGCTGGTTGACAGTTGACTGAATATGAGCCAGTAGTGTGCCCAGGTGGCCAAAAAGGCCAATGGCATCTTGGCTTGTATCAGGAACAGCGTGACCAGCAGGTCCAGGGAGGTTATTCTCCCCCTGTACTCGGCACTGGTGAGACCGCACCTCGAGTACTGTGTTCAGTTCTGGGCCCCTCACCACAAGAAGGATGTTGTGGCTCTGGAGCGAGTCCAGAGAAGGGCTGGTGAAGGGGCTGGAGAACAAATCTTATGAGGAGCGGCTGAGAGAGCTGGGGTTGTTCAGCCTGGAGAAGAGGAGGCTGAGGGGAGACCTTATTACTCTCTACAACTACCTGAAGGGAGGTTGTGGAGAGGAGGGAGCTGGCCTCTTCTCCCAGGTGACAGGACGAGAGGGAATGGCCTCAATCTCCACCAGGGGAGATTTAGGCTTGAGATTAGGAAGAAATTCTTCACGGAGAGGGTTGTTAGGCATTGGAACGTTCTGCCAAGGGAGGTGGTTGAGTCACCGTCCCTGGAGGTGTTTAAGGTTAGGGTAGATGAGGTGCTTAGAAGCATGATTTAGGGATTGGTGGGAATGGTTGGACTCGACGATCTGGTGGGTCTCTTCCAACCTGGTCATTCTGTGATTCTGTGAATGCTGCTGAGAGCTTGAGGAAAAACTCTGCAAAACTGGTTGATCAAAAGCACAACACCAAAGTCTTCCTTCCCAAGAGCCCAGCAGTGTTTCTCGACAGCCCTTGAGGACCAACGTGCTCTGCTCCTGTGGCTCAGCAACTGCAGCAAGGTGCTCAAGTGCCCTCTATTTTGGAAAAACAGGTATAAATGTTTATAGCAGGGAAGTAAAGAAACAAGCAGAAAGAAAACTGCAAGCCATGTGCCTGGTGGGCATGGCCCAAGGTTCCCAAGCACTCTTTTCCTTGCGTTTCTCATCCCTCTGTGGATGGGGCAACGAGGGTGCTGGGCACCCAGCCCACTCAAACTCAGATTGACAGGGAGCAAACTTGCAGCAGAGAGAAATGCATGTGATGCAGGAAATACACTGGAACGGAGATGTACAGCTTCCAAGTGCCCATCATGGTGATACAAGCAGCACAGTTCAGTGATGTGTTTGGGATGACAGGCACTACTCACCCAAACCACCACCATATCGTAAGAGAAGGGGTTTTATTTCCTTTTCTTTAATAGAAAGCAAAAATGTTATTGGAGGACTGACATAATCCAAGCAAGTGCTTGATCCAGGTGATGTTAGCTCGAGTTTCCATCTGTCGAGCTGGCAGCACCAAGCTCCAACAGGACACCAGCCAGACAGGGAGAAGAGCATCAGAAAACCAAGCTACACTTACAAGTCATAGGAAGCATTTTAAATAACCCCTCAAAACCATCTCTGCTAACAGCAAGGATAAAACAAGCCTGAGGGCAGAGAAGCAAGAATTTGATGTGCTTTTGGGGTCCCAGCAGCATGTACGTGTGCCCCAGCTACAATAACTCCTTCAGCTGACTATGCCTTGCATGGAAAGTGAGTCAGGTCTGCATGCCTGCATCTCAGCATGGAGCGGGCCAAAGGCATCAAAATTATTCCAGGCACTTGCAGAATTTATAGACACAGCTCCATTTAATTTGTCCTCTAGAGCTACAGAGGAATGTCTTTAAAAAGCAAGCTGAGAATGGGATGGAGGAGCATTGGTACAGGGTGAATACTGGGGCCTCACTGACCACACAGGATCCCACCAGGCCTTCCTGCATCCTGTGTGTAGTTGATCATGAGCCTCAGCAGCACCCAATGCATCGCCACTAGCCAAGGGCCACCCAGACAACCCATTCACACACAGACAGTGGGGGTCAGGTTTTCATTGACATTAATGTGCATCTCTTCCTCTGGTCGTGCTGAAAGAAAAAGTAGGAAATGACCAAAGAAAGATACTTTTTCCTCTCTGTCTTTCTTCAGGGAGAGCAAACACTTCCATTAATACATACAAAGCTTTTGCACTGGCCAGTTTGGCAATAATCAGGTACTTCAGGAAACAGGAAAAGAAAATGGCAGCAGCAGCAAGGAGGAGAAACAGCCAGCTTTTCCAGCAAGTCACACTAGTCCTCTGGCTAAGCTACAACAGTTCCTTCATCTTGGCCTACTCCTCCAGCCTTTTCTACCAAGGAACAAGGCCAATCCTCCCCTTTTTGGATCCAGGGATGCTCTAACAGGGTAGCCTGGGAGCTGGAGATCGATCTGACAAGGAAAAGTACCTCAGACAGACACACTGGTGCTGAGGGTCACAAATCTACATTTTGTATACAAAAATCAAATCACAGGCTGCTATGGATCACACATTTTTGTAGGAAAATAGCCTTATGGATACTTACCATCTCTGCCTGGAAGGAGGCAGGGGCAATGGTTTGATTGGCGAGGTGGAGAGTCTGGGAAGCATCTTGTAGGACTTGGATACTGCCAAAATTTATCTTATTTGGCTGGACATAGACAACTGGTCCTTCTCCAATGCTCACCAAATGGATTTCCTATTCCAGGAAGCATGTAGGAAAGATCAAAAAGAACAGGGAATGTTTAAAAAAGTCAGTCAG
Source organism: Clamator glandarius (assembly GCA_033459285.1). Classification (NCBI taxonomy): domain Eukaryota; kingdom Metazoa; phylum Chordata; class Aves; order Cuculiformes; family Cuculidae; genus Clamator; species Clamator glandarius. The sequence continues at coordinate 1,616,907 of JAUNZM010000355.1, read as the reverse complement.
CTCAAAGGGTACTCCTCGACCAAGGATAATTACTGCTGTTTGAAGATTTCAGTGTTTTAAGACTGAAACAAAAGGCCTGGAGCAAGTGTGGAACCTGAAGAAAACCCATCGGAAAGCCACAGGCTCCTTTTATCAGCAGATGAAGAAACTAAGTTTCGCATGCTTGCTTTTTCACAGCTCCTCCATGCATTAGTTCTCCTTCCTCTCCCCTGTGCCTGCTCTTCTGGATGAAGAGCATCTGTCCCAGCAAGCAGCTGTGGTGTGGGTGACCACTTATTCCGACATCAAACAGCTGCCAAATCCCCTGCCTGCAGCACACGAGGCTACCTGGCCACCAGCAGCCCCAAGGCTGGGCTTTACCAGCTCCTCTGTGTAGGAGATAACACACACCAAATGGAAGCTGGCATGCAGTCACTGGAAAAGGAAACACCAGGGAACAGACCTACAGAGGAACCCTTCACAGCCTGGATGAAAGATCCATGTGAGACTTCACCCAGTACTGTAAAGATCTCACATCAATACCAGATGGTGTAACCTAAGAGAACAAGACCAAGTTTATGTTTTGCTTTCTCGTAATGCATTGCAGTGATTCTGTTGAGGTCAGAATTGCACAATGGGATCCAGATGAGTAGATTTTGCCACCAGGGCAGGAGGTACAAAAAAACCTGGGGCTTTTGGCAGAGGGATATGGTGGATATTTCTCAGATATGATGGGCCTGACTGTCAGCATAGTTCCTTATGCAGCATGTCCCCGTGTCCTCCTGAACCAACATCCCAGTGAAGCAGTAGTTGCTCATGCAATAATGCAGCAGAGTATGGGACCCAGGAACTGTGCTGTGTTTCAGACTGGACTTGTTATCCCTTATCACAAATCCACCACTAAACACTGTGTCAGACACCAAAGAAGATGCCATCATTCCTCTTCTCTAGGCTTTAACTCATGCTGTGAATCCCTGCTGTCATTTTCCACACCAGCCGTGTGCCACAAGTCCTTGCTTTCCCAGGAAAAATCCCTGTAAACTTTAGGCTTGCCCCCAGCATGAGTCACACAATGGCACATATTTATCCTAGCACTCACTAGTGGGAATTCTTCACTCCCAAATGCTGTAACACAAGCAACAGTGTCTTGTTCTGCTATCACCTTGGCTTCCAGTGTAAATGGGACCTCCACTGAGCTGCAAGCCTGAATAATTCCACGTGGCACAGGGCTGGACTACTGCACAGCAGCCTTGTCTTCCTATAATGGACAGAATCAAACTCAACTTCAGAGGAAACTTTAAACTTCTTGACATCTACCACAGCAGCAATTAACACATTTTTAAAAGCCCTAGGACAAAGCAGAAGGTCACAAAGGCAGATGTAAGTCAAGCAGGGGTGTAGCACTCTGAGGGGGTCCAAAAGCTGCTGCATCCACAAACACCCACTCCTGTGCTGGCAGCCTCCTTGCAGCAGCTTTTCACAACCCTCTAAGCTCTCCTGCATGAAAGAATCCTAGAGATTAGAATATAAACTTCTTCCCAGGAGTTTATATTCAGGTAGGAATATGAACTCAGGAACCATCCTGAATATGATCACCAACTTCTTACCCAGAAGCTTTTTTTTTTTCTTTAATAAACTCCTCAATAACATTTGAGTGCAGGAGGAAGATGCAATGCCAAATCTGAGGAAGAGTCCTGCAGCAGCCTGGAATATTGCCATCATTCACAAGGGTCAGCATCTGCCGATAGTGGACTTTTAGGAAGTACTCTCCAAACGTCACAATAGGACTGAGGGCTCGCAGCCAAGGAATGACACATTTAGGCAGAGAGATGACCGGACATAGAATATAGAGTTTGTTTACTCCCCAAATAGCATGAAATGGAGCATAATATGTTTGTCATTCCCAAATAGACATTAAATACCCCTACAGCAATAAATAAACCACTTTTAACTTCTTCTTCCTGAATAACCTCTTCAAAGGAGGGGCAAACCCTGAGACTCAGCATGACAAAGTATGCCATGTGCCCAGGCAGAACATGATGCCCTGTGCCAGAGCTGTCTGATGGGCATCTTCACTGCAGGAGGCTTGCAAGGACCCTCTCAATAGTTCCAGCAAGATGCAAGCTCTGGCAAAGCCCAGGGCCCAGTGTTCGTCAAGGCTCACTGACCACAGCACTCCAGTATCTCAATAAAAATGACTCCCTTCTCTCCCATAGCACTGTTGCCATGCCTGAAAACTCAGCCACTTGCCTCAGCAACAGAGGACACAAGCCACCACCTGCCTTATGCAGTGGGTGATTGCTCTCTTCCAGTTCCGCCCAACAAATCCATATCTTTCTGTTCCCATCTGCACTTCTTTTACCAGACTGCAGCCCAGGAACTGACTGGAGAGCTCTGCCTGGAAGAGGGAAACTCAGTCCTCCTACAATTAAACTCATACCCACTGCAGCACAACAGGACTGAGCCTGGCTGCAGCCAGAATGTTTTGCTTGGGTCTCAGAATGTTCAAAGGAACCAGAGGGAAGCAGAGAAACCTGTGCTCACCTCAAGGACTGTTTTCCCCTTTGTGAAATGTTACCTTTATTTTTCCCTCACCAGAAAAAAAGCAAAGAAAAAAAAAGAAAGGCAAAGAAAAGAAGCAAAAGCCCCTCCCTCATTTGCATACACCTTCATTAACTGAACCAGACACCAGCTTTCAGCAGGCTCAGAATGAAACAAGTTTTGCATTTTCGTTGCAACCCAGCCCAAGTTCAGCACTTGCAGGAAGGAGGAGAGGCAGCCCTTTGGAAATTTGTTAAACCTTAAGCATCAAAACCCAGGCCAATGTAAGTACTGTTCTCTTTAGAAAAAGGCTCTGGGCCAAGCGCATCTGCTGAGCCCAAGTGCTTTGTAACATGGGCTGCTTTCAAAGTACTGCTGTTCTCATATCGGTTTGGACAGTGCTGGCTCATTAGGCAGCGCTTCTTGTTTGGAGATGGGGTCAGCAAATCGTGTGCAAGGCAGTGTGCTGGTGGTGGATGCATGAGGAGAGACAACGAGTTGCAAGGACAGTTCTGATACCTGGCTTTGAGGAGCAATTAAGCCACCTTGTCACTACCCTCCATGTCCACCTCCATTGCCAGCCTGTATCTCTTCACAGTGTTGGAGCACAGGGTGACCTGGTGGAAGAGAAGATCGTCAAATACTTCGTCACTCCCAAAAGCCATTGCCCATGCATAGTATCCTCCTTCCACAGTAAGAATAGGGAGGGGTTTGCCCTAATTCTTCTGCTGGCCCACATGTAGAGGACAGTCTTTGGGAGTAATGAAAGTTTTGTCACAATATCTGCTTTGTTAAATATGCCATACAGTTATCAGGGCACATGTGGGCTAAATCAGAGCACAGCTGTACTAATGCTCTACCCACCACCGAATTCAAATAAAGGGACCAATTTTTAGTCTCACCTACAATAGCATAAATAAAAATAAATAGCACAAAGGAAATCTGTTGATGTCAACAGAATAAGTTCAGCTTTACAGGGGGAAGCTGAGGGCAAACACAGCCCAGCAGATGCTGCACATTTCACAGCTACCAGAGCTTTTCCAGCCTGCACTGGAGATCTCTGCAGTGGATACAACTTATTCTGCTCAACAAGAGAAGTGAAATCAGACTGAGAAGAAAAGCAAACTGCTTTATGTAATGACGTCTCTCTTTTTAACAGCCACTTTCTGTCTCCATCTTTCCTCCACCTACTGTAAATCAAAGAAATAGCTCTAATCAGCTCTCAAAAACACATGAATGGCTTCTGTCCTTGACAATATGGTAGACGACCTTCAGCTTATGACTTTGGAAGCAAAACAGTGCTCCTTCAGGAATTCTCCAGAGTAATCCAGCCAAGAAAAGCTTCACATTACTGCATATATCTTACTTGTGTATGCTAGCAGCACTAAAACCCTCTTGTATATAAGCAAAGTTTCGGCTCCACCTGCTGAAGCACATATGGTCAGATTGTTCCCATACCTGGCTATCCAGGAATCCCTGGGGGGGATGGTCCCTCTGCAAGGAGTTATAGTAAATTCAGTTGGCCTGATGTGCCCTCCAGCTCCCCTTCTCCAGGATGGGAGGGTGTTGTCCAACATGAGATCAGAACTGATGACACTGGGCTCTCCTGAGCCATCCTCAGGAATGTAAAGGTTGAAGGTCCTGGGCACCAAGGAGGAGTTAATGAGGCAACACGACAATGTGCAAGGAACGCCTAGGAAAACGACTCAAGTATGAATTTATGCACCAATTAACCCATGGTGTGAATAGCCTGTTATGATAAAACTGTGCTTGGAGTTCAGCTCTTTCAAATCTCAATTACAGCTAATTTGAGAAGCTGAACAAGGAATTAATCATTCCCTTTTCTGCTGATCAGAGATTGCTTCTTTGGCAATGCCCACTCTTAGCAATGAGGGACACAAGGAGTTTTTCTTTCTAACTGAGCAGCTCTCTCACACGCCCCCCAAACAGCAACTATTGATTTTCACTTATAAGCTTGCATTCAGACAGACCACTTAATTCTGAACATTCAATTCATAAAATGCCCTGTTAACTCCATGAACAAGTAATGTATTGGCATCAAGGAGAAGCTACAGGAAGATAAAGGATGGATGAAATTGAGAGCTACAGCATGATGCAAAGCACTCCAATGCAGTTTTTCTAGGCAGGATCCTTAAGGGGCCTCCTAGTTTGAGGTCAACCAGGCTGAGCATGAGACAACTTGCACCCCACTCCACAGGAGGCAAGGTTGGTGCTGGCTTTGGCATTAGCAGGAACTGTGAGCTAACAAATGTTATCTCTCTCCTGAGCAAAGAGATGGAGGTTTTGCATCCATGCTGTGCACTGGCTTTGGTTACTGCCCACAAAAGTTTGCATCACTTGACCTTTGATACCAGGTTTCCATTAGGCACCAGAGACAGCCACACCAGTTGGGGATGCTCTGCAGAGACAGGACACCAACCCACAGCCTGGCTGGCATCTCTGTGAGGAGGAGACATCTCCCACAGCTGCTTACTGAACACTATTGAAATGCAGGTGGGGAGGGAAATCAGCTGCAGACACAGCAGGTAGCTCATCCATGTCATCAATGGTGACCACTGCCCACCTCCAGCAGTGACTCCAGCAGGGAGGTGGGGGCCACTTGAAAAGGCCAAGATAATGAAATCAGATTAAGTAGCACTAATCTCCTACAATACAACCATATTTCTGCCTGGTGCATTTCTTGTCTTATTTGTTTGAAAGGAAACAAAGAAGTGGCAGGAAGGATGTAGGGAAAGGAGAAAGCGGCTCAGGAAAAGCAGAGAGTTGTGTAAGAAGGTCCATGAACAGCATGAAAACACAGAGGCACCCTGAATGCAGAACAATAATGGCCTTTCAACCAGTCCACAACTGATTTCACACTTAAACTGGAGATCATCTCACTAAAAATAAGCTTTTCATGAGATTGAGATGCAGAACCAGAATCTGCATTTCAGTGCAGATGCCCTGGAAGCTCAGTCACCAGTTGTGTCAGCAGAGCTGGCCTTTCAACAGGAAAGGAGCCCACATCTCCAAGGACATCAGTGCCTGATGCAGAGCTTTCCTTTGGGCATATTCGCTAGTAGGTGATAATGAGGTGCCCTCACAGGACTAATTAACATCTCACACTAAAGGTCAGGTGAGAAATAGTGGACTTGTCTTGCAGGCTGTGGTGGCCAGAGCTCTGGGTTGGCTCCTTCTCTGAATCTTCTGGGCTGTTGTCCATCTCTGCTTACGCATCACCTTGGAGAAATTAATGGGGTAACACATGAAAAACATAGGCCCTGAGAAAAGTAGAGGCATCACCCAAGCAAGAAGTCAGAGGCATCACCTCTGAATCCAAACTCTTAAGCCTAGCCTTGAACCACTTTTTCTTTTTCCTTTTTGTCCTTCTTTGCAAAGCTTTTATACAGCTGATCTCTCCCATACTTAGTAGTCATAACAGAAATAATTTCAATATTCATAGATCACAATGAAGAGGAGAGGGGAGCTCTGCTGCACAGCAGCTGCCTTGCAGCTGAATCACTGCTGTCCTCCCTTCCCTCTCCAGTTCCCCGGCCACGAAGAACCAGCAAGGGACAACTCTGGGCGATGAGTGGAAAGCTTTATGTGCAGCAGATGGAAGCACCGTAGTACAGACAAGATAGTGATCACCACCTAGCTAAATTCAAATGCAGTTAGAAAGGAGCTATAGTCATAGACATTGCAAGCTGCACGCAGATAGAGCTGTGGCCAAATGCTGTCACCAGTACCAGAAATCCTCACTTCAGCTCACTCCCACAGAGTGCAATGTGCAGTGTCTCTTCAAGGCTGACCTGCAGTGCTCTGTATGAAGAAGGCTTCCAGCCGCTGAGATAAGCAAATCTCAACTCAACCTCCATCAACAGCCAATAATTCCCTTTAAATCCTAAAAAGCCTTGCAGAAGGGAGATGGAGCAAATCCCTGGGTAGACCTTCTAACTATCCAGGTCATTTTGAGTCACATCCCAGTGCAGGGTCTCACACTGCCTCCTTCCATAAAGAAGTTCTCCCTGCTCCAAGACCTCAAAAGGTTCTCTGAGAGCAGGACAGTGGCCTTGGAGCTATGGCCACCTCTAAGATTGCAAGTAAGGAAGAACTGACCTCCTGGTCAGTGTCTAGGACACAAACTGGCAAAAGGAATGGTCCAGGCAAGTATTGAGAGAAGGTAATGAGATTTTCTTTTAATATATTGAGCTTACATGGAAGTCACACACTGTGTAATTAAAAATAGAGAACAGTGGAAAACTTTTTGGCCTTCAAGACATTTCTGACCTAATTATGCTGAACTTTATTTTTTTCAGAAGCCCTTAATAAGTGAGCCAGTTTAGGGCAGTCTCCTGACCAGTGATGGGTTCGGACTAACTCCTAGAGACCTGCATCCACCCAGGTCTGAGAAATCAGACAAGGATTTTCTAAATCACCCAAGCTTTTGTGTGTAATTTTCCACTCATCTGCCCAGCTGTAGGTGTTTCTATGCTGCCCAAACCAGGAACTGCAAAGCTTCACTAATGATGCCTTTTGAAGAACCTGCCCCATCTTGCAGGGCTTGTTGATAAGGCTGTAAACTAGATATGGAGGAGGAGGGGGATAACAGCAAGCCAAACTGTAACAAGTGGTGGGTGGGCAGCTGTCCGGTGCCAGGGAGGATATCTCTCTAAAACACCTTGTAGGGAATAAAAGGTCCACTGGGAAGGTGATGCAAACAGCAGCTCAGCTGAAGTGCCTTTGCACAAATGCATGAAGCTTGGGTAACAAGCAGGAGGACCTGGAAGCTACCATGCTACTAGAAAGCTATGATCTAGTTGCCATCATGGAAACGTGGTGGGACGAGTCCCATGACCAGCTGAGTGTGGCTATTGACGGCTACAGGCTATTTGGAAGGGACAGACCGGGTAGGAGGGGTGGAGGCATTGCCCTCTATCTCAGGAAAGGAATAGAATGTGAAGAGCTGTCGAAGAGTAGTCACAAACAGGTTGAAAGCTTGTGGGTCAAAATTAAAGACAGAAGAACCAACAGGAACCTTGCGCTTGGTGTATACTACAGGTCTTCCGATCAAGGAGAGCCGATCTATGAAGCTTTCTTCCTCCAGCTACAGGAGATTTCACACTCACAAGCTCTCATCCTACCTGGGGACTTGAACCACCCCAACATATGCTGGAAAAGTAGCACAGCAAGCTGTAGGCAATCCAGGAGACTCCTTGAGTACATTGAAGATAATTTCTTAGTCCAGCTGATAGAGACCCCCATCCGAGGATGCAATACTGGACCTTATGGTCACCAATACAAGCAAACTCATCAGTGACATTAGGATCAGAGGCAGCCTGGGCTGCATGAATCATGTACTGGTGGGGTTCAAGGTCCAGAGGGAGATGTGGTAGGGTAGGAGTATAGTCAGGACACTAAATTTCAGGAAAGCAGACTTCAAGCTCTTCAAGGAATTACTCAGTAAGACCCCCTGGGACATGGCCCTTGGGGACAAGGGAACAGAACAGAGTTGGCAAATATTTAAGTATGCTTTCCATGAAGCACAAAAGTGCTCAGTCCCCATACATAATCAGGCAGGAAAGGGAAGAGACCAGTGTGGCCAAGTCAAGACCTGCCGGTCAAACTCAAGAACAAGAGGGAACTGCACAGGCAGAGCAAGCAGGGAAGAGTAACCTGGGACGTGTATAGGGACACTGCCCGCTTGTGTAGGGATGAAGTCAGGAAGGCCAAGGTGCAGCTGGAGTTAAACTTGGCAAGGGAAACAAAGACTAACAAGAAGGGCTTCTACAAGTATGTCAATCAGAAGAGAAGATTTAAAGATAATGTACCCCCACTGATGGCTGGAAATGGTGATCTCATGTCAACAGACGAGGAGAAGACTTAACAACAACTTTTTTGCCTCAGTCTTCACTGATAACCACTCTCCTCACACCTCCTGGGTCATGAGACAGCCAGATGGTGACCAGGGGGATAAAACCCTCCACTGTAGAGGAGGATCTGGCTCGTGACCACCTGAGAAACCTGAACATACATGAGTCTATGGGACCCAATGAGATGCATCCCAGAGTCCTGAGGGAATTGGCTGATGTAGATGCCAAACCACTCTCCATGGTATTTGAAAAATTATGGTAATCAGGAGAAGTCCCTGGTGAATGGAAAAAGGTTGACATTATGCCCATTTTTAAAAAGGGTAGAAAAGACAACCCTGGGAACCACCGACCTGTCGGCCTCACCTCGGTGCCTGGGAAGATCATGGAACAGATTCTCCTAGAAGCTCTGCTGAGGCACATGGAGGTGATTAATGACAGCCAGCACGGCTTCACCGAGGCAAATCCTGTGTTACCAACTTAGTAGCTTTCTATGATGGCGCAACCACAGCAGTGGACACAGATAAACTGAGGGATGTGATCTATCTAGACTTCTGTTAAGTCTTTGACATGGTCCCCCACAATATCCTCCTCTGTAAATTGGAGAGATATGGATTTGATGGGTGGGTGGTACAGTGGATAAGAAACTGGTTGTGGGTCATATTCAGAGAGTAGTGGTCAATGGCTCAAAATCCAGATGGCTATCTGAGACAAGTGGTGTCCCTCAGGGGTCCGTACTGGGACCAGTGCTCTTTAATATCATCATCAGTGATACAGACAGCGAGATCGAGTGCACCCTCAGTAAGTTTGCAGATGACACCAAAGTCAGTGGGGCAGTTGCCACTCTGGAAGGATGGGAGGTTAGCCAGAGAGACCTGAACAGGCTGGAGAAGTAGGACTGTGAGAACCTCATGAGGTTCAACAAGTCCAAGTGCGAGGTCCTACACCTGGATTGTGGCAATCCCCAATTTCAGTACACAACGGGGGATGTCATGATTGAGAGCAGCCCTACAAAGAAGGACTTGAGGGTGTTGCTGGCTCGACATGAGCCAACAACGTGCACTTACAGGCGAGAAGGCCAACCGCATCCTGGGCTGCATCAAAAGAAGTGTGGCCAGCAGGTCTAGGGAAGTGATTCTGCCCCTCTGTTCCTCTCTTGTGAGACCTCATCTGGAGTATTGTGTCCAGTTCTGGAATCCTCAATGTAAGAAGGATACAGAACCGTTGAAACATGTCCAGAGGAGGGCTCCAAATATGATCAGGGGCTGAGGCACCTCCCATACAAAGACAGATTGAGAGAGCTGGAGTTGTTCAGCCTGGAGAAGAGAAGGCTCCCCCTTGTTGGATGGGACCTTGGGCAGCCTGATCTAGTGGGATGTCCCTGCCCATCGCAGGGGGGTTGGAACTAGATGATCTTTAAGGTTCCTTCCAACCCTAAGTATTCTATGATTCTATGATATCTCAACACTACAAGGTCACAGGCTGCTGAAACCCAAATGCACTTCCTAGTCCTGTGCTGTCCTACCTTCCCCAAAGAACTCCCCAGTTCCAAAATCTCTCCAGTCCCTAAGGAAGGGAAGAAACACCTCATTCTGCTGGAAACCAGGACAGTGGAAGACAATTCAACATCCCACAGCAGGATGGCCTCAGCTTTCTGGACCAAAGCTCTCTGCCCTGCACCCTGCTTGGAAGGTAGTTGCCACCTTATCAAAGCTGGAGTGGAAGCATCTGCAGTGCCCATCAACTGTTGTTCCCTGCATCTACTTTAAGTCCCCAGTAACAAATGCTGAAACTTCCTTAGCCTTGTGGACCCTCTGTAGCCCAGGGATCTCTGGACCTCAGTGGTCTCTGCTCCCACAAAAAAATGAATTTGCTACACAGCCATTGCAATCACACTTTCGCCTCAAAACATCATCCTCAGCTGGGGCATGGATGGAACTGGAATGGGAAGTGCTGAGCTCCATTACCCTGAAGGTCAGTGACATCCCCTGACGCCGTGGATGCTTTACTTGTCCTAAAACATCCCAGAGCACCGACACTCCTCCGAGGCCATACATTATTTTTACACTTGCACACAATATCCAACTGAAATGAGTTTTCAAACAAACCTCAGCTTCTGCTTATCCTCCTCTTCCTGAGTAACAAAAGACTTCCACTGGAAGTGGGCAGTGATTCCACTCTGACTGGATGACCACAGAGCTGTGGTTTTCCAGACTGAGGTAAGTCTTCTTAGTTGTCAAGGAGCTCCTCTCCAGCATGATGTTGACATCTACAGCCACTCCATAAAGGCTTATGTGGGTATCTTCACCTGAAATAAAGCACAGAAGAGTCTTTGCTCACCCCATTTGCTGATACTAGAACAGACCTAACCACCAGTACCAGAAGGAAGTGTTACATCTCTTTGCAGTGTTAGCAGCTCTACAGAGCAGTACATTTACTACATCCCCATGGCTGTGGGTGGACAGCACGACGATGTCCTGGACACAACCTAAAGCACCTTATTTCTGGATGTGTTTGGAGAAATCTATCCCCAAGATAACACTGCTGGCAGTGATTTTTTTTCAGATGTCCCCAGGTGGCCTACAGGTTGCCATCTCACTCAGGTCACAAGGAATTCTTGATCGAGGTAATTCAGGTGACTGAGGAGTCCTCCCCCACTCAGCATTCACCTAGCATTCACCCTAATGCTCTACAATGATCCAGACTACAAACAATGCTAGGAACTGCTACAAAACAAACACCATGAAAGCTGTCATCACCTCACTGTCTAGATCTATGGCCACGTGGGTCTTGAAATCTTGGGTACATTTCTGATCTCAAAAAACAAGCTGAAGCCTTTGAAATTAAATAAAGAAGGGCAGAAAGTACAATTAAAAGTATGGAGCAGCTTCTATGTGAAGACTGAATGGGAATCCTGAACCAAGAAATCACATGGAAGATAGATGGGAGAGGTTTGTGAAAGGAGGAATGGCCTGGAAAATGTGAAAAAGGAAAAAAATTGTCATGATTTGTCCTAAATAGGAACTCAAGGGCCTGAAATAATGTTATGAGTCAGAAATTACACAAAAGCTGTGCTATTTATCCAGGGAATAGTCCTCCTTTTGGAACATTTTGCCATAGGAGGCTGTTGAGGCTGACAGCTCTAAATCCAGAAAGCAACCAGACAAACCCTTCGAAGATAAATCCAGGACAAGCTGTTAAATAAAGATGAGAATAAAGCCCCCAGCATTGAAAATTGATAACTCCAGGGAAGGAAAAGCAGATGCACTGCCTGTTCGCCCACATTTTTCTGAGGATTGCTGTGGCTGCTGTCCTGGAGAGGAGCTGGGAATGCAGCCATCCTTATGCCCTTGCCTTCAGGCCTTGAGGGCTATTTTAAAGGCTGGAGTGTTTTCCAGAGCACCTTCAGCAACAGAGAGAAGCATCTGACATACTGAATACCCAAACCCATAAATCACTCGGTACAGGAGAGTGCACACAGCTGCCAGCAAGGCCAGGGAAGCTGCAGACCTGTCTGCCAGACAGATGAGCTCACACAGAAAACAGAGCTGTCAGAGCTGGCCAAGGGCAACTGCAGACTTCATGTCTAGGGGACCAAGTTAGATGTGTGTCACAGTTTAGATTCTTCCTTATTGAATATATAAGTTCAAAAAAACATCTTTGTACTGTAACTGCGATTTAGCACCAGGTACTGCACTTGACAGGGCATTATCTGCAGGGTGGTGTCTGGGAGGCTTGGCTGCCATGGAAGCCCCTTTACTGAATTTGAAACTCTCTGCCCTATCATTATTAACACAACACGTTATTATCACAGGCTGCCAGCTCACTCATTCTTGTGTGCTTCTGAGAACTTCCCTGCAGATGGCTGGGCACAGCGCGCTCTGCAATCCAAATGAAGCACCCCCGGAATTTGAAGTTAAAAGCTGGACTTTTGATACGGCAGTAGAGCAGCTGGTTTGGGTTGTGCACTCCTGAATGATGCTTTGACACAGTAGAAGCAGCACTGTGCTTTATTCCAGCATCTATCTGCATGGCTATGGATGCAGGGTTATTAGTACATCACAACTTTTTACTGTCTTGAAGCTTGGGGCCTTGGGCAGCCTGATCTAGTGGGATTTCCCTGCCCATGGTAGGGCAGTTGGAACTAGATCATCTTTAAGGTCCCTTCCTGCCTAAACTATTCTATGATTCTATGATTCTATTGGGTGATCCTTTCTGGGGCCTATTCTGAAGGGAAAATTGTTTAAAGGGGAACTTACAGAGGAGCTACAATACCTTTCTGAATTCTTCTAATGCTACATGATCATTTTGGTGCAAGAGGGAAGAGTTTTCAGAGTGGTGTAAATAGTTTTTAAATAGAAAGAATTCTGGTTTGCCTGAAAGTAAAGCTCCATGAATGGATCAGCAAACCCTTGAACAAGACTTCAAACCAGATTTTGTGTTTTATGAAGAACACTTCCCTAGTGCTCAACAGCCAGTACCTTCCTTCACCAATTACTGCTCTGAAGAGTAGGAAGCTGGTAGGCAGGCAGATCAGACTGAATAAAACAGAACAGTGCCCTGCTCATTTTGTCTTCATTGAGGGTTATTTTTCCTTTATCCCTGCTTTACCTTCTTTGCTGAATTTATATTTTATATATTTCTAGGAGTGAATGACATTCAAGTTTGGAACACCTGGGCAGCACAGGAAGCAAGATTCATTTTGCTTGCCCAGTCTATCAGAAGACTGCCTTGCTCTCATCTCTTCTACAAAAGCAGCAGAAGAGGGACAGCCCTGTTACTTCCTTGCTGAGAATACAAGCAGGCTGTGAGAGCAGAGCTCTTCACTCAGAAGGCTGTTATTGCTCCTACCCATCCATCTGACATAAGTAATGGTTTCACTTCTGCTACTGTCATATCCAACTGCTGCTGGCATATCCATGTCCCCAGCCTTTTGCTTCTGCATTACAGTCTTACAGGGCCACTGAAAGAAAATTATGTGCATAATTACACTTATTATCAACAGCAACAAAGGCCTCTGAGTATACAGGGTCAGCCAAACACAATTTCAGGGAGATTTTACTAGTTACTGAAGTTCTCTGTGCTGACAAAGGGATCCTCACGGATGCAGTGACCAGTGGCAAGAAACTGGCACAGAGGACTTTCAGCACCCACAACAGATCTCCTAGACTAGAAGCACATTGTAGAACCTTGTCACAGGGCCCCGTGGGCTTGGCAGGCACACACAAACAAGCACAGAATCTGGCCTTCTACCTTTAAGATCACCCATAATACCACAGTAGGTGCCTCTTGGAGACAGGAATCTAATGGGAGGCAGGCTTTAGGGACCACTGAGCAGAAAGTTTTCCTTCCACAATTCCCATCATCTCTCTAGCTGCTCCTGCCTCTGGTAGCCTCCTTTACTTGTGTGGAGCCTCTGCCACAGGTGTTACTGTTTCTAGGACTGGTAGGGTTTTTTTGCAGTTCTTGCACAGGTCGGGGAAGCTGTCACACATCTCCTTAGCCTGGTGTCCCTGAGCAAAGCTCACCCTCCCATGCTGAGATTGTGCAATGCTGTCAGGTTACAGTGAATTGAATGTTATGACTACAAAGTGGGTCTGTTGTGCCCTCGGGTCAACCAGCTTGGGTATCATACTTGAGAACTGCAAGAATATCTAAGCTTTATGAATACTGACTTGATTTAAATGAGACCTAACTCCATGAACTTATTTTCCTGCATCACCATAAGGTGCACTAAAAGTCACCTGAGAAGAGACAAGCCATGACCAGACTTCAAGCACTCCTGAGTGCAACAACTTTTCCATATCAGAACATGTGCCTGGCTTGCAGGCACTGCAGGGTCATTGGGCACTGGCAGAGGCTGCCCAGGGAGGTGGTTGAGTCACCTTCCCTGGAGGGGTTTAAGGGATGGGTGGACGAGGCACTGAGGGACATGGTTTAGTATGTGATAGGAATGGTTGGACTTGATGATCCGATGGGTCTTTTCCAACCTGGTGATTCTATGATTCTATGATTCTTCAGAAACCCCTTCTGCTATCATCATCTGATGTTAAGGTGATGAACAGCAATAATGAGTAGTCTAGAATGGCACTGATACACAGCAAGCATGGAAAATACCTCCCAAATGGCTCATTTGCTCTTTTGTAATAAGCAATCTGTTGGTAGCTGTGAAAGAGCAACAGAGCTGCTTTTTGTAAGCGAGTAACAGGGAGTCTGACTTAGTGCTGGACAAAGCAGCCAAGCAAGGCTTGGGGACATTGCCTTGGTGCCCTGCTCTACGCCTGCAATAAGCAGCTGCTTTTCACTTTAGCAATTAATCTCAGCAGCCTTTTATTATTTGCATTTCAAAGTTAGAGAGATAATCCCTCCATTATTCCTTGCTCTCCTTCTCAATCTATGGTTCATTTAAAAATAACCAAGATCCTCAAGGATAGGCCACATCCCATGTGTCACACAGTGACACAGGACACACAGGAGGACACAGCCTTTTCCTCTCATCTGCTTATTCCTGGCACAGAAACATGCAGAAGTTTTGAAAGAAAATGCTTTAGGAGCAGTTTGCAAAGCAAGCTTAACATTATACTGTTTAGAAAACTCCACCATTACTTGTGTGGTTTCACCAACCCGAAGGTTCCCAGTGGAGGGATTGACAGAGAAAGGGCTGTAACACAAAGAGAGATATCAGGACTATTGTGGGAGACTTGGAGCCTATATTCCTTTTGCAGCCTAGTTCACTTCAGCTCACCTGTGCAAGCAAGGGGGCTACCAGGGCTCATTAATACAGCTTTAAACTAGATGTGAAGGGGGAGGACGATGAAGCCAGGCTAGTCAGGAGTGAGTCTGGAAATGGCACTCCAGTGCCTGAGAGATGGTGTACTGATGAGGATCTCCAGTATATCACCACAGAGTGGGGGCAAGTACATCTAGTGATGGAAAGGATGTAATTGGCACTGATAGGTTAGATAATCTAAGGACCAGTCATTTGGCAATGAAGTCTACTCCTTTATGAGACCTGAGGGAATAACAGCCCAACTGAAGCGCATTTACAGCAATGGAAGCTATTGTAGGGCAAGGAGACTACAACGTAGCTGCCATCATGAAACGTAGTGGGACAACTCCTAAAACTGGAGTGCAGCTATGGTGGGGTACAAACTCTTCAGGCAGGACAGGAAAGGTAGGAGAGATGGTGGGGTAGCCCTCTATGTTAGAGAGTGCTTTGATACCCTCAAGATCGACTATGGTGATGACGGGATTGAGTGCCTGTGGGTTAAAATCAGAGTAGTCCACAAGAAGACAGATATTGTGATGGGAGTCTGTTATAGACTACCCAGACAAGAAGAAGAAGCTGATGAGCTCTTCACTATCTCTTGCCCTTGTGGGAGACTTTAACCTATCAGTTGTCTGCTGGAAGTACAATACAGCAGAAAGGAAGCAGTCTAGGAGGTTTCTGGAGTGTGTGGATGACAACTTCCTCACACAATTGGTGAAAGAGGTGACAAGGGAAGGTTCCCTCCTGGATATGCTCTTTGTGAACAGAGCAGGCCTTGTGGGGGATGTGATGGTTGGAGGTCACCTAGGGAAAAGCAATCATGAGATGGTAGAATTCTCAGTTCTAGGTGAGGGGAGGAGGGGGGGCAGCAGAACAGTCACATTAACCTTCCAGAGGGCAGACTTTGAACTGTTAAGAAGGCTGGTTGATAAAGTCCCATGGGAGACAGTCCTTAAGGGCAAGGGAGCCCAAGAGGGCTGGGAGCCCTTCAAGAAGGAAATCCTGGCAACAAAGGAGCAAGCTGTCCCCATGTGCCGGAAAATGAGCAGGGAGATATGGGTGAACATCAAAAACAAGAGCAATGTCGATGAACTATGGAAGAAGGGACAGGTGTCTTGGATGGACTGCAGGGAGGAAGTGAGATTGTACAGAGGAAAAATCAGGAGGACTAAAGCCCAACTAGAGCTCAGACTGGCCAATTCTATGAAAGATGATAAAAAAACTTACTATAAATACATTAATAGTGAAAGGAGGACCAGGGAGAATATTCAATCTTCATTGGACGCAAAGGGAACAACTGTGACAAAGGATGAGGACAAGGCTGAGGAACTTAATGCCTTCCTTGCTTCAGTCTTTAATAGTAAGGAAAGTTGTTCCCTGTATGAAGTTGTTCCCTAGGGCTCAGTGCTGGGTCCAGCCCTGTTCAATGTCTTTATCAATGACCTGGATGAAGGCATCGAGTGCACCCCTACCCAGTTTGCAGAGGACACTAAGCTGGGTAGAAGTGGTGATCTGCTGGAGGGCAGGGAGGCTCCAAAGGGATCTGAACAGGCTGGACCGCTGGGCTGAGACCAATGGCAGGAGGTTTAACAAGGCCAAATGCCGGGTCCTGCACTTGGGGCACAACAACCCCGTGCAGCTCCAGACTAGGAGAAGTCTGGCTAGAAAGCTGTCTGGAAGAGAAGGACCTGGGGGTGTTGGTTGACAGTGACTGAACACAAGCCAGCAGTGGCCCAGGTGGCCAAGAAGGCCAATAGCATCTTGGCTTGGATCAGAAACAGCGTGACCAGCAGGTTCAGGGAGGTTCTTCTCCCTCTGGACTCGGCACTGCTGAGACTGCTCCTCGAATCCTGTGTTCAGTTCTGGGCCCCTCACCACAAGAAGGATGTTGAGGCTCTGGAGCGAGTCCAAAGCTGGTGAAGGGGCTGGAGAACAGGCCTTATGAGGAACGGCTGAGAGAGCTGGGGGTTCTTTAGCCTGGAGAAGAGGTGGCTGAAGGGAGACCTCATTGCTGTCTCCAACTACCTGAAAGGAGGTTATGGAGAGGAGGGAGCTGGCCTCTTCTCCCAAGTGTCAGGGGACAGGACGTGAGGGAATGGCCACAAGCTCTGCCAAGGGAGATTTAGGCTGGACATTAGGAAAAAAATTTTCACAGAAAGGGTCATTGGGCACTGGCAGAGGCTGCCCAGGGAGGTGGTTGAGTCACCTTCCCTGGAGGGGTTTAAGGGATGGGTGGAAGAGGTGCTGAGGGGCATGGTTTAGTGTTTCATAGGAATGGTTGGACTCGATGACCCAGTGGGTCTCTTCCAACCTGCTTATTTTATGATTCTATGATTATCTCTGTCCCCATGTGACTCTATGCATGTCCAGCCTGGTTATTCTGTGATTCTGTGATACCTAGAAGTTAGAAGAGCAGAACAGAGTTCCCATGATCCAAGAAGAGGTGATTACAGACTTGCTTGCTCAATTAGACACCCACAATCTATGGGGATCTATTGGATCCACCCAAGAGTATTGAAGGAGCTGGCGGATGTGCTGGCCAAACCCCTTTCCATCATCTTCCAACAGTCCTGGAAGACTGGGGAAGGTCCACTGGACTGGAGGCTGATATTGTGCCCATCTACAAGAAGGGTCGCAGGGAGGATCCAGAGAACTACAGGCCTGTCAGTTTGACCTCAGTGCCAGGGAAGGTCATGGAACAGGTGATCTTGAGTGCTGTCATGAAGCACATGCAAGAGAAATAGGTGATCAGGCCCAGTCAACACAGGTTCACAAAAGGCAGGTCTTGCCAAACTAACCTGATCGCCTTCTATGACAAAGTGACTCCTCTACTGGACAAGAGAAAGGCTGTGGATGGATCTTCTCGGACCTCATCAAAGCCTTTGACACAGTTTCTCCCAGCATTCTGCTACGGAAACTGTCAGCCTCTAGCCTGGACAGGCACACACTCTGCTGGATGGAAAAATGGTTGGATGGCTGGGCGCAGAGAGTGGTGGGAAATGGAGTTAACTCCAGCTGGAGGCCAGCTACAAGTAGGGTTCCCCAGGGCTCAGTGCTGGGGAGCCCTGTTCAATGTCTTTAATTACCAGGATGAAGGCATCAAGTACACCCTTAGCAAGTTTGTGGATGACACTAAGCTGGATCTGCTGGAGGGTAGGGAGGCTCTGCAAAGGGCTCTGAACAGGCTGGACCGCTGGGCTGAGTCAAATGCCAGGTCCTGTACTTGGGGCACAACAACCCTAAGCAGAGCTACAAACTAGGAGAAGCCTGGCTGGAAAGCTGCCTGGAGGAGAGGGACCTGGGGGTGGTGGTTGACAGTCGACTGAATATGAGCCAGCAGTGGCCCAGGTGGCCAAGAAGGCCAATGGCATCTTGGCTTGGATCAGAAACGGCGTGGCCAGCAGGTCCAGGGAGGTTATTCTCCCTCTGGACTCGGCACTGCTGAGACTGCACCTCGAATCCTGTGTTCAGTTCTGGGCCCCTCACCACAAGGAGGATGTTGAGGCTCAGGAGCGAGTCCAGAGAAGAACAACGAAGCTGGTGAAGGGGCTGGAGAACAGGCCTTATGAGTTGCGGCTGGGAGAGCTGGGGTTGTTTAGCCTGGAGAAGAGGAGGCTAAGAGGAGACCTCATTGCTCTCTACAACTACCTGAAAGGAGGTTATAGAGAAGAGGGAGCTGGCCTCTTCTCCCAAGTGACAGGGGACAGGACGAGAGGGAAAGGCCTCAAGCTCCGCCAGGGGAGGTTCAAGCTGGACATCAGAAAATAAGTTTTCACAGAAAGGGTCATTGGGCACTGGCAGAGGCTGCCCAGGGAGGTGGTTGAGTCACCATCCCTGGAGGTACTTAAAAGACCAGTGGATGAGGTGCTTGGGGTCATGGTTTAGTGGTTGATAGAAATGGTTGGAAAGGGGTGCCCATAGGCGACTGGGTGCTTCCCTGAACGGGGAAAACCCTATAAAAACTCAATCGGGAAGTCGGCGCTGGGCTCCGGCCTCAACAGCCGTTCCTGCTCGGTGCCTGATGGGAGGGGGCGGTCCCAGAAGCTTCCGCGGGGGATTTAAAGGGCCCTTTGGGAGCACAGCTGAAGAGGAGTGGAACAAAGAGGTGTGGGGCTCATTAAACAAGGCAGTTTGATTGGCAGTTAGGGCGAGCAGGGAAAGGCTGGAGCATGGTCAGAAGAGATTGAGGAAAATGATGGATACCCGATGAAAGACTAAGGCCGCACCAAGCGTGATGGAGGCTGCCACCCAGATGGAGCCCCGGTGGGCACATGCAGCTACCCAGACCCTGGGCTGCAGGCAGTGCCCCCCTCCCATAGTGGCTCATGCCTCTGGCACTGGCTCCTCCTGTGGAAGCTGTGCTCAGGTAGGGGAACTGCTTCATATGGTAGAAGAGCTGAGGAAAGAAGTGGAAAGGCTGAGGACCATCAGGGAATGTGAGAGGGAGATAGATGAGTGGAGCAGGGCCCTCTCACAGGCTGCCAGAGCTAGTGATGCTGAGCACCACCCATTGGTAAGCTGTAAGGCCGGGAGAGACAGAGATGGGTAATGGCAGCAGGCTCCTGTCTGGAGAAGGAAACCTGCTCCTCCCACCCAGGTAATTAACCCCCAGATCTCACTGGGGAACAAATATGAGGTGCTGAGGGTGCATCCTAGCCCTAAAGATGAAGAGGGCTGCACCCACAGCCTAGATATGTTTCCAAAACTCTATCATCCTCCCACAGCCCTAAAAACATCCTCGGTTAAAAAGAAGAGGAGGGTGATTGTCTTGGGGGATTCCCTTCTCAAAGGAATGGAGGGTCCCATCTGTAGGCCAGATCCGCTCCATAGGGAGGTCTGCTGCTTGCCAGGAGCATCAGTGAGGGACATTACTAGAAAGCTCCCTTCCCTGGTCAAAGATACGGACTACTACCCACTCTTAGTTTTTCAAATTGGTAATGAAGAAATAGAATGTAGAAGGCCTAAAGCCATTAAAAGGGACTTCAAGGCACTCGGGAGAATGATCAAGGGCTCTGGGGCACAGGTAATATTCAACTCCATCCCAATACTAAGGAATCAGGAGCATGAAATGAGGAATAAGAAACTGGTTAATGAATGGCTTAGGGACTGGTGTGAGAAGAGGGGCTTTGGGTTCTTTAATCATGGGGAGGCCCACGCACCTCCAGGCTTCCTTATCAGGGATGGGACACGCCTGTCTCCTAGGGGGACAAAAGCCTTCACCAAAAACCTAGTTAAGCTCATAAATCGAGCTTTAAACTAGATGTGAGGGGGGAGGGGATGGAGGCCAGGCAGGATGGGAGTGAGCCTGGAGGTGAGACTTCAATGGCAAAGGGGTGGTGTGCTGGCGAAGCCTGCCAGTATATCACCGCTAAGGAAGAGGGGGTGAGTGCAGCTGGGGATGGTAGGCAGCAAACTGGCACTGTGGCCTTAGTTAAGTCAAGGACTGCTCAGTTGGGGAGAAGCTCTATTACAAAGGCTGTAGCTACGCCTGCCCAGCTGAAGTGCATTTACACTAATGCACGCAGCATGGGAAATAAGAAGGAGGAGCTGGAAGCTGTGGTAGGGCAAGGAGACTACGATGTCGTAGCCATTGTGGAGACGTGGTGGGATGACTCGTACAACTGGAGCGTACCCATGGTGGGGTATAAACTCTTCAGGAAGGACAGGAAGGGCAGAAGAGGAGGCGGGGTAGCCCTCTATGTTAGAGAGGGCTTTGATACCCTCGAACTGGACTACAGTCAAGATGGGACTGAGTGCCTGTGGGTAAAATCAGAGGAGCCCATGGGCAGGAAGGTATTGTGATGGGAGTCTGCAATAGACCACCCAGCCAAGAAGAAGCAGCTGATGAGCTCTGCTACAAACAACTGAGTGCAGTCTCAAGATCGCTACCTCTAGTCCTTGTGGGAGACTTCAATTTCCCAGATATAGGCTGGGAGTATAATACAGCAGAAAGGAAGCAGTCCCGGAGGTTCCTGGAGTGTGTGGAAGACAACTTCCTCACACAGCTGGTGAGCAAACCGACAAGGGACGGTGACCTCCTGGACCTGCTGTTTGTGAACAGAGAAGGACTGGTGGGGGATGTGAAGGTTGGAGGATGCTTGGGGCAAAGCGATCATGAGATGATAGAGTTCTCAGTGCAGGGTAAGATGAAGAAGGAGGTTAGCAGAACAGTCGCCCTTAACTTTCAGAGAGCAGACTTTGGGCTGTTCAGAAGGCTGGTCGGAAAAGTGCCGTGGGAGGCGCTCCTTGAAGGCAAAGGTGTCCATGAGGGCTGGGCACTCTTCAAGAAGGAACTCCTAGCAGCTCAGGAGAAAGCCGTCCCCAAGTTCCGGAAAAGTAGCCGGCGGGGTAAGAAACCAGCATGGTTGAGTAGGGAGGTCCTAAGAGACATCAATAGGAAGAGGAGGGTCTACGACCTCTGGAGAAAGGGGCAGGCATCCTGGGTGGACTATAGGGAGGAAGTGAGAACGTGCAGGGAAAAAGTCAGGAGGGCTAAGGCCCAACTAGAAATGCGATTGGCCAAGACTGTGAAAGACAACAAAAAGTCTTTCTACAAATACATCAACAGCAAAAGGAGGGCTAGGGAGAATCTCCAGTCCCTAGTAGATGCAGAGGGAACAAGAGTATCAGGGGATGAAGACAAGACTGAAGTACTCAATGCCTACTTTGCCTCAGTCTTTAACAGTAAGGAAAATTGTTCCCTCTGTGCACAACCCCAGGGGTTGGAAGAGAAGTATGAGATTCCCAAGGTCCAAGAGGAGGTGGTTAGAGACTTGCTTGCCCAGCTAGACGCCCACAAGTCTATGGGGCTGGATGGAGTCCACCCAAGAGTTTTGAGGGAACTGGCGGATGTGCTGGCCAAACCCCTTTCTATCATCTTCCAACAGTCCTGGATGACTGGGGAGGTTCCGCTGGACTGGAGGCTGATGTCGTGCCCATCTATAAGAAGGGGCGCAGGGAGGATCCGGGAAACTACAGGCCTGTCAGTCTGACCTCAGTACCGGGGAAAGTCATGGAGCGGGTGATCCTGAGTGCAATCATGAAGCACTTGCAAGAGAACTGGGTGATCAGGCCCAGTCAACACGGGTTCATGAAAGGCAGGTCTTGCCAGAGTAATCTGATCACCTTCTATGACCTAGTGACTAAACTCTTGGATGAGGGAAAGGCTGTGGATGTGGTCTTCCTGGACTTCAGTAAAGCCTTTGATACAGTTTCTCATAGCATTCTGCTTCAGAAACTGTCGGCCTCTGGCCTGGACGGGTGCACGCTCTCCTGGGTGAAAAACTGGTTGAATGGCCGGGCCCAGAGGGTGGTGGTAAACGGAGTTAAATCCAGCTGGAGGCCAGTGACAAGTGGGGTTCCCCAGGGCTCAGTCCTGGGTCCAGTCCTGTTTAATGTCTTTATCAACGACCTGGATGAAGGCATTGAGTCCTCCCTTAGCAAGTTTGCAGATGACACCAAGCTGGGTGGAAGTGTCAATCTGCTGGAGGGTCGGGAGGCTCTGCAAAGGGATCTGAACAGGCTGGACTGCTGGGCTGAGACCAGTGGCAGGAGGTTTAACAAGGCCAAATGCCAGGTCCTGCACTTGGGGCACAGCAACCCTAAGCAGAGGTACAGACTAGGAGAAGTCTGGCTGGAAAGCTGCCATGAGAAGAAGGACCTGGGGGTGTTGGTTGACAGCGACTGAACATGAGCCAGCAGTGTGGTCAAGAAGGCCAATGGCATCTTGGCTTGTATCAGGAACGGCGTGACCAGCAGGTCCAGGGAGGTTATTCTCCCCCTGTACTCGGCACTGGTGAGACCGCACCTCGAGTACTGTGATCAGTTCTGGGCCCCTCACCACAAGAGGGATATTGTGGCTCTGGAGCGAGTCCAGAGAAGAACAACGAAGCTGGTGAAGGGGCTGGAGAAAAATCTTATGAGGAGTGGCTGAGAGAGCTGGGGTTGTTTAGCCTGGAGAAGAGGAGGCTGAGGGGAGACCTTATTACTCTCTACAACTACCTGAAGGGAGGTTGTGGAGAGGAGGGTGCTCGCCTCTTCTCCCAGGTGACAGGGGACAGGACGAGAGGGAATGGCCTCAAGCTCCGCCATGGGAGATTTAGGCTTGAGATTAGGAAAAAAATTCGTCACGGAGAGGGTGGTTAGGCATTGGAACCATCTGCCTAGGGAGGTGTTTGACTTGCCGTCCCTGGAGGTGTTTAAGGTTAGGGTGGATGAGGTACTTAGGAGCATGATTTAGGGATTGGTGGGAATGGTTGGACTCGATGATCCAGTGGGTCTCTTCCAACCTGGTTATTCTGTGATTCTGTATGTGATTCATGACCCTGGAGGTCTTTTCCAATGTAGTGATTCTGTGTGATTCCTTGATAACTTCTTGACAGAGCCTCAGCACTCTGTCCTCTCCAGCCATGTGAGCTCCAGTCAGCAAAAGGGACAACTGGGGATGGGAAGGATTCCTGATTCCATTGTTGTCTGTTGGGCTGACTCTGCTGCACACAGGAGATGAGATATGATAACTGTTTTGGAACCTGTTCTGTCTGGGACCAGGTATGTCTCCAAGTCTTCAGGCAGAGCTGGAGCAGCTCACCACATGCCTGCTTCCTGGAGGGTCTGTATGGACAGTGCAGCACCGTCCAGTGTGCCATCAGGACAGTAGATATTACTGCCCACCCACAGAGGATTCTAAGAAGCACACACTCATGCTTCAAGTCTCCCAGTGCAATTCCCAGGACATTCATTTAATTTGTCTCCAGTGACACATTCAGGCGAGATCCTGGACTTGTTGTGAAGCAGCACACATCCCAAACCCCACTGCACCACAAGAGCCACCTCAAACAGAAGCATGACAGCACAGAGATGAGAGCTGGTGTCTGGCTTCATAGCAGTGCTGGACAGTGGGGGCGATCAGCAGGGGAGGGACACAGGGGAACTCTCCAGCCTGAACACAGCTCCTACGTGGACACAGCAGGTTCTGACAGTCAGAGGTTTCTCTGCCACTCTGACCAGTTTCCAACCACGAAGTGCTGCCACTTTGCTTTGGAATCCATCAGCCCTTTCAGAGCACTCCATGGAGTAATGGATCTTGCCAGTGGCCATGTCTCAGCCACCTGGAAGAAGGAAAAATAGGACTTTGAAATTCCAGAATCCTATTCATGGCAGACCCAAAGGATACCCCTATGTCTCTAGGCTGCGGCATCCTTCCTTAGTGAAGAGCAGGAGACCTCTCCACCCTGTTTCATAATCAGACCACATTAAAGCTGCAGAGCTAAGATTCATAGAAGTAAAACCCCGAGCTATTTCCCCTCCTTCAGCCAAGGGGCAAGGCTGGACAACCTGTGTTGAGCACTCTGTGCCCTCCTGGAACAATCCAGTTGTCGTATGTTACCACTTCTTTCAGGACGCAGGGACACACTCCCACAAGCTTCACTGACAGTGGGCAACTGCCCTCGTTCCCAGAGCAACAGGCATGCTGCAACACCACTCAGTGCAGTGAGTTCACAGAGAAGGAGGCACAATGGCAGACACAAGGCAGAGGACACTCAGGGGTGCTCAGTGCCTGCCTGGTCCCCACAGAGGAGCAGTGCCTGCCTGCGCTCCCTCGATCCAGTGCAGCACCCGCCAGCTCAGTGGAAGGGAGACCCCAAACACATGGTGAGAGCCCAGGTCTCCCAAACTCTCCAAGAATATGGCATCTCTTTGTCTTCCCCACATCTCACTCACCAACTGTTCCAAGGCCCTCAAGTTTATTTTGATCACCCTTGCACCATGCATTGCAGCTCCATCAGCTCCCACCCAGAGAAGCACAACAGTCCATGGCTGCACCAGGCTGGGTGTTTTCCTGGGAATTATTTTAACCTGAGCCCCAGGGAGGCAGCAGAACTCCCCAAGGGAAGGGTCTGTCCGGCATATTGGACCCTCTGATCCTCTCAGAAGGGAGTCACCTACCCCTAAAATGGAGTACTTCATCTCACAGCAGGCTGGAAGGGGAGCTGTTAGCCCTGTAGCGGTCATGCTTGGAGGTGAAGTCCTTTACTCCACAGCATGCTTGGAGCTGGAGTCCTTCACCCTGCATCACACTGGGAGCAGGAGTCCCTCACTGTGCTGCATACTGGGAGCTGGACCTCTTCATCCCACAACATGTTGTGACCTGGAGCCCTTTACTACACTGCACACTGGCACCTGGAGTCCTTCACCTGTGGCACATGGTGAACCATGGGGGTCTTCACCCTGTGAACATGGTGGGAATGGAGTCCTTCATTCCAACGTGTGCTGGAAGCTGCAGTCCTTACCCCAATGGCACATGCTAGCATCCTTTCTCCCACAACAGCTGGGAACTGGAATCCTTTGCTCCATGTCACGCTGAGAGTGGCATTTGTCACCCAGGATATGACAGGAGTGGAGTTCTTCATCCCATGTCATGCAGTGATCTGGAGCATCACCAAACTGCACATGTGACTTAGAGCCCTAGACCCTCAGCCTCTTGGGAACTGGAGTCTTTATCCACACAATGTGCTGGTAGTGGAGTCCTTCACTCCACTACATTCTCGGAGATGCAGTTTTTCACCTCCACAGCATGCTGTGAGCAGGAGTCTTTCACCCTGTGCCGTCCTGTGAGATGACACCGTTCACCCCAGGAGATGCTGAGGCCTGGATATTTTCAACCCATTGACACAAATAGTTCAGAGTTAAGTCGTACAGTTCAGTTTTGTCTAAGCAATTGGTTTTTGAATGTTACCCAGAATGTCCCTCTAAGAGCTTGGTTTCTTTCCCTGAGAGCATGTTTCTGCTAGAGAGTTTCTTTCCCAGACACTGCTCATTCTTTGAAGATGATAATGCCTCATGTGAAGATGATAACGCCTTGTGTGAAGGATGATCTGAGCATAACAGATGTCTCTTCTATAATCCCCTCTGTTTGGAATCTCTTCCTGTCTCAAATCCAAGGTCACACAGAGATGGAGCCAGCTCCAAACAAGCAAGAGTTTTGACCGTTGTGAAGTTTCATAATGACATTACAATTAGACCTTGAGAAGTAATAGAATATGCACAAGATTTCTGGGGAATTGTATCCATCTTCTTGTAAGTGGGAAATCTCTTCTGTGCCCAGCTTCTGTCTCACTGCATGTGACTGATGGAGATCACTCCTCATGCTGCCCAGGTCTGACAAAGGGCGCTCACTTTCTAAAACTCCAAAATGAGGCTTAGAGGGTTGATTTGTCGGCATTTTCAGTATCACCCCCTCAATCACACCCATTCCCCTCACACTCTCGCCCCATAACCCTGACCTCTCACCATTCTCCCCTCTCCACACCTTCCCTCTCTCCTCCTCTTCCTCTCTGCCCTTTCCCAGACCCATGCATCCCTTTCCTGGACTCACACATCCCTTGCCCCATTGTCCCACAACACCACAAAATGGCACTGCCTCCTTCCCTCCTCACCTGCCTTTTCCTGCCTATCCCCAGAATGACACCATCATGAGGAGATTTCTGTGCAGGCTTCAGAGGAAAAAGTCTTTAGAAAAAATAAAAGCAGACAAAAGTCTCTGCATCCTGCACAGAAAGTGCCAGGAACAGCCCAGAGGGAGCTGTGTGGGGCCTGACCAGGCTGCTCTGATAGACCACTTTGGAAAAGGAAGAAATTCTCTTTTCTCCTCAGGTCCGTTCACTACTCCAGGCTGTCACAGCTCAGTGACTGTAGTGGTGAGAAATAATCTACAAGATGAGCTTCACAAATACCTCATGCCCTGATCCATTCCTGGGTAAGAGAATGCAGTGACTGGGTGACCTAAAGTATGGCCTGTTGTGTGGTTTCTCTTTATTTTCCTCTCCTGACAGTTAACCTATGCCTTAATTTCTAAAAATGGTAATAAGCTTACATGGAAATATTTTCCATAAACCTATATTTCAGAGTCTTGTTCCAGCAGAGAGTTTTAGAGTCCGACAACAAATGTGATACACTTCCCTGAACAATTTGCCATTCTGCTATTTTTGAATAAATTGAAGTTGACTGACTTCTATTGTGGATCAAGAGGCTTGCTTATATCAAGTTTTATTATAGATTTTGTTTTCTGATGGAGGGTCACTGTTTGAGTTTGTGTTAGAGTGCAGAGGACAGTAGGGACAGGAACATGGAAAGGGACAGGGACAGGGTTGCTGAAGGTAAGGAACAGAGATCTCCTCTCAGCGAGCCATTTTTACGGTCCAAGCCACATCTTGTGTGTCCAAACCCTCGCTTCTCTGCTCCAAATCACCTTTTAAGGCTCAGAGTTTCAGTTTTAGGGTCCAAAGCTTTGCTTCTACAGTTGAAAGCCTCCTTTCTAGGGTCCAACCTGTCGTCTTTCATGTCAGTGGGTCCCCTGCCCAGTTCCCTGCCTGCAGGCATCCACATCTCTGTGTACCCCAATAGGGAGTTCAGCCCAGAACTGGGGAATTCCTGGGTCTGCTGCCACTATGACTCAGACACTGGCACTGCTGCTCTGTATTTATTGCTCTGCAGCTGGTTAGCAACACCTGCTACCTCTGACGCCATCCATCAGGAATCTCTCTCCACACCCCAGCCTGTCCTGGCCAGGAGGATCAGGGCACTGGTATGGGGGCAGGGGTCTGAAAGGGCGCTGGGCTGGTTCTCTGGGGCTCCAGGACAGGCAGTCTGGTTTTCCAGGCATAGGGGTGGCTGCTGGCACTGGGTCTGGCTTTAATGGCTGGCCGGGAGCAAGGGGCAGCGGCTGGGGTCGGCATGGATTCATGAGGCTCTGGAACGGTTCCTGTGCAGAGAAGAGGTTGCTGATGCCTGGCTGCAGTGCTGAGCCACTGCGAGGGCACTGAGCAGCGCTTGGAATACCATGGGATGTACCAACCTGTACATGGGAGCTGAGGGGATGGGGAGCTTTGTGCAGAGAGCAGGGCACCCTGCCCGCCTTGGCTGGGGCTCTCCTCACCTGCCCATTGCTCATCTCCTGCCAGCCCTGACCACCCTGACCTGCCTGCTCTGCACATGGCAGAAAAGAGACCGGTAGAGCAAGGGGACCAACGCTGGGAAGAGCACTGCAGGGCCAGGACAGGCCTCCCACCCTCCTTCCTCAGCGTTCCTGGCAGAGGCAAGCACTCAGCTCCCCTGCGCACCCCTGCCCAGGCATGGGGACAGCCTCATGTCTTTGTGTGAGGAGGGGCTCCCCATCATCTCTCCAGAACTTGCACTCAAATTGATCCACAGACAAAACCCTTCTTTGCTGAGAGCCCGCGGGCTGGCAGGGCTGGGGTGAAGAGGGACAGAGAAACTCTTTCTCCAAGAAAGGCCAGTTAAAACACTTCACAGCAGAGATTTCAGCAGAGCCTGCTCAGTAACTGACTGGGCACTGCAGAACCCCTGGCCTCTGAATGCCTCTTGGCCAGGAAATCCTGTCTGATACACAAGTTTGTCAAATCTCTGTCCCAGCAACTCACCGTCTCTTTTTCCTCCACAGGTGGCACACGCAGCAAAACACCATTCCCAGCAGCATGCAGCCCAAGACTGCTGCAATACCTTCTGAGCAGTAGCTCCAGAAACCTTTCAGAGCCACAGACTTTGAGTTTTTCTCGCCATCCTCACCTGGAGGAACAATTCTGGAGTCAGTATGTCCTGCACACTGCTGGCAATGTTGCAGGACATCTGACATTGCCAGGAAATGTTCTTTCTCACTTTCTTGGAATCTCTGACACTATAAACATCCTGGGGCTGTGAGATTTCTTTGGTTTCAGCAGTAACAAAGGAAACAGCCAAAGCCTTTGCAAATCAGAGCACTCTGGAGCCTCTCTTTCTCCCTCCAGCTTTGGGATGGCCATAATCCCATTTTCCCTCTAAGCTGTGTCCGATCTGTCTTTCATCCCTTTGGATCCCAGCTCACAGCAGGGATTCTCCTCTGTTGTGCCTCGGGTGACTCCTGGCAAGCTCTGGGATGCA
The DNA here is from genome assembly GCA_033459285.1 of Clamator glandarius. Classification (NCBI taxonomy): domain Eukaryota; kingdom Metazoa; phylum Chordata; class Aves; order Cuculiformes; family Cuculidae; genus Clamator; species Clamator glandarius. The sequence goes on along the minus strand of JAUNZM010000355.1, from coordinate 1,587,813 downwards.
GGTTTGGCAGGAGATGCATTACATTAACAGCTACATTTCCCATCACCTACTCAGCATGGTTTGCATGGGCCTCCTTCCCCAAACAGCAAAGTTCTGAGATCCTGGAAGCTGGGGGTGGTGGGTGGTGAGCATCTCCTGCACCCGCAGGGGGTTATGAGTGGGCATCACTCTGGTGCACTGGTGGCAATGACTTTGCTCAGAGCTGACACTCCTTCCCAGAGAGCCACTCCAGGCTTCTTTGAGAACAGCTGCTCCATGCTAACGGTGTGAGGCAGCAGCACCAGGGGAAGAGCCTGTGGACCCATAGGGATGCTTACAGATGGCGCTGGGTGACTGAGGGACAGCAACTACCTGGTGCGCCTGTTGACTGGATTGGCCCTGTTTCTCCATCAGAAATTGGTACTGCCCGAACGCCTCCTTCTCGAAGTGCCTCCTCATCCACATCATCCGTATCTTCAGAAAGACAGAGGGTCAGTTTAATTGGTAGTAACCATTCTTCATCAGGAATGTAATAACTTCAGGAGGCAAAAGACAGCAATAAGGCTTGGAAACAAAGCTTGGGCATTTGGGGCTGCACCTCATCACCAGCCCAAACAAGGTGTCATTCACAGAGGAATATTCAAGCGCTTGGCACTTCCCAGTGTTCCCATAGGCAGCAATACCTGAGCTTACAGGAGACTAGGAGATTGCATTGGACCTTCTTATCACACTTAGTGCATCTTTGGTAAACCTTAAGAGGATGGTATACGCCTTCCTTCAGAGGGGACAGGGAGATGCTGCAGCCAGTTCATAGAATCATAGAATCATAGAATCATAGAATCATAGAATCATAGAATAGTTTGGGTTGGAAGGGACCTTAAAGATCATCTAGTCCCAACACCCCTATGATGGGGAGGGACACATCCCACTAGATCAGGCTACCTAGTTCAGCTGGGAGAGAGCCCTGTGGAGAAGCACATCCCATCCTGCCACCTCCATCCCACAGGAAGGGTCACAGACACACACAGGGAACTGAACTCCAGGCTCTGGTCACCATATCTTGGGCACTTCCACCAGTGGAAGCGAAGAGCCACACACCCTCAAAGCCAAAGGGAAACCACAGCCAAGTTACCTAAAACACATCCAGAAACAGAGAGTGAAGCCACCAGAGACTGAATCCACAGCACTTTGTGTTTGCTGCTTCTGAGTGAGCTGTGTGGCCTCAAGCTGGATGTCCAGCTTCTATCTGTCCCTGTCCCCAGGATGTCACCCAGAGTCCTCAGACACCAGGGAGAACAACAGGGGTGGACCAAGCTGTGAAGCTGGGACTGCTCTGATCCTGACCAGCATGCACCTGCAGCCCTGGCAAAGTTTGCCAGTGTCAGTGACCCCAAGCTGCCTGCGTGTCCTCTCTGCCATCTGGGCACTCTCAGCATGGCCTGAGCACCCACAGCTCCTGCTGGCTGGATGCCAGTGTCTACCCAGAACAGCTTTGGCCAGGGGCAGCAGTTGTGCTAGGGCTCAGCTAGGACCAAAACTGCAGCAGGGACCCTGGACCATCCCTTCAGCCCAGCAGTGTCTGCAAGTGTGACAGTGCATGCTGGTGCAGCGAGGCTCCGGTCGATCACTTCCTGCTGGCGCAGGGTCTGTCTTGTCCATAAGAGTCTGTAAAGCCTTCCCAAGTGCTCTGGCTAAGGGAGCAATATACCCACCAGGTTCTGCTTTCTCCAGCTCTTCCAGGATTTCCTTCAGGAGGTCTGATGAAAGCTGGGAAGACTTCCCTGCTTTGGTGTTATCCTTTGCTCTTTCAAACCCTTAAAAGAAAGCATCCAGTTAAATTTCTCACTAACAAAATCTTGATAATGAGCACTTGGTCTGCACATTCAGCCCAGAATGACAACCGCTCCTGGGATGCCATGTGGGCTCCAGTGCTGGATCAGGCTGAGAAGTTGGAGCTGGAGTCACACCTGCACCCAAACACCCACGGTGTTTCCATCACAAACAGTGATCACCCTGTCACAGCTGAACAGCAGGACATGAGGGGATCATGCAATGGGGTGGCACACACGATGCAGGTCTGTGTTCTCACACCTGCAAGAGCAGCTTTGCTCCCTTGCGGGCTTTGAGCTGGCAGCTCCCAAAGGAGGTCTAAAGCTGACGTACCCATGCGATCTTCCTGCACCTCAGCCCCAGGACCCAGCTGGGAAGCTGGAGATCCATTGCCTCCAGCCACATCTATAAGCAAACAGAAGAGAGCAGCTCCATTAAATATCTCAATCTACTTCCAATCAGAATGGCGGTGAATACAGTTCAAGCCTTCATCCCTCTCTTCCACTCTGGGGCACCATACAGACAGTTCCTGGGTGCCTGGACCTTGCTGATCCAACATAAACCAGGCCGGGAGCTGTCAGGACAAAGGACCACCCAGAACTCACACCAGCTCTAACTTCAGCCCCAACCAGCTCTGCAGCCAGCAAGGGAAACAGTGAAGTGTGGGAGAGGCCAGCAAAGAGCTTCCGAGGGCACAACCCTAAGCCAACCCCTTCCCCTCTGCTCTTCTGCATGTCAGAGTGCTGGCCAAGAACATAGGATGGGAAATGTGCTGAGAGCAGAGCACAAACCCCTTGGTGCCCACTCAGTGCAGCAACCTCAATACCTTTGGGGTCCCCCATGATGCTCCCAGGTCGTGCTGAGAAGCCAGGTGGCCTTTGCCTGTGCCACAACTGGAATCCCACATGTTTCCATGAGGTGCTGTCATCAGTTTCTTTCCTCAGGATGTGCCGTGGAGCTGCCAAGGCTCATCCAGCCCAGCCGGCTCTGCTGCTCTCCCATCCCTTCTGCCCCCTGAGCAGCACTAGGCATGGCGCCTGCTGCCCAGGGCTGGGTGCCAGCCCCTGCCCACCCACCTGATCGTTGTGCTCGCCACGGGGCAGCCTGGACAACCCAGGTTTCCAGGGACACCAGGAGGAGGAGGATAAGGAGACGAGCTGGGGCCATGGCCCCCCGTACCTGCACCATGCTACCAACACTGCCGGAGCGGTGCCCCTGACACAGCACAGCACGGCACATCCCAGTGTGGCACTGTGGGGTCTGTGACCTCACAGCCCTGTCCCAGCTGCTGCCACGTCCCTCCCAAAGCACCCACCCTAGCACACCCTGCTCCGGACCTCCCAAGCTCGGGACTTGCCTCTTGCCTGCATATTTGGTGACAGAAACGGGAGGTCAAGTGTGGGGTTTGGGGAGCGATGCTCACATCAGCACTGCTGCCCCAGCCCAGCATCAGCACGTGGCTCTGCCTCACTCCTCCCGTGTGGAAGCCCCCACAAACCGGCATTCAGCCACCCTCTGCGCCCAGTGTTTCCCTGCAGAAATGGGGTCTGTTTCTTTCTCAGTGAAGTTTTGTTCCTGTTCTATTGAATGGGTTTTTTTCTGTTCTGTTTTCATCCTTCTTGGCAGGGCGGAGGCGGGGGCGGGTGAAAGAGCAGAGGCAGGGGTGGGTGAAAGAGCAGAGACCTCTGAGGCTCCCCTGAGCCCTGGTGGCACCAAACAGAAACCCAGAAAACATAGGGAAGTCCAATAAATCTCTTCATTCACACCCAGACCCTGTGCTTGCCTTCAGGTCAGAGCACTGCAGCAGTAGAGGAGAAGCAGCATTTTCCCTCTCCATGCCCCCAGGGCACTGTGAGCCTGGTGAGGGTTTTCCTGGAAGCTGGAGTTTGTTCCTGTTATAAACACAGTTTGGAAACTAAAATTCCGAGGGTCTGGCCAGATGTGCCTCCAGTCACAGCTGCCCTCCCCTTTTATACATTTCTTTTTGGTGCAAAAGCATTTGCTCCTCCGATCTCCATCAGTACATGTTGAGGGGGTCTTGCCACATGGGTCAGCCCATCACCCATCACCCCACCACCTGCCTCTCAGCTGAGGCCAAGCAACCACCCTCCTCACTGCCCAGCTCCCCTTGCCCACACCGTGCTCACTGTCTTGGCTCCCTGCAACAGCATCACTAGCGCCCAGAGCACCAGTGGGTGTGTGGCCAGGCTTGGGGGCCTCAGAAACCCCCAGAGTTGGTGCAGTGCAGCAAAATCCTCATTTTCAAAATCCTTGCAGGCCTGAAAGAAAGGCAGGAGTGAATGAGCAGCAGAGCTGGCAGGGCTTCCTGCACCATGCAGCTCCCTGTTCCTCTGGCAGCAGAGGCCAAGGGCACCAGGGCTTTTGCTGGTACCTCATAAGCAACTGAAGGATGCTGGTGTCCTCAGGCAAAGTGCAGAAGAATCACTCCTGTTTTTCTAGTGGTGCATGAGCAGTTCATTCAAAAGCTTATCCAGTGTTTGGGGCATGGAGAACATCATCTCCCAGAGCCGCAAGGCAGAGTACTCTGCCAGCAGGGCAGCCTCAGCCACTGCAGCCTGGCTGGAAGGCTATAGGACACACCTTGCCTTCAGCTGGGCTGGCCTGCACAGCAGGAGAGAAGCAATGGGCTGTTCATTGTGTAGCTGGGAGCAGAGTGGTGGCGGGGCTCTGGCTTGCCCTGCCACTTTTGACTGCTGTGGGGCTTTCATGGGGCTGGAAAGCATGGTGAGAAGGAGGGCCCTGCTCCCCATGGCTGTCCTGCATGATCCCTTGGCTCTGGCAGCCAGAGAATCTCCGTGTCCCTCTCCCCACAGGGAACAACCTTGCAGGTTGTCAGGGCCAGGACCTCTCTGTTAGCAGAGTAATCTTCAACAGCACTGTGACCGCTGTGATGAGATGATGCTTGGTCTTGAGGAGCAGTTGTGACATGCTCTGCTGAGCTCTCTCCATGTTAATGCTTCCTAGCTTTCCATGGATGCATAGCAAAATATTTCTCCCTAAGATCTCATCTCAATCTCCCCTCTTTTCTGCTCAAAACCATTCCTCCTTATCCTATCTCTCCACTTTTCTGCTCAAAATCATTCCTCCTTATCCTACCCCTGCACTCCCTGATCAAGAGCCCTTCCCCAGCTTTCCTGGAGCCCCCTTTTTTACTGGATGCTGCTCTTAGGTCTCCATGGAGCCTTCTCTTCTTCAGGATGAACAACCCTAATTCTCTCAGCTTGTCCTTGTACAGGAGGTGCTCCAGCCCTCAGATCATCTCCATGGCCTTGTGAGAACATGGCTGTGAGAGCAGCCCAGCTTGGTCTGGTGGTGTGGCTAGGTCTCAAAGAACGCACAAGTGGAGTGTGGCCTGCTTATACGGGTCAGGAAGGAGGCTGTTTCAGGGCACATTCATAGAACTGCTGGCTCCACGTGTCCATCTGCTCCTTGAGCTGCCCAGAAAACAAAACCATGACCACCATGTGTTTCCACACTCAGCGTGTGCTCCTGGGACCCAACCACAGAGCTCCAGGACCTGGAGACAGTGATTTCACCATAGAAAAGTTACATTTTCTAGGCAGGAGAGAGAGTTTGAACACTAAACTTGTCCAGGTTAGTTAACAGTTTTTACCATGCGCTCTTCTGGGGCTGTTTTTCAGCCAGCAGTTGTTCAGCCAGCATCCAAAGCCATTACGGGCCCTGCCCCCGAGGAAGGGGTTCATGTTTTTAAAAGCAAGGGGGAATTTGACGTGCACAGCATGATTGAGTCATGTTTTAACCACAGCATCCTGCATTGAGCAGGCAGCAGCTTGTGAGACCAAAGTCAGCGATGGCTTTTTTGCCGGCCCACGTCTGAGTTATCTCTCAAAACACTCTGCAGTGCTTCCTGTTGTCCCCTTCCTAGAACTGGTGAGCAGAAAATTAGCAGCTGGTTCTCTCACCTTCTGAGGTCTGTATGTTACTGCTCCCATTACGTGTTAACTGGCTCCTCTTCAGACTCATATCCTCTTTGTTATCATCCACAATTTTCATAGAACCATGGAATGGTTTGGGTTGAAGGGACCTCAAAGCCATTTCCCCTCCTTCCCTGCCACGGGCAGGGACACATCCCACTGCATCAGGGGCTCCAAGCCCCATCCAACCTGGTCTTGAACCCCTTCAGGGATGGGGCAGCCACCGCTGCTCTGGGCAACCTGCGCCAGGGCTTCCCCACCCTCACAGTAAACATTTCTTCCTAAGATCTCATCTCAATCTGCCCTCTTTCAGTTCAAAACCATTCCCCCTCATCACACCCCTGCCCTCTCTGATCAAGAGGATGCTGGCCTCTTCTCCCAAGTGACAGGGGACAGGACGAGAGGGAATGGCCTCAAGCTCCGCCAGGGGAGATTTAGGCTGGATATTAGGAAAAAAATTTTCACAGAAAGGGTCATTGGGCTCTGGCAGAGGCTGCCCAAGGAGGTGGTTGAGTCATCTTCCCTGGAGGTGTTTAAGGCATGAGTGGACAAGGTGCTAAGGGAAGTGGTTTAGTGATTGATAGGAATGGTTAGACTCGATGATCCAGTGGGTCTCTTCCAACCTGGTTATTCTATGATTCTAAGAGCTCCTCCCCAGCTTTCCTGGAGCCCCTTTCCATACTAGAAGCTGCTCTAAGGTCTCTCCAGAGCCTTCTTTTCACCAGACTGAATAACACCAACTCTCCCAACCTGTATTCATGCGGGAGATGCTCCAGCCCACAGATCAATTTTTAGCCTGAGAGATTTGGAAGGGGTGTAATAATTAAACTTGCTTTAAAACTGAGAGGGCCAGAATTCATAGCCCTCCTGACGTCTCTCAAAGGTTCCAGGGAGCTGTTCTCTTTCCATGTGGAAAGCCCATGAAGGACAAATTTAATAAAAAGGGAACCAAGACTGTATTAGGTAGGTTTCAAGTCCTCTGTGACCACTGGACATGACAGTGGAATTTCAACAGTTTTCACCCACTTTTCAGCAGAAAGGGCACAGTGTTACCCAAGCGTGAGAAACCTTTATTTTGGTGTACATTAAAGAAACCTAAACTGGAGGTACCAATACTTAATGAAAGAGAAGAATGGTCTAAAGGAGAGGTGGAAATGGCAATACTCCTCTCACCCCTGCCTGAACTGAATTCCTTAAGTTCCACTGGGGATCCAGGTCCCTGCACTAGAAAATCACCACGAACAAAAGCTTCTAAAAACTAAAATGATGCAGTGCAGAAATGCATTCCTTTTACAGCCAACAATGTGATACAACCAGAGATGATATTTTTAAAGCATAAGAAGTATAAATTTCAATTTGAAGTTTCTGAAACTACCTCAGTGATTTGGATGCTTCAATGCAATGGGTACAGGAGGAGCAGAGCGATCTGGTGCTGCTTAGCTAAGGGGTGAGGGAAAGCTCTTCTAGAAATAAGGAATAACAGAAATTGTTTTAACAATCAGTGAAGATATGCTAGATGCAAGTTGTTGCTGTCTCAGGAGGTTTCCAGATGGTAATAACTGAAAAGACCTTGATGAAGTGAAAAAATTCCTAAATCTGTCAGAACTGGGGGTTTGCTGGTTCTTTAGATGTTTACTGGTAGCAAAAGTGACCCATGATGTTTCAATTATCCTTCAGTGTGCTCTTCCCTGCTCCTCTTCACACAGTTCTGGCTCACTTACCCAGTACCTGAAAGAGTAACGCTTGTTTTAAATTCCTATTCACATTTCATGAAGTGATAGTTTCTCTTTATCTGGAATAAAGTGGGAAATTGTCTTCAACATTTTGTCTGATGGATATGCAGAATTCTCAGACCTCCTTTTCCCATCTCCTTTTTCACATTTGCTGGCTTTGGGGATTGCCCCTTTCTTGTTCTTTCTGACCTGGGCATTGACACAGGCTTTGTGCTCTGCCACTTTAAATGACAAGCAGGAGATTTCTGGCAGAACCTGAGATGCTCTGGGTCAGCCTGACACAAAGTCCATTTGATGCTGAGAAGCATCTTGGGGGTTACATTAACCAATCGATTCAGTGGCAAGAGGGACAGCTGAACCAATGTCCCTCTTTGCGGGTTTATGGAAGCACACAAAGCCAATTTCTCACCCTGTGCACTCACCTCCTGCACTCCCAGGGTCTGAAAGATATTTTCCTTATCTCAGAAGTGCAGCAGCTTGATACTCAGGACTGTATTGAAAGCGATGCTCTTTACCAGCAGGAATCTCAAACCCCAAACCGCCATGAAGAGCATGTTGACCTTCTCCATCTGAACATCTGCTTTAAAAAGAAGGAGAAGAGGGAAGAGAGTTAAGGCCTTGATAGTATCCTGCACCAACCCCTAGAAAAGGAAAATCTACACATCATGGGTGGTCAAGTGGAACAGGAGCAAAGGAAAAGATGACAGAGGAATGTATCAATCACAGGGAAGAGAGGTGATGTCTGCACAATGAGGCACTGATTTCCCATGGACATTCATCAGCTATTTTGTCTGTTGACCCACAGCACCAGGCTGCTTCTCACTGAGGATTTCCAGTTCTGACATTCCTACCACAGAGAAAGCAGGACTCCATGCTTCAGTGTTGAGGAGTTCACAAAACATACAGTTTATTGCTTAATATGTCTACAGTTCCACAAAGAGTATCCAAGGGCTGCAGCACCTCCCATATGAAGCCAGACTGTTTGGGCTGTTCAGCCTGGAGAAGAGAAGGCTTCAGGAAGACCTTAGAGCAGCTTCCAGTATGAAAAGGGGCTCCAGGAAAGCTAAGGAGGGGCTCTTGATCAGGGAGTGCAGAGATAGGATGAGGGGAAAGGTTTTGAGCTGAAAGACGGGAGAGTGAGATGAGATCTCAGGAAGAAATGCTTTGCTATGAGGGTGGGGAGGCTCTGGCTCAGGTTGCCCAGAGCAGTGGTGGCTGCCCCATCCCTGGAGGTGTTCCAGGCCAGGCTGGATGGGGCTTGGAGCAACCAGATCCAGTGGGAGGTGTCCCTGCCCATGGCATGAGTTGGAACTGGACGGGCTTCGAGTTCCCTTCCAACCCAAACCATTCCATGATTCTATGATTTCTGTACCAAAGACACTGCATTCCATTACTGCATTGGGTTACTGAACCCAAATAAAAGAACCATGCTGTTCTGTTCCTTTAGATAACCAACCTTTGGTAGTGGCATCTGCAATGGTGCATCCATTGAGTCTTCCCAATTCTTCAGGCTTCTTTCCTGTTGAAGGATTGAGTGACACTGTAAATTGTATCCAAAGCGTATAAATCAAAAATTACACAGAACACACCTAGAACTCTTTCCCAGCTGTGGATGAGCAGAAGTGGAGAATCAGCTGGCCAGACAGGAATTCTGAGATGTGCTCAAGGGGAAAAAATCAGCTTTCTACGCGACTGAGTAAAAAAAACCCCAAGACTGTTGAGTTTTCTTTTCTCTCCCTTCTGTAATGAAAGAGCATTTTGAAAAAGTGTTCAAATTAAATCAAAATATTTTGGGGAAAGAATCACAGCTTTTTTTTATGCTGTGTTTCCGTAACGGTTATTTCAAGTTCTCCTCTCACAGGCATCTACGCTTGTGTCCCTGGAACTGTTTGACCTCAGACAAAGGTAGAGTGGCAAATATTGGAGGGTTTAGATGGAGGGGGTGTGGATAGGGAACAGTTTGGATATATGGGGGGTTTTTTATTATTATTTTAGGAAGAAAATTCCAGGCGCTTAAATAGCTGAATTAAGGCCATGTATGTGAGATGTTTTTGAGTATCTCATCTTCACCTCACTAAACACCCTCCAACTGTACTAAGTCATTCCTGCCAGATTCTCAAAGTGCAAGCTGAAATCTTGGCAAATGCATCTCCACAAATCCCATTGTGTTCAGGCCACAGTGCGGTACCTGGCTGAATGAGGCTGTCTGCAGCCTTGTTCCCCTTGTGCACAGCCTTGCAGGTCACCTCCGCATCTGCGTCCACTCCAACTACCTTCATGGTACCATATGTCCCCTCTGATGTGATAAGAGGTGCCTTAAGCTCATACACAAGGTCACCCTGGGGCATGTCCAGGCTGATGTTCCTCGGGTAGAAAGCCTGAGCCAAACAAGCTACATTCAGTTTGTTCTCATGTTGTTTGGATTTCTCTGATTTAAGCACAAGGACTTCTGGGGCAGATTCATCTTGGCTCTCTGAAAAAGAAGCATCATTTTGGGATGATTTTGTTGTCTGCATTTTCTTAGAGCTAAATCATCATCTACAGTTCAGCTACAGTCCAGCCCTGCTCGCCCTGACAGCTGTGTGTCTTACTGTGCTTATTTCTTCCTCCTATTTCCCAAAGAGCAGATCAAAGACAGAAAGGGAGTATAAAGGTGGGAATTGGAGCTTCTGATCCCTAGGGATCCAGAGGAAGCCACGGAAATGATCCAAGCGATGAAGCACCTCCTGTATGAGGACAGACTCAGAGAGTTGCAGTTGTTCAGGTTGGAGAAGAGAAGGCTCTAGGAGACCTTAGAGCAGCTTCCAGTATGGAAAGGGTTCCAGAAAAGCTGAGGAGGGGCTCTTGATCAGGGCGTGCAGAGATAGGATGAGGGGCACCAGTTTTCAGGTGAAAGAAGGGAGATTGAGAGGAGATCTCAGGAAGAAATATTTTGCTGTGAGGGTGGGGAGGCCCTGGCCCAGGTTGCCCAGAGTAGTGGTGGCTGCCCCATCCCTGGAGGTGTTCCAGGTCAGGTTGGATGGGGCTTGGAGCAACCGGATCCAGTGGGAGGTGTCCCTGCCCATGGCAGGGGGTGTTAGAATGGCACAGAACTCCTTTGCTCCTGGGCAACCTGGGACAGTGCCTCTCCACCCTCACAAGAAAAACCCCCTTTTTCCTAGGATCTCATCTAAATCTCCCCTCTTTCAGGTGAAAATCATTCCCTCTCTCATGGATCTTGGCTTCCTTCAATGAGAAGCATACAGGGAATGACCAGGGAATTCTTCAGCTGTTGTCTTACTGAATTCTCAGGCGTAGATGTCACAAAAGCTATGTAGTGATTGAAACATGTTTTCTATGCCATTTGTGCTTGGAGATTCTCAGGAAGCCAAGATCATGCAAGGTTCTGAGCTGCTTTAAGTTTTTTTGTGTATCTTGCATGGGAAAAAAAGCACCATTACAAAGAATCAGGATCCCAGCACTCCCAGGAAATTATGTTCCTGTCTTTGGAGTAATCAACAGTTTCTAAAGTCTGTTCTTTGTGGAAAGCCTTTTTTTCCCCTCTTTCCTGAGGAACAGAAGCTACAGCACAGCTGTTCCTGATAGAACAGGTCTGAAATTCAATTTGGTTTTAAAAGGCACATTGTGGCTTTCTGTGTAGAAACTGAACCTCTCATTCAGGCGTCTGTGTTCATCTGAAAAGGCAAACCCCTTACTGAGACTTTCAACCACCAACACATTTTCTTGCTTGATTGTTCGTAGAATCAAGGAATTGGCAGAATCATTAAGGTTGGGAAATCTCTCTAAGCTCACCCAGTCCAACCATCAGCCCAGCACCACAGTGCCCACTAACCCATGTCCCCAGGAGCAGCCTCTGCCAGTGCTTCACTACTGTGTCAGTAAAGACATTTTTCCTAATATCCATCCTAAACCTCTCCTGGCACAACCTGAGGCTGCTTCCTCTCATCCTTTCTCTTGTTCTTTGGGAACAGAGCCCAGCACCACCTCCCCACAACCTCCTTTCTGGGAGCTGCAGAGAGTGATGAGATCTCCCCTCAGCCTCCTCTTTTCCAGGCTAAACAGCCCCAGGGCCCTCAGCCACCCCTACAGCCCCTGTTCTCCAGACCCTTCCCTGGCTCCATTCCCCTTCTGTGGATGCTCAGTTCTAAACAAGACTGGTCCCACAGGGAGCCTAGGGGACACTGATTGTGCCTGATTGCCAGCGGGATTTCACTCTTTTCTCCACAGCTCTCTGGCAGAACACCATCTGTCCTGATCACTGAAGGTTTCCACTCGCATAGGTTGAGGTGGGGCTGGTTGGAAGCTGGCAGCAACTTGCTGTCCTGCTTTTTCAAATGATTTTTTCACAATAGCATCCCTGCTCCCACAGGAACTGGAGCTGCACTATGTGTAAAATGCCCTAAAGATGGAAATGTGGCTGTAGCCCCTCATGGGACTTGCAGGTGTGAGCAGGTACCTCAGGGAGTCCTGTGGCTGGCTAGGGAGGGTGTGTGCACGGGTGCTGGTGTGCAACGGAATGCTCTAGGACAGTAAACATCAACACAGAAACCTCACACGTTGCCCCAGCTCTCATGCTGTCACACAGAAGCTGGTGAAGATGGTCTGTCCTTACCAAGACCACACTCAGGAACACCAGGTCTAAATGCTTGCTCACATCTCAAGCAGTTGCTGCAAAGACTAATGCATACTGTCTTTCCATGGCAACTGCTTTCTTCTGCAGCTCTTTACATCTCCCTTTTTCCTTTCCACACACCTCAGTGTTACAATAAAAACAAGCAAGTAATGCCTTTCACCTCCTACTGAAGTTGGGCTAAGACACGGTCCTGCCTGGGTATAAACAACAGTGAGGCTGCGAGAGGTGGTCAGGATCTGCAGAGCAAGGCTAATGCCCACAGCTAGGAAACAATCTTCATGGTCCTGAAAAACTCTGTTCATTATATGTGAGCTGAGGACTCAAACTCCAGGTTGAATGCATGTTCTGGAGATCTGAGGCAGCAGAAAGTTCTCATTGTGCTATCACATCACACTCTCATTCTGCCCAACACCACAAACAGAAGAAAGAAATCCATTAACAGTAGAACCAGTGGAACTTACCTGGCTCAACTGAAAAAGGAATCCCAGTTCCAAACACGAGCTTGTCTGTTGCCACACTGTTTGCATGCAGTCAGATAAACTCACTTCCCTCACCACACTCTAAAAGGGTGTAAAATCCGGGAATGGAAAGCCAGTGGTTTGTCCAAAGGTTCTGTATATGCACTGCCATGGAAGCGCTCCAATGGCACCACTGTTTCCAAAATCATCAGGGGAGAAAGCAGTGGTTCCGTAGTAGGGGGATTTCAAACAACTCAATTCCAGTCAAAGCTTTTAAACCCCTTTTCCTCTTCTCTTGGCTCAGCAAGTGATGTGCTTCCAGAATCAATGCCCATGTGAGTTCTGCAGTTCCCTTCTTCAACACACTCCATTTTTCCTTTCTTCCTCAAAAATCTGTAATTTCTTTTGCAGTCTCAGGTTTTTGTATGAGCCCTCACATTGTTTGTGGCACTGTGCTACACCAAGTTCTCAACACACTGATAGATTTAGGTACAAAAACTGCCTCTTCCTTCCCTTTACTATGCGGGATTTCATGTGAAACAGTCACACAGCTGAGACAGCCCATGAAGAACTCACAGAGACTTCAAAGTAAGGGCTGGGCCAAAAGAGATGGTTTGGGACCTGTAGGACTGTAGTGAGGGATTGTAATGTTGCTCTGGGAAGGCTCAGAATTCAGTCTAAGGAAGAAGCAAAAGTTGGTTTGAGAATTATTCTACAGCAAAATTTCAGCGTTGCAGGAAAGTTCTGGGTATTTTCTCTTTCAACTGCTTCTGATGCCCAGGAAGATGAAGGAGAATTTCCATCCATGGTGTGGGGCCTGGGAGCTGTCTCTCTGCCCCTTGCACCCCATAGTCCTGGGGAACCCCAACTCTCCCATCGCCTAGCGTTGGGCTGAGCCTGAGACTGCCCTGATCTTCCCACCACCTTTGCTGGGGAGCCCCAGCCCCCTCTCCAAATGCCCCCTGGGTGCAGGAACAGAGACAGTGAAGCTGTCCCCACTGGAGGGACAATGCAATGACCAGAGCCAGCCTCACCCTCACTGTGTCCCCTGCCCACTGCTCCTCCTTAGCCCAACCTCGGTGCCTCCACTCCCCCTGCCATTTCTCTTCACCTTCCCTGGAGCGCCTGTGCTGGGAGTGATTGCAGAACCCAAATCACAGCCCAGGGGAAGTCAGAGGGGGCCATCGCAATAACCTCCACTCTCCAAACCCCTTTGCTTCCATGGAACTGACATATGGAGAAGCAGAGATGGTGTGGTAGCCCAGAAATGGCACCAATGGCCCCACTGTCCCCACTCCAGTGCTCACCACAGCATGACCCAAAGGATGTCATCTATCTGGATGATATCTGGACTTCTGCAAAGCTTCTGACAGGGTCCCCCACTACATCCTTCTCTCTGAATTGGAGAAATGCAAGTTTGACAGGTAGACTGTTTGGTGGATAAGGAATTGTTTGGTTGGACGTATCCAGGGGCAGTGGTCAACAGTTCCATGTCCAAATGGAGATAAATGATGAGTGGTGTCCCTCAGGGTTCCTGTACTGGGACCAGTGCTGTTTAATGTCTTTGTTAACAATATAGACAGCAACATGGAGTGCAGCCTCAGCAAGTTTGCAGATGACACCAAGCTCAGTGGTGAAGTTGACACACCAGAAGGATGGGATGTCCTCCAGAGGGACCAGGACAAGCTGGTGAAGTGGGCCTATGTGAACTTCATGAGGTTCATCGAGGGCAAGTGCAAGGTCCTACATCTGGATGGAGTAATGCACAGATTCAACACAGTCTAGGGGATGATGTGATTGAGGGCAGCCCTGAGGACAAGGACTTGTGGTGCTGTGGGTTAAGAAGCTGGACAGGAGCCACTTACGGCCCATCCATCCTGGCCTGGAACACCTTCAGGGATGGGGGAGCTGCGACTTCTCTGAGCAGCCTGGGCCAGGGCCTCCCCACCCACACAGGAAAATATTTTCTTCCTAAGATCTCATCTCAATCTCCCCTCTTTTAGCTCATAACCATTCCCCCTCACCCTAACCCTGCTCTCTCTGATCAAGAGTCCCTCCCCAGTTTTCCTGGAGCTCCTTTCAGTTCTGGCAAGCTTCTCTAATGTCTTGATGGAGCCTTCTCTTCACCAGGCTGAACAACCCCAACTCTTTCAGCCCATCCACATAAGGAGGTGCGCCAGACCTCTGGTCATCCTTGTGGTGTCTTCTGGACCTGCTCCAACAGTTCTATATCCTTCTTATGCTGGGTATTCCTCAACTAAATGCAGGGCTCCAGGTTGGTCTCACCAGAACAGAGCAGAGGAGCAGAATCCCTGCTGATCCCACTGCTTTGGATGCAGCCCAGGACAGAGTTTGGCTTTCTGGGCTGTGAGCACACGTTGCCAGCTCATGTGGAGCTTCTTACCAATTCCTTCTTTTCAGGGCTTCTTCCAATCCATTCTTTGATCATGGGGTGGCTCACACACCTCCAAACTCTGCTGCTAAGGATGGGACACATGGGTCTTCTAGGGGGGCTAAAGCCCTTGCTAAAAACTTAGCTAAGCTCATAAATCGAGCTTTAAACTAGATGTGAAGAGGGAGGGGATTGAGACCAAGCTGGACAGCAGCAAGCCTGGACATGGGGCAATAGTGATTCAGAGAGGGTGGGCTGGAGAGGACCACCAGTACAGCACCACACAGAAAGTGGGGGTGAACACACATGGGGGTGGTAAGGGAGATACGGGCGCTCTGGTGATAGCTACTCCAGTTACCAGGCAATTTGGAATGAACTCTGTTCCCTCTAAGAGGGCTGAAGGATCGGCAGCTCGGCTGAAGTGCATTTACACCAATGCACGCAGCATGGGTAATAAGAAGGAAGAGCTGGAAGCTGTTGTAGGGCAAGGAGCCTATGATGTCGTTGCCATCACAGAAACGTATAACTGGAGTACAGATATGGTGGGGTATAAACTCTTCAGGAGGGATAGGAAGGGGAGGAGGCGGGGTAGCCCTCTTTGTAAGGGAGGACTTGGACACTGTAGAAATGGATTGTGGTGATGAGGAGATTGAGTGCCTGTGGGTTAAAATCAGAGGAGCCCATAAGAAGGTAGACTTTGTGATGGGAGTCTGTTACAGGCCACCCAGCCAAGGAGAAGCAGCTGACAAGCTCTTCTGTAAACAGCTGGGGTTAATCTCTAGATCAGTGCCTCTTGTTCTTGTGGGAGACTTCAATCTTCCTGATATCTGCTGGAAGTACAGTAGAGCAGAAAGGAAGCAGTCTAGGAGGTTCCTGGAGTGTGTGGAAGACAACTTCCTCGCACAGCTGGTGAATGAACTGACAAGGGAAGGTGCCCTCCTGGACCTGCTGTTTGTGAACAGAGAAGGCCTTGTGGGGGATGTGGCAGTAGGAGGACGCCTAGGACTAAGTGATCATGAGATGATAGGGTTTTCTGTTCTAGGTGAAGTGAAGAGGGTGGTTAGCAAGACAGTAACATTAAATTTCCAGAGGGCAGACTTTGAACTCTTCAGAAGGCTGGTTGGCAAAGTCTCATGGGAGCCAGTGCTTAAGGGCAAGGGAGTCCATGAGGGCTGGGAGCTCTTCAAAAAGGAGATCCTAGCGGCTCAGGAGAAAGTCATCCCCATGTTCCGGAAAAAGGGCCAGCAGGGGTAAAAACCAGCTTGGTTGAACAGGGAGATCTTGAGTGATATCAAGAAGAAGAGGAATGTTTATGGGCTCTGGAAGTGGGGACAGGCATCTTGGGTGGACTACAGCAGGGAAGTGAGATTGTGTAGAGAAAACATTAGAAGGGCTAAGGCTCAATTAGAAATCAGATTGGCAAAGTTGGTGAAAGATAACAAAAATTTTCTATAAATATATAAATAATAAAAGGAGGACTAGGGAGAACATACAGTCCCTGTTGGACGCAGAAGGAGCAACAGTGACAGGGGATGAGGAAAAGGCTGAGGTACTTAATGCCTTCTTTGCCTCAGTCTTTAATTGTAAAGAAAGTTGTTCCCTTTCTGTAAAAACCCAGGAGCTAGAGGAGCAACATGAGGCTCCCATGGTCCAAGAGGAGGTGGTCAGAGCCCTGCTAGCCCAACTAGACACCCACAAGTCTATGGGGCTGGATGGGATTCACCCAAGGATATTGAAGGAGCTGGCGGATGTGCTGGCCAAACCCCTTTCCATCATCTTCCAACAGCCCTGGCTGACTGGGGAAGTTCCACTGGACTGGAGGCTGATGTTGTGCCCATCTACAAGAAGGGTCGCAGGATCCAGGGAACTACAGGCCTGTCAGTCTGACCTCAGTGCCAGGGAAAGTCATGGAACAGGTGATCTTGAGCGTTATCATGAAGCACATGCAAGAGAACAGGGTGATCAGGCCCAGTCAACACAGGTTCACAAAAGGCAGGTCTTGCCAAACTAACCTAATCATCTTCTGTGACCAAGTGACTCAGATGCTGGACAAGGGAAAGGCTGTGGATGTATCTTCCTGGACCTCAGTAAAGCCTTTGACACAGTTTCTCACAGCATTCTGCTACGGAAACTGTCACCACTGGCCTAGACAGGCGCACACTGCTGGATGGAAAACTGTTTGGATGACTGGGCCCAGAGAGTGGTGGGAAATGGAGTTAACTCCAGCTGGAGACCAGTTATAACTGGGGTTCCCCAAGGCTCAGTACTGGGTCCAGCCCTGTTCAATGTCTTTATCAATGGGCAGAAGTGCTTAGCCCTTCTCAGCCCCACAATTTTCTTTCCCTACTTTACAGCACACCATGCAAATTCCTGTGGAGAAGCCCACAATGCTCCTCTGGATGCTGGATGCTGGTCACCACCTTTGCTGCAGCTCTTAAAGGTGAGAGCCCCCCTTTCCTGGGAAGAGGACATGGATGTGGGGTTTCTGTGTTGCCCTCTGCCTGGAACATACACAGTTCCCAGAATACTTTGCCCTTTCCTGCCCTCCCATAGGATGTATGGAGATGGAGGAGTGATGGAAGGGTGGAGAGCCCTGCAGTACCCCACTGCCAGGAATAGGAGAGATGCTCACCAGCCCCAGAGCTGGAAGGGAGTGGAGACCAAGCTGATCCAGGCAGATCAGAGTTCTGTCCTCCCATGGTACTTCAACCCCTCTCTCCAAATAACCCCAAGAATTGCTCAGCCCTGTGCTGTCCTGCTGTGGGTGGGAATGGGAGAGCCAGGCTGGCTCTGGGCTTGGCTCTGGCTTGAGAAGAAGCTGGGGAAAAGTGGAACCAATGCTGTCATGTCTCTTCTTGGCAGCAGCTGCAGGAGGTAAGGCAGATTCCAAGAGGGGTCTTAGGAACACGGGTCTGTTTCTATGCCCAGGTGGTTTCCCTGCCCTGCTGTACTGCCTGTCTCATGCATTCCTGCTCTGTTATGTCTTATTCATCCACATATTGGGGTGTCTAGCCCACAGAGAGAGAAATATTGGGGAAGGGGGCAACGGGGACAGCTTTGGATCTTTAACTTCCCTCTGCAAAAGGGAGAGGAGCAGGTTGTAGTCCCCCAGCATTCTCCTTCCCCCTACAAGCTGTTGTGGGGAGCAACCCTGAGTGAAAGGCACTGCAGGTGACAGTGACAGGGCCTTTGGGCACTTTGCCCCAGTCCTCTGGTTGCTGTGACTTTGGCCACGTGTCTTGGCAGGTTGAGCCCTCAGGTGTGGCTGGTGGAGAGGATGGTGCTCAGGGGCTCATTGCATCTCTCCTGCCAGGCCTCTGACTTTTGGGTTTCACTTGTACCTAGTATAGGGACACCAGGTTTCCCTCCTGCACCAACCACAGCTCTTCCACATCACAATATGAGGCTGCTGTGGACAGGAAAGCCACCACCTCTAGGAGCAGCTCCCAGAGCTACCTCTGGTCTTGTGCATCCTGCAGCCTCAGAACCCTACCAACTAGTTCTGCACATGGTAACTCCACACAGTTTGTGTGAGACAGGGAAAATCTTCCCTGTGTCTCTGCTCACCTTGGGACTGCCAGGTTCAGTGAGCTCCTGCCCACACTCAACCTCCAGCCCCTCCAGTTTCCACCTCAGGACACTGATCTCTACACAAGGGCCAGCACGAAGCATCACAGGAAAGAGGGTGTAAAGAAAGCTGGACACACCTGTGGATGCAAGAGGTAGCAGAGGAGGGGTGATGCTGGAAAAGAGACAGTGGAACAGGAGATACCTCCCTCCCTGCTGAGCCAGGGCTGGAGGAGCCTGGCAGGGCCCAGGAGGGTCCTAGCTCTGACTTGTAATCCTGCGGGGCTGAGGGTACGCTTAGATCATGGTCCCACAAAGGCTGAAGATGAGCACAGCATGCACAGCCTGCCTCTGCCCTGGATTGTCCTCTGGGCTGGTGTTCCCAGTGCTGCTGGGGGTGTGTGATGGGGCCAGGAGGGTCACAGGATCGATCTGCCCAACCTGGGTCTTGCCTCTCCCTTCCAAGAGTCAAGAGCTGGGCTTGGCTGCTCTCTGCATCCCTTTGGGTTTTCTCTTCTCCCTGCACCAAACCAGGAGGACGTGATCTAATTTAGGATGGATCCTTGGCTTCTGACCTTATCCTGCATGACACTGCTGGGAGGTGAGAGCCACAAGGGAAGGAGAGAGACCATGGACAAGGCTGCTCATGCACACCTTGGCTCACTGCTGCCTGACTCTAGATGCCACTGCGTAGGGTGAATCCTTGCATGGAAATTGTCTTCTCTTTCCAGGTGGGGTGGGATGCTGGCACAGGGCAGGGAAGTTTTCTGAGAATGGCGTAAGAGGAAGAAATTCCTGGACAAAGCCCCTGAGGGACAAGACAGATGTGGCTCTGAACCCCTCCTGCCCCAGGAAATGACCAGCCCCTAGCAAACCCCAAGGCTGCTCAGTGCGCACAGCTCCTTGGGCAAGTTTGCTAGGGGCTGGTCATTTCCTGGGGGAGGAGGGGTTCAGAGCCACATCTATCTTGTTCCTCAGGGGCTAATGTGCAGCTGGCAAACCAATTCCCCATGTGAGTTCCTGCCCAGCCTGTTCTCTGCACTCTGCGCTGGGGTGTGGCTCCAGGCATAGGTTTTGAGGGGAGCAGGGACTCCTGGGTCATACAAAGAGTTATGGGTCTATGGGGTCTGAGCAAGACAATACCTCAAGGAATAAATCCTGGGACTAAAGGCCAAAATGCTGGGTTTGTGCATCCTGCAACCCCAGGATGGACTATTGCACCTGTGAGATTCCTCATAGACATTCATATATCACACCTCTCCTATGTTTTTCCAGGTACCCCTTCCCCCATAAAGATGGTGGCATCTGGTCCCAAGGAGGGGAGGGTCTCCGGATCACTCCTGCTCAGCTGTACTATAACAGGAGCACATCTGCATAGCCCTAAATATGACTGGAATTGTGTCCGTCAGGCCCCAGGAGGGGAGCTGCAGTTTCTAGGCTGGATCTATCCATTTGGGAACAACACAGGCTATGCCCCAAACTTCCAAGGCCGAGCTGCCATCTCTGCAGATAAAGACAGAAATGAGGTCTCTGTGCAGCTGCGTGCCCTTACAGCTGCAGACACAGCTACCTATTTCTGTGCCAGGCAGCACACATTGATACCAGTGGAGGGAGAGGCAAAGCAGAAAGGAGAGACCTGCTGTGGTGATGGGGATCTTTCTCAGAGTGACAGGTGCTCTGGGAAACATCAGTGAGGTTTAGGATTAATAGATGTTGGAACTCCCAATCCATCCATGGGCACTGGGTTCGCCATATAATTTGATGTTCATAATATAAGTTAGAAATAAAATTTCATTTATCTAAATTGAAGAGAGATGGATTTGATGGATGGACCACTTGGTGGATAAGGAGTTGGCTGAATGGTCAGACTCAAAGAGTGTCAATGGCTCGTGTCCAATTGGAGACCCCTGATGAGTGCTGTACTGTAGGGGCTGGTATTGGGACAAGTGTTGTTCAACATCTTTGTTACAGACGTGGACAGTGGGACTGAAGGCACCGTCAGCAAGTTTGACGATGACACCAACCTGTGCATCATGGTCGACACACTGGAAAGAAGGGACCTGGACAGGCTGGAGAGGTGGGGCTGTGTGAGCCTCATTAGATTCAACAAGGCCAAATGCAAAATCCTGCTCCTGGGTTGGGGCAATCCAAGCACAAATCTAGGCTGGGTGGAGAATGAGTTGGGAGCAGCCCTGAGGAGAAGGACTTGGGTTGCTAGGGGATGAGAAGCTCAACTTGAGCCAGCAATGCGTGCTTGCAGCCCAGAAAGCAACCATATACTGGGCTGCATCCAAAGCAGTGGGACCAGCAGGGCCAGGGAGGGGATTCTGCCCCTCTGCTCTGCCGTGATGAGACCCCACAGCATCCAGTTCTGGAGTCCTGGGCACAGGAAGGATATGGATCTGTTAGAGTCCAGAGAAAGCCGTGGAGATGTTCTGAGGGCTGGAGCACCTCCTGTATGAGAACAGACTGAGAGAGTTTGGGTTGTTCAGTCTGGAGAAGAGAAGGCTCCAGGGAGACTTTATAAATATTCAAAGCGAGGGTGTAAAGAGGATGGAGCCAGGCCCTTAGCGGTGGTGTCCAGTAACAGGACAAGGGGCAATGGGCACAAATGGAAGCACAGCAGATTCCCTCTGAACTTAACAAAAGACATTTTACTGTGAGAGTGACCAAGCACTGGCACAGAAATGAG
This sequence comes from Clamator glandarius, assembly GCA_033459285.1. Lineage (NCBI taxonomy): Eukaryota > Metazoa > Chordata > Aves > Cuculiformes > Cuculidae > Clamator > Clamator glandarius. Next base: position 1,566,573 of record JAUNZM010000355.1, on the reverse strand, counting down.
GTTGTGGAGATTCTCAAAAGCTACTTGGAGCCAGTCCTTGCCAGCTGGCTCTATGTGTCCCTGCTAGAGCAGAGGGCTTGAACCAGATGACATTCAGAGGTCCCTCAATCTTTCTCTGATTCTGTAATTCTAAGCTGGCTTCTACTGTTTCCTGTTCAGGCTTGCAGTGGGGCTCAGTGTGCGTTCCTCGCATGTGCTTGCACACCGGATGCGATACACACAGGGCTGGCCATGCAGAGCCAGAAACACAAAGGATATGGCACTTGTACAAATACGAACAGCACAGTCTGACAGTATTTCCCTCTCTGGCTGATCAGGATGAAAGGCCATTATTTGAAAACCTGGACATAAGTGCATTTATTCACATACAAACACTGTGGGGACCTCCATGACATATCCCTCCCCTTGAAGCTGCTGAAGAGGGCTGCTGCTGTGCTGAGACGTGGGTTGGAGAGGGGCCAGATGGAGGTCTGGTGGCCACTGTGCAGCAGGCATAAGTAGGGGAGAATGGGCAATTTTGTCTCTGCCACTTGTTTGCCTATCAGGATGACGAAACTGGCCCATGGTCACCCCCCCCCCTCGCCACATACCAACGCAGGTATGCAGGGATACATCATAACTGCAGAACAAAAACAAAGACTCAGAGGTGATCCTCAAAACAAAAGTATTGATATGATTTGTGAATACAAATACTATGAGTTTTTTGTGATGGGAACATCCTTAACTATGACCTTGGAGTTCTCTGGATTCCTACACATGGGTGGGGGTTGCACTGCAATCTACTGTGTCTGCTACCATCGGTGCCACTGACAAAAAGTAAAGGAGGTTGGGCCAACTGGCACCACAGATTCCAGAATGGATTATAAGTGAACGAGAGAAGAAAGACAAATTGGAGCTCCCTCTCAGCTGGTCTGAGAGCCCCAGCAACGTCCACAATCCACAAGCACTGGAGCGTTTGCAGAAACTTCACTCACAGCAGCTTGGAGGAAACATCTAAAGACTTTATTGCTGAATTCCGTGCAGGTTGTATAGTCCTTTTTCAAACCCTTATAGGATGCTGATATTGGTCTAGACTTAAGCTTATATTCTTGACTTAGAATTGTAACATTATAGGTAATAAACTAAATGTTTAAATACAGATCTGGGTCCTACTCTGTGTACCTTGGGGTGTGACACTCCAGTAGGTTGTCGTAGGCACCTACTTTATTGGAAAACACTTTTGTGTCAATACTAACATTTAAGTCACTATCACTTGTGTATTAATATTATGAGTAACAGCAGTTGGTTTATTGGCCTGTTTAAGGTATTATGAGTTCCTTAGTGGGTAACTCATAACCATCTTAAACACTTATGTCACTAGTCTCCAGTCTGTAACGGGAGTGTTGTACTTAGAATCATAGATTCACGGAATGGGTTGGGTTGGAAGGGACCTCAAAACCCATCCAGTTCCACCCCCTGCAATGGGCAGGGACACCTCCCACTGGATCTGGTTGCTCAGAGCCCCATCCAGCCTGGCCTGGAACCCCTCCAGGGATGGGGCAGCCACGACGTCTTTGGGCAACATAGGCCAGGGCCTCCCCACCCTCATGGTGAAGAATTTCTTCCTAAGATCTCATCTCACTCTCCTCTCTTTCAGATGAAAACTATTCCCTCCCATCCTATCCCTGCACTCCCCTCCCCAGCTTTCCTGGAGCCCATTTCCGTACTGGAAGCTGCTCTAAGGTCTCCTCGAAGCCTTCTCTTCTCCAGGTTGAACAGCCACAACTAGCCCTTGGATGATCTGTGTGGCCTCCTCTAGACCTCCTTGAACATCTCCAAGGTGTTTAAGGCCAGAGTGGATGGGGCTGTGAGCTACTGGATCCAGTTGGAGGTGTCCTTTCCTATGGCAGGGAGATTGGAACTGGATGGGCTTTAAGGTCCCTTCCAACCTAAACCATTATGTGATTCTCTGGTCCCAGTTAGTGAGACCATATTAGAAGCTGAACTGGGGAGCAGTTCTTAGCAAAATGACTAAAAATCTTTTACCTATGTCATTATTAGCCTCTGGCCTGGACAGGAGCACACTCTCCTGGGTGGAAAACTGGTTGGATGGCCGGGCCCAGAGGGTGGTGGGAAATGGAGTTAACTCCAGCTGGAGGCCAGTTACAAGTGGGGTTCCCCAGGGCTCAGTGCTGGGTCCAGCCCTGTTCAATGTCTTTATCAATGACCTGGATGAAGGCATCGAGTGCTCCCTTAGCAAGTTTGTGGATGACACTAAGCTGGGTGGAAGCATGGATCTGCTGGAGGGTAGGGAGGCTCCAAAGGGATCTGAACAGGCTGGACCGCTGGGCTGAGTCCAATGGCAGGAGGTTTAACACGGCCAAATGCCGGGTCCTGCACTTGGGGCACAACAACCCTAAGCAGAGCTACAGACTGGGAGAAGTCTGTCTAGAAAGCTGTCTGGAGGAGAAGGACCTGGGGGTGTTGGTTGACAGTCGACTGAATATGAGCCAGTAGTGTACCCAGGTGGCCAAGAAGGCCAATGGCATCTTGGCTTAGATCAGAAACGGAGTGACCTGTAGGTCCAGGAAGGTTATACTCCCTCTGGACTCGGCACTGCTGAGACCGCACCTCGAATCCTGTGTTCAGTTCTGGGCCCCTCACCACAAGAAGGATGTTAAGGCTCTGGAGCGAGTCCAGAGAAGAGCTATGAAGCTGGTGAAGGGGCTGGAGAACAGGCCTTATGAGGAGCAGCTGAGAGAGCTGGGGGTGTTTAGCCTGGAGAAGAGGAGGCTGAGGGGAAACCTCATTGCTCTCTACAAGTACCTGAAAGGAGGATGTAGAGAGGAGGGAGCTGGCCTCTTCTCCCAAGTGACAGGGGACAGGACGAGAGGGAATGGCCTCAAGCTCTGCTAGGGGAGGTTTAGGCTGGACATTAGGAAAAAAATTTTCACAGAAAGGGTCATTGGGCACTGGCAGAGGCTGCCCAGGGAGGTGGTTGAGTCACCTTCCCTGGAGGTGTTTAAGGCACGGGTGGACGAGGTGCTAAGGGGCATGGTTTAGTGTTTGATAGGAATGGTTGGACTCGATGACCCAGTGGGTCTCTTCCAACCTGCTTATTCTATGATTCTATGATTATCTCTCTCCCCATGTGACTCTATGCATGTCGGTTTATTCTGGGAGATCAGCGTACATTTGTGCATCACAGACTCATTTTTCTAAAGCATGAATATATTAGAGATATAAATCTTTTTCTGTCCAGAACAGTCCTTCCCTGGAGGTGTTCAAGGCCTTTTGGATGGGGTCTTGGGCAGCCCGATCTAGTGGGAGGTGTCCCTGCCCATGGCAGGCAGCTTGGAACTGGATGGGCTTTAAGGTCCCTTTGAACTCAAACTATTCTATGATTCTATGCTCTAATTTTCAACACCAGTTCAGTTGATTTTGCCCTGCCACAGTTTAGAAGTTTCCATCTAGGTTACCCATTTGTTTCCTTGGAGGTGTTTAAGGCACGGGTGGATGAGGTGCTAAGGGGCATGTTTGATAGGAATGGTTGGACTCAATGATCCGATGGGTCTCCTCCAACCTGGTTTTGCTATAATTCTACGATTCCACCCAGCCTTGGTTTGTGCTGGGATTCCCCCGACCTAGGAGCAGGACCTTGCCCTTGGCATTGTTGAACCTCATGAGGTTTGTGCAGCCCCAACTTTAAATCCTGCGCAGGTCCCTCTGGATGTTCCGCTTCTCCCCAGCGTAGCAACCAAGCTGCAGAGCTTGGTGTCATTGGCAAACTTGCTGAAGATGCCCTCAATCCCACTGTGCATGTCTGAGAAAAAGAACAGGCAGCTGAGCAGTCTGGTTCTCCCAGTCTCTCCTCCTATGACAGATGCTCCAATTCCTTAATGATGTGGGCCATGGAGAAGAATATTAATCATGGAGTTCAACAGGGAATTACTGCATGATCTCTTAAATCATTGAACTGAGTTAAAGACAGATGGGGAAAAGGAGTGAAGGGGGGGAGAACTATAATCCTAGATTGAGGTGGCAGATAGAGGGACGTTTGTTGCAAGCTGAGATGAAGGTAGAGGGGCCCATTTCAATGATGATGCTCAGTGGTGAAGTGTAGAGTCATGATCCATCTGCCTGGTCATGGAAAACAGAGCTGTCTTCCAGGCATGTAGTATTAGAGTCTTCTCAGCCAGCTTCCAGGGGCTGCATTTGAGGTAGTCATCTGAACGTCGCAAAGAGAGACTCGTGCCCAAGTGCTATTGACTGAGCTATTTTGCCTGTCTAAACCAACTTGGGAAGTAACAAATTTCTTCTTAGAACCACTTGTTCCTCTATGATGGATACAGAGGAAACAAATGGGTAACCTAGATGGAAACTTCTAAACTGAGGCAGGGCAAAATCAACTGAACTGGTGTTGAAAATTAGAGCATAGAATCATAGAATAGTTTGAGTTCAAAGGGACCTTAAAGCCCATCCAGTTCCAAGCCGCCTGCCATGGGCAGGGACACCTCCCACTAGATCGGGCTGCCCAAGACCCCATCCAACCTGGCCTTGAACACCTCCAGGGACGGGGCAGCCACAGGTTCCCTGGGCAACCTGTGCCAGGGCCTCACTACCCTCATCATGATGAAATTTCTCCTTATGTCTAGTCTAAATCTGTCCATCTCCAGCTTATACCCATTCCCCCTAGTTCTATCACTGCAAGACTGTAAAAAGTCCCTCCACAGTTTTCTTGTAGGACCCCTTCAGGTACTGGAAGGTCACTATAAGGTCTCCTCGGAGCCTTCTCTTCTCCAGGTTGAACAAGCCCAACTCTCTCAGCCTGTCCTCATAGGGAAGGTGCTCCAGCCCTCCGATCATACTTGTAGCCTCCTCTGGACCCAATCACACAGCTGCATCTCCTTCTTCTGCTGAGGATTCCAGAACTGGACAGAATACTCCAGATAATGTCTCACAAGAGAGGAATAGAGGGACAGAATCCCCTCTATTGCCCTGCCGGTCACGCTTCTTTTGATGCAGCCCAGGATGCAGTTGGCCTTCTGGACTGTGAGCACACATTGCCAGCTCATATTGAGCTTCTCTTCAGTCAGCACCACAAATCCTTCTCTGCAGGGCAGCTCTCAATCACATCATCCCCCATCCTGTATTGAAACCATGGATTGCCCTGACCTCACAAAAGGACCTTCCACTTGGCCTTGATGAACCTCATATGGTTCTCACAAGCCCACATCTCCAGCTTGTCCAGGTCCCTCTGGATGACATCCCATCCTTCAGGTGTGGAAGATGTTCAGACTCATAAGGTCTTGAACGCAATATCCATATTTGAATACAAGAAAAACTTGCATGGGCTGTGATGATTGTCGCATAGCTTGAGACATGATCAGAGGTGTTCTTCAGGCTGAAGTAGTCTGTGGGGACCTGAGGTGAGGAAGTGGAAGGTTTACAGGAAGTCAGTTTGTGTCAGGTGGCTCAGTCCCCTTCAACCATCGTGGTTCCAAGCCCACACAGTGATGAAGAGTCACACAAAAACATGGATGTTCTCAGTTCAGTGCCAGATGACACCACTTTGATGTCTTTTGAATGCTGTGTTTTGTCATCCTCTGCTCTTTCATTGCTGGGTAATTGCTGCAATTACTATAAATTAAAAATAGCATTGACAGCATAAAGTTTACAGCAGACTAAGACAATAATACAACTTTTTTACTGAAATTATGACCATACTTGGTGACACTTAATATGGATTGATTTGGAAAATTCCTTTTAACTCAACTCATTTGATTCCAGAGATATTTTTAAGAAACTTCTAGAGATTTACAGCAGGGTATTTTCATATGAATATCAAGAACTAGCTGTCCCAAATAAATTAACTGCTATTTTAATATTTCTTTAAATACCAGGACTATTCTGGACAGAAAAAGATTTATATCTCTAATATATTCATGCTTTAGAAAAATGAGTCTGTGATGCACAAATGTACGCTGATCGCCCAGAATAAACCGACATGCATAGAGTCACATGGGGAGAGAGATAATCATAGAATCATAGAATAAGCAGGTTGGAAGAGACCCACTGGGTCATCGAGTCCAACCATTCCTATCAAACACTAAACCATGCCCCTTAGCACCTCGTCCACCCGTGCCTTAAACACCTCCAGGGAAGGTGACTCAACCACCTCCCTGGGCAGCCTCTGCCAGTGCCCAATGACCCTTTCTGTGAAAATTTTTTTCCTAATGTCCAGCCTAAACCTCCCCTAGCAGAGCTTGAGGCCATTCCCTCTCGTCCTGTCCCCTGTCACTTGGGAGAAGAGGCCAGCTCCCTCCTCTCTACATCCTCCTTTCAGGTACTTGTAGAGAGCAATGAGGTTTCCCCTCAGCCTCCTCTTCTCCAGGCTAAACACCCCCAGCTCTCTCAGCTGCTCCTCATAAGGCCTGTTCTCCAGCCCCTTCACCAGCTTCATAGCTCTTCTCTGGACTCACTCCAGAGCCTTAACATCCTTCTTGTGGTGAGGGGCCCAGAACTGAACACAGGATTCGAGGTGCGGTCTCAGCAGTGCCGAGTCCAGAGGGAGAATAACCTTCCTGGACCTACAGGTCACTCCGTTTCTGATCTAAGCCAAGATGCCATTGGCCTTCTTGGCCACCTGGGTACACTACTGGCTCATATTCAGTCGACTGTCAACCAACACCCCCAGGTCCTTCTCCTCCAGACAGCTTTCTAGACAGACTTCTCCCAGTCTGTAGCTCTGCTTAGGGTTGTTGTGCCCCAAGTGCAGGACCCGGCATTTGGCCGTGTTAAACCTCCTGCCATTGGACTCAGCCCAGCGGTCCAGCCTGTTCAGATCCCTTTGGAGCCTCCCTACCCTCCAGCAGATCCATGCTTCCACCCAGCTTAGTGTCATCCACAAACTTGCTAAGGGAGCACTCGATGCCTTCATCCAGGTCATTGATAAAGACATTGAACAGGGCTGGACCCAGCACTGAGCCCTGGGGAACCCCACTTGTAACTGGCCTCCAGCTGGAGTTAACTCCATTTCCCACCACCCTCTGGGCCCGGCCATCCAACCAGTTTTCCACCCAGGAGAGTGTGCTCCTGTCCAGGCCAGAGGCTAATAATGACATAGGTAAAAGATTTTTAGTCATTTTGCTAAGAACTGCTCCCCAGTTCAGCTTCTAATATGGTCTCACTAACTGGGACCAGAGAATCACATAATGGTTTAGGTTGGAAGGGACCTTAAAGCCCATCCAGTTCCAATCTCCCTGCCATAGGAAAGGACACCTCCAACTGGATCCAGTAGCTCACAGCCCCATCCACTCTGGCCTTAAACACCTTGGAGATGTTCAAGGAGGTCTAGAGGAGGCCACACAGATCATCCAAGGGCTAGTTGTGGCTGTTCAACCTGGAGAAGAGAAGGCTTCGAGGAGACCTTAGAGCAGCTTCCAGTACGGAAATGGGCTCCAGGAAAGCTGGGGAGGGGAGTGCAGGGATAGGATGGGAGGGAATAGTTTTCATCTGAAAGAGAGGAGAGTGAGATGAGATCTTAGGAAGAAATTCTTCACCATGAGGGTGGGGAGGCCCTGGCCTATGTTGCCCAAAGACGTCGTGGCTGCCCCATCCCTGGAGGGGTTCCAGGCCAGGCTGGATGGGGCTCTGAGCAACCAGATCCAGTGGGAGGTGTCCCTGCCCATTGCAGGGGGTGGAACTGGATGGGTTTTGAGGTCCCTTCCAACCCAACCCATTCCGTGAATCTATGATTCTAAGTACAACACTCCCGTTACAGACTGGAGACTAGTGACATAAGTGTTTAAGATGGTTATGAGTTACCCACTAAGGAACTCATAATACCTTAAACAGGCCAATAAACCAACTGCTGTTACTCATAATATTAATACACAAGTGATAGTGACTTAAATGTTAGTATTGACACAAAAGTGTTTTCCAATAAAGTAGGTGCCTACGACAACCTACTGGAGTGTCACACCCCAAGGTACACAGAGTAGGACCCAGATCTGTATTTAAACATTTAGTTTATTACCTATAATGTTACAATTCTAAGTCAAGAATATAAGCTTAAGTCTAGACCAATATCAGCATCCTATAAGGGTTTGAAAAAGGACTATACAACCTGCACGGAATTCAGCAATAAAGTCTTTAGATGTTTCCTCCAAGCTGCTGTGAGTGAAGTTTCTGCAAACGCTCCAGTGCTTGTGGATTGTGGACGTTGCTGGGGCTCTCAGACCAGCTGAGAGGGAGCTCCAATTTGTCTTTCTTCTCTCGTTCACTTATAATCCATTCTGGAATCTGTGGTGCCAGTTGGCCCAACCTCCTTTACTTTTTGTCAGTGGCACCGATGGTAGCAGACACAGTAGATTGCAGTGCAACCCCCACCCATGTGTAGGAATCCAGAGAACTCCAAGGTCATAGTTAAGGATGTTCCCATCACAAAAAACTCATAGTATTTGTATTCACAAATCATATCAATACTTTTGTTTTGAGGATCACCTCTGAGTCTTTGTTTTTGTTCCGCAGTTATGATGTATCCCTGCATACCTGCGTTGGTATGTGGCGACGGGGGGGGGGGGTGACCATGGGCCAGTTTCGTCATCCTGATAGGCAAACAAGTGGCAGAGACAAAATTGCCCATTCTCCCCTACTTATGCCTGCTGCACAGTGGCCACCAGACCTCCATCTGGCCCCTCTCCAACCCACGTCTCAGCACAGCAGCAGCCCTCTTCAGCAGCTTCAAGGGGAGGGATATGTCATGGAGGTCCCCACAGTGTTTGTATGTGAATAAATGCACTTATGTCCAGGTTTTCAAATAATGGCCTTTCATCCTGATCAGCCAGAGAGGGAAATACTGTCAGACTGTGCTGTTCGTATTTGTACAAGTGCCATATCCTTTGTGTTTCTGGCTCTGCATGGCCAGCCCTGTGTGTATCGCATCCGGTGTGCAAGCACATGCGAGGAACGCACACTGAGCCCCACTGCAAGCCTGAACAGGAAACAGTAGAAGCCAGCTTAGAATTACAGAATCAGAGAAAGATTGAGGGACCTCTGAATGTCATCTGGTTCAAGCCCTCTGCTCTAGCAGGGACACATAGAGCCAGCTGGCAAGGACTGGCTCCAAGTAGCTTTTGAGAATCTCCACAACCTCATTTCTGTGCCAGTGCTTGGTCACTCTCACAGTAAAATGTCTTTTGTTAAGTTCAGAGGGAATCTGCTGTGCTTCCATTTGTGCCCATTGCCCCTTGTCCTGTTACTGGACACCACCGCTAAGGGCCTGGCTCCATCCTCTTTACACCCTCGCTTTGAATATTTATAAAGTCTCCCTGGAGCCTTCTCTTCTCCAGACTGAACAACCCAAACTCTCTCAGTCTGTTCTCATACAGGAGGTGCTCCAGCCCTCAGAACATCTCCACGGCTTTCTCTGGACTCTAACAGATCCATATCCTTCCTGTGCCCAGGACTCCAGAACTGGATGCTGTGGGGTCTCATCACGGCAGAGCAGAGGGGCAGAATCCCCTCCCTGGCCCTGCTGGTCCCACTGCTTTGGATGCAGCCCAGTATATGGTTGCTTTCTGGGCTGCAAGCACGCATTGCTGGCTCAAGTTGAGCTTCTCATCCCCTAGCAACCCAAGTCCTTCTCCTCAGGGCTGCTCCCAACTCATTCTCCACCCAGCCTAGATTTGTGCTTGGATTGCCCCAACCCAGGAGCAGGATTTTGCATTTGGCCTTGTTGAATCTAATGAGGCTCACACAGCCCCACCTCTCCAGCCTGTCCAGGTCCCTTCTTTCCAGTGTGTCGACCATGATGCACAGGTTGGTGTCATCGTCAAACTTGCTGACGGTGCCTTCAGTCCCACTGTCCACGTCTGTAACAAAGATGTTGAACAACACTTGTCCCAATACCAGCCCCTACAGTACAGCACTCATCAGGGGTCTCCAATTGGACACGAGCCATTGACACTCTTTGAGTCTGACCATTCAGCCAACTCCTTATCCACCAAGTGGTCCATCCATCAAATCCATCTCTCTTCAATTTAGATAAATGAAATTTTATTTCTAACTTATATTATGAACATCAAATTATATGGCGAACCCAGTGCCCATGGATGGATTGGGAGTTCCAACATCTATTAATCCTAAACCTCACTGATGTTTCCCAGAGCACCTGTCACTCTGAGAAAGATCCCCATCACCACAGCAGGTCTCTCCTTTCTGCTTTGCCTCTCCCTCCACTGGTATCAATGTGTGCTGCCTGGCACAGAAATAGGTAGCTGTGTCTGCAGCTGTAAGGGCACGCAGCTGCACAGAGACCTCATTTCTGTCTTTATCTGCAGAGATGGCAGCTCGGCCTTGGAAGTTTGGGGCATAGCCTGTGTTGTTCCCAAATGGATAGATCCAGCCTAGAAACTGCAGCTCCCCTCCTGGGGCCTGACGGACACAATTCCAGTCATATTTAGGGCTATGCAGATGTGCTCCTGTTATAGTACAGCTGAGCAGGAGTGATCCGGAGACCCTCCCCTCCTTGGGACCAGATGCCACCATCTTTATGGGGGAAGGGGTACCTGGAAAAACATAGGAGAGGTGTGATATATGAGTGTCTATGAGGAATCTCACAGGTGCAATAGTCCATCCTGGGGTTGCAGGATGCACAAACCCAGCATTTTGGCCTTTAGTCCCAGGATTTATTCCTTGAGGTATTGTCTTGCTCAGACCCCATAGACCCATAACTCTTTGTATGACCCAGGAGTCCCTGCTCCCCTCAAAACCTATGCCTGGAGCCACACCCCAGCGCAGAGTGCAGAGAACAGGCTGGGCAGGAACTCACATGGGGAATTGGTTTGCCAGCTGCACATTAGCCCCTGAGGAACAAGATAGATGTGGCTCTGAACCCCTCCTCCCCCAGGAAATGACCAGCCCCTAGCAAACTTGCCCAAGGAGCTGTGCGCACTGAGCAGCCTTGGGGTTTGCTAGGGGCTGGTCATTTCCTGGGGCAGGAGGGGTTCAGAGCCACATCTGTCTTGTCCCTCAGGGGCTTTGTCCAGGAATTTCTTCCTCTTACGCCATTCTCAGAAAACTTCCCTGCCCTGTGCCAGCATCCCACCCCACCTGGAAAGAGAAGACAATTTCCATGCAAGGATTCACCCTACGCAGTGGCATCTAGAGTCAGGCAGCAGTGAGCCAAGGTGTGCATGAGCAGCCTTGTCCATGGTCTCTCTCCTTCCCTTGTGGCTCTCACCTCCCAGCAGTGTCATGCAGGATAAGGTCAGAAGCCAAGGATCCATCCTAAATTAGATCACGTCCTCCTGGTTTGGTGCAGGGAGAAGAGAAAACCCAAAGGGATGCAGAGAGCAGCCAAGCCCAGCTCTTGACTCTTGGAAGGGAGAGGCAAGACCCAGGTTGGGCAGATCGATCCTGTGACCCTCCTGGCCCCATCACACACCCCCAGCAGCACTGGGAACACCAGCCCAGAGGACAATCCAGGGCAGAGGCAGGCTGTGCATGCTGTGCTCATCTTCAGCCTTTGTGGGACCATGATCTAAGCGTACCCTCAGCCCCGCAGGATTACAAGTCAGAGCTAGGACCCTCCTGGGCCCTGCCAGGCTCCTCCAGCCCTGGCTCAGCAGGGAGGGAGGTATCTCCTGTTCCACTGTCTCTTTTCCAGCATCACCCCTCCTCTGCTACCTCTTGCATCCACAGGTGTGTCCAGCTTTCTTTACACCCTCTTTCCTGTGATGCTTCGTGCTGGCCCTTGTGTAGAGATCAGTGTCCTGAGGTGGAAACTGGAGGGGCTGGAGGTTGAGTGTGGGCAGGAGCTCACTGAACCTGGCAGTCCCAAGGTGAGCAGAGACACAGGGAAGATTTTCCCTGTCTCACACAAACTGTGTGGAGTTACCATGTGCAGAACTAGTTGGTAGGGTTCTGAGGCTGCAGGATGCACAAGACCAGAGGTAGCTCTGGGAGCTGCTCCTAGAGGTGGTGGCTTTCCTGTCCACAGCAGCCTCATATTGTGATGTGGAAGAGCTGTGGTTGGTGCAGGAGGGAAACCTGGTGTCCCTATACTAGGTACAAGTGAAACCCAAAAGTCAGAGGCCTGGCAGGAGAGATGCAATGAGCCCCTGAGCACCATCCTCTCCACCAGCCACACCTGAGGGCTCAACCTGCCAAGACACGTGGCCAAAGTCACAGCAACCAGAGGACTGGGGCAAAGTGCCCAAAGGCCCTGTCACTGTCACCTGCAGTGCCTTTCACTCAGGGTTGCTCCCCACAACAGCTTGTAGGGGGAAGGAGAATGCTGGGGGACTACAACCTGCTCCTCTCCCTTTTGCAGAGGGAAGTTAAAGATCCAAAGCTGTCCCCGTTGCCCCCTTCCCCAATATTTCTCTCTCTGTGGGCTAGACACCCCAATATGTGGATGAATAAGACATAACAGAGCAGGAATGCATGAGACAGGCAGTACAGCAGGGCAGGGAAACCACCTGGGCATAGAAACAGACCCGTGTTCCTAAGACCCCTCTTGGAATCTGCCTTACCTCCTGCAGCTGCTGCCAAGAAGAGACATGACAGCATTGGTTCCACTTTTCCCCAGCTTCTTCTCAAGCCAGAGCCAAGCCCAGAGCCAGCCTGGCTCTCCCATTCCCACCCACAGCAGGACAGCACAGGGCTGAGCAATTCTTGGGGTTATTTGGAGAGAGGGGTTGAAGTACCATGGGAGGACAGAACTCTGATCTGCCTGGATCAGCTTGGTCTCCACTCCCTTCCAGCTCTGGGGCTGGTGAGCATCTCTCCTATTCCTGGCAGTGGGGTACTGCAGGGCTCTCCACCCTTCCATCACTCCTCCATCTCCATACATCCTATGGGAGGGCAGGAAAGGGCAAAGTATTCTGGGAACTGTGTATGTTCCAGGCAGAGGGCAACACAGAAACCCCACATCCATGTCCTCTTCCCAGGAAAGGGGGGCTCTCACCTTTAAGAGCTGCAGCAAAGGTGGTGACCAGCATCCAGAGGAGCATTGTGGGCTTCTCCACAGGAATTTGCATGGTGTGCTGTAAAGTAGGGAAAGAAAATTGTGGGGCTGAGTAGGGCTCAGCACTTCTGCCCTTTGAATCAGCAGAGAAATGCCCTGTCCTTCCAGAGCTGAAGGCTTCAACTTTCTTGCAACTCCAGGCAAGTTTGCAGCCTTTTGTGAGCAGCCCCTTTGCGGCTGTGGGTACTTTGTATGCTGGGGAGCTGGATGGCACTGCTGGCCTGGGTGGGGACAGGAAACTGCACTCACTTTTCTGTACTGCTCAGCACACACAGGAAACTGAGGGACTCTCTCGTCTACCCAGGGCCCCTTGTACCAGAACCTCTGAACCTCCTGTCAGAGGGGAACAGAGCTGGGGAAGGTTTGGAGCTCAAGGGTTTGTAGCCCAGCGGTTCTGGGAGCAGCTGAGGGCCCTAGGGCTGTTTAGTCTGGAGAAGAGGAGGCTGAGGGGAAACCTCATCACTCTCTGCAGCTCCTGGAAAGGAGGTTGTGGTAGGGTGAATGCTAGTCTCTGGTCCAAAGGAACAAGTGATATGACAAGAGGAAATGGCCTCAAGTTGCATCAGGGCAGGTTTAAACTAAATGTTAGGAAACATTCATTTACTGACAGAGTAGAAAAGCCCTGGAACCAGCTGCCCAGGGCAGTGATGGATTCTCCATCCCCGGAGGGGTTTAAAAACCATGTGGCTGTGGCCCCTGAGGACATGGGTTAGTGCACACAGTGTGGTTGGGCTGATGGTTGGACTGGATGACTTGAGAGGTCTTTTCAAATCTTAATGATTCTGTGATTCTACGACTGAGCACTGTGCAAAGACCAGCCAGGAGCTGCCGGACCCTCACTGAGAGCTGAATGCTTTGAAGCAGCTATGGTCAGGGAGCCCAGGGCTGCTCTTCTGGAGGCACAGACTGAGCAGCTGTGTCAGCCTCTGAACCTTCCTTTCCCATAGCATCACAGGGTTCCTGTCTTGTGTCTGACAAGCATTATGGGAATGGGGAAAATTTATTCTGTTTGCAGAATTCTGTTTGTTTATTCTTGTTTCCCTCCTTCCTTCCTTCCTTCCAAACTTCAGCATGAGAAGTGCCACTCCTCTCCTTGGATCGGGGCAATCTGCAGTTTCAATACGCCCTGGGGGATGACTTGACTGACAGCAAGGACTTAGGGTGCTGAGGGATAAGAAGCTCCACACGAGCCAGCAAGATGTACTCACAGCCCAGAAACCAAACTGTGTCCTGGGCTGCATCCAAAGCAGTGGGACCAGCGGGAAGGGAGGGGATTCTGTCCCTCTGCTCTGCTGTGGTGAGACCCCCACCTGGAGCTCTGCATCCAGTTCTGGAGTCCTGAGCACAGGAAGGACATGGAGCTGTTGGAGTGAGGATGCCACGGGGATGAACAGAGGGCTGGAGCACCTCCTGTACGAGGACAGGCTGAGAGAGTTGGGGTTGTTCAGCCTGGAGAAGAAAAGGCTCCAGGGAGATCTTCAAGCAGGTTCCAGTACAGCAAGGGGCTCCAGGAACGCTGGGGAGGGGCTCTGGATCAGGAAGTGCAGGGACAGGACGAGGGGGAATGGTTTTGAGCTGCAAGAGGGGAGATTGCGATGAAATCTCAGGAAGAAACCTTCTTGCTGTGAGGGTGAGGAGGCCCTGGCCCACCTTATCCAGAGCAGTGGTGGCTGCCCCACCCCTGGAGGGGTTCAAGGCCAGGTTGGATGGGGCTTGGAGCAACTGGATCCAGTGGGAGATGTCCCTGCCCGTTGCAGGGGTGGGACTGGATGGGCTTTAACGTCCCTTCCAGCCCAAACGAAACCGTGACAGTAGGATTACCCTCCCGCTTTGCGGCTACTGCGCCGGCCCCGGAAAGTGCGGCGGGGCGGGCGCCCGGCTGCCCGGGGCCGGGGCCGGGGCGGTTCTCGGGGCTCGGGGCGGGGCCGGGGCCTCCCGGAAGGCGCAGGGCTGCGTTTCCGGCCATGGACGCGCTGTGGCGGCTCCGGCGTTTTGACGCTTTCCCCAAGACCCTGGAGGACTTTCGGGTTAAGACGTGCGGGGGCGCCCTGGGTGAGGAGGTGTCGGAGCGGGGGGCTCGGGGCTCGGGCGGGGCTTGGGGGCGCTGACGGCTCCGCTCTCCCGCAGTGACGGTGGTCAGCGCGCTCCTCATGGTGCTGCTTTTCTTCTCTGAGCTGCAGTACTTCCTGGCCAAGGAGGTGAGTGTTGGCGGGGGGGAGCTCAGTCCGATCCTAGAGCCCTCAGGTGCGGGGTTTGGGGGCTGAATCCGCCCCCAGAGCCCTCGAATGCAGGGTCTGGGGGGCTCCATCTGCCCCCAGAGCACTTGGGTGCGGGGTTTGAGGGGCTCTATCTGCCCCCAGAGCACTTGGGTGCAGGATTTGCAGGCTCGATCCGCCCCTAGAGCCCTTGGGTGCGGGATTTGGGGACTCAATCCATCTACAGAGCCCTCAGGTGCGGGGTTTGAGGGGCTCGATCTGCCCCCAGAGCCCTCGAGTGTGGGTTTGAGGGGCTTTATCTGCCCCCAGAGCCTCGGGAGCAGGGGGGCAGGTGGGAGCTCCAGGGCTCCACTTGCTGCCTGCAGGGAATGGGAGTGAGCATGGCAATCAGAATTGTGGAATCGCTGAGGCGAAGGAAGGCTTCTCAGCTTGTCCAGTGCAACCATCTACCCAACCCCCTTGTGCCTGCTAAATCCTGTCCCCAGGGACCACGGCTACAGGGTTTTTGAATCACTCCACCACTGCCTGGGCAGCCTCTGCCAGCGCTTCACCACTCTGTCAGAAGACATTTTTGCTAATATCCAGTCAACACCTCCCCTGGCATAACTTGAGGCCATTTCATCTCATCTTGTTCCTTGCCCAGCACCCCACCTCCTTTTCAGGAGCTGCAGGGAGCGATGAGGTCTCCCTTCAGCCTCCTTTTCTCCAGGCTAATCAGCCCTAGGGCCTTTAGCTGCTCCCATGCACTCCAGACCTTTCCCTGTCTTCATTGCCCTCCTCTGGACAGCGTCCCCACCCCAGATCCCGAGATTGTCTTTTCCAAAAGCCTTCCTAATGGCAAGTACCAAGGTGCTGTAAGCGGTGTGGGAGGCAGCATCTTGGGTGCCCACAAATTCCCCCTCTTAAACCCAGCTCCTGAGCCACAGCAGTCAGGGAAAGAGGCCTTTTGGTGTGCTTCCAACTGAAACAAGGTTCTCTTGTTTTTTCTGTTATTCCTAGGTCCATCCAGAATTGTACGTTGACAAATCAAGGGGAGACAAACTGAAGATCAATTTGGATGTTATTTTTCCACATATGCCTTGTGCTTGTAAGTCAGACTGGTGGATACTGGGGATAATTTCCATAAGTGCCAAGGGCCTGGGAGGCTCAGTGTGCCTGATGCTTCTGTGTGCTGTGCCACTGCTGGGGCCATGCACAGGGAGGAACAAGGGATTCCCTGTGCTCCTGCAGTGCTCCCAGCTTAGACTGCTGGGCACTCCAGCCAGCGCTTCCAGCAGTGATGCTGAAAAAGCTGGCATAGAATTCCCCGAGGACTTGAGATCTGATTGTGTTATTCTTGGAAAATTTCAGTCTCCTTGGATGGTTCTTGATGAAGCCCAACTTCTCTGTGATTTTTGTGCTTGAACTCTGACTGTAATGCCAGTGCCACACCATAACCTGAAGTCACAATATGCTCTGAAGTCACAATGAGCGTTAATTGACCAGGTGCTGTGCACATCACTCAGCTGCCCATTTGTCTGCCCTTCCCCCTGTCCTGCTTTCAGGATTCCTTTGGGTAACATGTTGGGCTGTAGATGTAGGGAGCCTGCCTTACTTCTGACCACCCCAGCTATTATTGGTCTTTGCCTTCCTGACATTTAAAAGGGTGTGGGAAGGCCAAAACCCTCTGCTGTGTTGTGCAGAGAAGTTGTCAGTCTGATAAGAGAGCCATTAGCCAGCAAGTGCATCCTGGAGCTTCAGCGCCAGGCAGAGATCCCAGACCTTCCCAGTCTTTGTTGTGAAAAAGGATCCCAAGGAAACATGCTGAAGGTGAAGGGGATAGAGTTTGGAGGCAGCTTTCAACTGAGTTGTAGCAAAATTGCTGAGTGCTGAAAACAGTTATGGGCTTTGAGGGGTTTGGTTTGGGGTTTTTTTGGCTTTAAGGCTTTCTGTGACATTTGGAAACATTTCTCCTTGTTTGCCAAATCAAACTCCATGTTTGGCAGGGTCTTTTATGGTGCTGCATCACTTGACCCCAGCCATACGCACTCTTCCAGTTTGGCCCATTCTTTTCTCCCTGTGAAAGGTGCTGTGGTTTCAGTGACTGAATGCTTCTTCTGCTGTCACAGGCCATAACAAATATCTGCTTTTAAACCACTTTCCTTGCTTGCTGATTTCAGATTTGAGCATTGATGCCATGGATGTGGCAGGAGAGCAGCAGCTGGATGTGGAGCACAATCTGTATAAGCAGCGCTTGGATAAAGCTGGCAACCGTGTGACTCCGGAGGCTGAGAGACATGGTGAGATAATATTCTGCCTTTCTTGGACGGGTGCTCTGGTAGTCATCCCATCACTGTATGCCTGGGTGAGGTCTGTGAGAGCAAGTGACAGCTGAAGAGCTTTTAAACACTGCAAACTCTTGAAGAATTTATAACACCTAAATCTGTTAAACTGCCAGATCAAACTCCTGTTTCACTCACTTCTTTTACAAGGCAAATCTTTGCCTGGTCCCTCTGAGAGTATGACAAGAACTTGTGGATGCATTTTGGTTATAAAGCTGCTGAGTTGATGGTTTTTTACAACTAGAAATCAAGCAAAGCTTGTCTTGGTTGTGTCTTTAAATCACAGTGGGCTGATAAGTGACACAGTCTGTTTGGAGGAAAGAGCCTCTCTGCCAGGAGGGTTCCAATGCCTGAAGCTTTCAGCCTAAACTTGCACCTTTCTGCCTTTACTTTGTGTGCATTTGTCCATACCTGTTGAATGTATTTTAGTTGATTTATAAGTTATAGCAAGTGGTCCTTGACTACATAAATCTCTCCCATACATTATTTACATGTTATGACTCATCCTTGTATCATATCCTTATTATCTTTTCTGTGAGATGACGGAGTTCTGTCTGTCAGCATGGACTTAATGTGTTCATTTGTATGACCCAGATTTAACTTTTTTGTTCTTGAAGCTGGGAGGCTAAAGTAAGCCAGGAGCTGGACAATGAGTAAGTACAAGGGTTTCTTCTGTTGTCACAGCAATGTGGTGGCAGTGTTTTACTACTGGGTCACTTAGCAGCCTTTCTGTGTTCAGAAGTTGTGACATTACAGATTTAATGTCTGGGGACAAAACCAGCCTTTCTGTATCCAATTCCCTGGTATCACACATAGGCCTCCTGCCTTTTGTACTACATATGTCCATGGGGTTTGCTCTGTCTGAAGCAGTTGTTCTGACTGCTCACATCATCAATGGAGAGGAGGGGAAATGTGTAGGGATTAAACTGTCTCTCCTAGAAGAGGCATTTTAAGAGGTGGGTGCATTGCATGCAACAAGCAGTTTCTCCTGTTGTCTGGAAAAAGCACGCAATTGGTTTGGTTTCTATCAGCTGTGTCGCAAGTTAGATCAGAAGTACCCACCCATCTTAGTTAAACTCTATGATTCTCAGTTTTTGTCGGTAATACTGGCATGCAGTCAATTGCTTAAATGGCAGCTATAGCAGTACTGACCTTAAATTCAGTAAAGCATACCCAAATTTTATGGAGTAGCAGCTGGAGACTTTTCCTAATCTTAGTTACATTAAAATAGTTAAGAGCTTAATGGTTTCTATTATAGATTCCGTTCTGTGCTTGGATGTCTCATTCATTGCCATTGAACAACATTAAGTGATTTAACTCTTTGTTGGTAGTTCCTATTGTTTCCAACTTTTTAACCTGGACAGAGTTTACCAGTTCCACATATCATATCTACATGCAAACTCAGAGCCATGTTAACAGTAAGCAAGCCTGCATGTAGAGATTTATGCACTGCAGTTTCTTTACAGTGTCTAAACTGCTTACGTACCCTCTGGATGCTCTCTCAGTTCAGCAGACAGCTCCTGATGGCATTTAAAAAGCTGTTCCTGGTTGCTGTGCCTTGAAAGAGTCTACATGTTGTACAGGTGTTCTTGTTCCATTGGTGGGATCATGGCTTTGACAAAGCATAGCCATTATGAAGCTCTGTTCATAGAATCATAGAAGAGTTGCGGTTGGAAAGGACCTTAAAGATCATCTAGTTCCAACCCCCCCTGCCATGGACAGGGACATCTCACAAGATCAGGTTACCGAAGGCCCCATCCAACCTGGCTTGAACACATCCAGGGATGGGGCAGCCACAACTTCCCTTGCCAATCTGTTCCAGTGTCTCACCACTCTCATGGTGAAGAAATTCTTCCTAATGTCTATTTTAAATCTGCCCTTCTCTAGTTTATACCCGTTCCCCTTGTCCTATCACCACAAGCCTTTATGAATTGTCCCTCTCCAGCATTCTTGTAGGCTCCTTTCAGGTACTGGAAGGTCACTATAAGATCTCCTCAGACCCTTCTTTTCTCTAGGTTGAACAAGCCCAACTCTCTCAGCCTGTCCTCGTGTGAGAGGTGTTCCAGCCCCCTGATCATCTTTGTAGCCTCCTCTGGACCCATTCACACAGCTGCATCTCCTTCTTCTTTTAAGGATTCCAGAACTGGACACAATACTCTAGATGAGGTCTCAAGAGAGGAATAGAGGGGCAGAATCACTTCCCTAGACCTGCTGGCCAAGCTTCTTTTGATGCAGCCTGGGATGCAGTTGGCCTTCTGGGCTGCGAGCACACATTGCCGACTCATATCGAGCTTCTCATCAACCAGCACTCCCAAGTCCTTTTCCGCAGGGCTGCTCTCAATCACGTCATCCGCCGTCATGTACTGAAACCACAGATTGCCCTGACCCAGGTTTAGGATCTTGCACTTGGCTCTCTTGAACCTCATGAAGTTCACATGGGCCCACTTCACCAGCTTGTCCTGGTCCCTCTGGAGGAATCCCATCCTTCTGGTGTGTCAACTTCACCACTCAGCTTGGTGTCATCTGCAAACTTACTGAGGGTGCACTCGATCTCGCTGTCTGTATCACTGATGAAGGTATTAAACAGCACTGGTCCCAGTATGGACCCCTGAGGGACACCACTTATCACAGATCTCCATCTGGATTTTGAGCCATTGACCACTACTCCCTGAATATGACCCACAACCAGTTTTTTATCCACTGTACCATCCACCCATCAAATCCATATCTCTCCAGTTTAGAGAGGAGGATGTTGTGGGAGACCGTGTCAAAGACTTAACAGAAGTCTAGATAGATCACATCCCTCAGTTTATCCGTGTCCACTGCTGTGGTTGCACCATCATAGAAAGCTACTAAGTTGGTAACACAGGATTTGCCCCGGTGAAGCCGTGCTGGCTGTCATTAATCACCTCCATGTGCCTCAGCAGAGCTTCTAGGAGAATCTGTTCCATGATCTTCCCAGGCACCGAGGTGAGGCCGACAGGTCGGTGGTTCCCAAGGGTTGTCTTTTCTACCCTTTTTAAAAATGGGCATAATGTCAACCTTTTTCCATTCACCAGGGACTTCTCCTGATTACCATGATTTTTCAAATACCATGGAGAGTGGTTTGGCATCTACATCAGCCAATTCCCTCAGGACTCTGGGATGCATCTCATTGGGTCCCATAGACTTATGTATGTTCGGGTTCCTCAGGTGGTCATGAGCCTGATCCTCCTCTACAGTGGGAGGGGTTTATCCCCCTGGTCACCATCTGGCTGTCTCATGACCCAGGAGGGGTGAGGAGAGTGGTTATCAGTGAAGACTGAGGCAAAAAAGTTGCTAAGTACCTCAGCCTTCTCCTTGTCTGTTGATACAAGGTCACCATTCCCAACCATCAATGGGGGTACTTTCTCTTTGACCTTCCTCTTTTGACTGACGTACCTGTAGAAGCCTTTCTTGTTAGTCTTCGTTTCCCTTGCCAAGTTTAACTCCAGCTGCACCTTGGCCTTCCTGACTTCATCCCTACACAAGCGGGCAGTGTCCCTATGCACGTCCCAGGTTACCCGTCCCTGCTTGCTCTGCCTGTGCAGTTCCCTCTTGTTCTTGAGTTTGACTGGCAAGTCTCGACTTGGCCACGCTGGTCTCTTTCCTTCCCTGCCTGATTTCCTATCTCTGTGGACCAAGCGCTCTTGCACTTCATGGAAAACATTCTTAAGTATTCACTGGCTCTGTTCTGGACCATGTCCTACGAGGTCCTACTGAGTAATTCCTTGAAGAGCTGGATGTCTGCATTCCTGAAATTTAGTGTCCTGACTATACTCCTCACCTACCGCATCTCCCTCTGGACCTTGAACCCCACCAGTGCATGATTCATGCAGCCCAGGCTGCCTCTGATCCTAATGTCACTGATGAGTTTGCTTGTATTGGTGACCATAAGGTCCAGTGTTGCATCTCCTCGGGTGGGGGTCTCTATCAGCTGGACTAAGAAATTATCTTCAATGTACTCAAGGAGTCTCCTGGATTGCCCTCAGCTTGCTGTGCTACTTTTCCAGCATATGTTGGGGTGGTTCAAGTCCCGAAGTAGGATGAGAGCTTGTGAGTGCGAAATCTCCTGTAGCTGGAGGAAGAAAGCTTCATTGATTGGCTCTCCTTGATCGGATGGCCTGTAGTATACACCAAGCACAAGGTTCCTGTTGGTTCTTCTGTCTTTAATTTTGACCCACAAGCTTTCAACCTGTTTGTGGCTACTCTTTAACAACAGCTCTTAACATTCTATCTCCCCCTCTGAGAAAGTTGGCTCCTATCTGAACCCTGTTGTCCCAGTGCCATATAGGCCATCCCATTATCAAAACACCCAAAGTTATTGTGGTGTTCTTCCTGATGTTATCTTTTAGTGTCATTACAAGACATACCACTTCTTAAACAATCAGTTTCTAAGGGCACTTCCAACTATTTTGAACATTGTAAGCTTTAAAAGGGAAGTCTCACACTGCTGTTTGATAATCGGTATATTTTCCTAAAAGTTTGTGTTTGCTTGGTCGTATCTGTTGTGAAGCATCTGATCAAAGAAATAAGGTTAAAGATTGATTTTCATGCATATTCTGTACTTCATAACTGATATTTTTTTTTCTGTGGCTGATATGAAATACAGACATCTTTTATACTCTTCTCTGTCCTCCCAGTCTCAACAAAAAAGGCTTGTAACTATGTTTTATCCCCTCAGCAGTATCTATCCAGGTGCCTCAAGACCTTCCCCAGCACTGTTTATCCAAGGAGCCACCATTCCAAGGCTCATAGAGGACAGCGGTGCCTGGATAGCAAGCCTTAGAGGGCTCTTGTAACCCAAGAGACTTGCTCCTGTTCTCCTGGATTTGTGAGTTGAAACAGCCTGATTTTAAGAGGGCCTCTTTTTATAAGAGCCAATGTTTCTGAAAACTGGCAACATAAAAGTCCATGGCTTGCTTATTCTGAACTCCAGAATCTGCAGACCTTTGACACTGGTATTTTTTACAAAGTCCTGCTTGAGTTTTCTGTAGGCATCTTCTGTCCTTTGGTGTGTTTCAGCTGTCACCAGCTCTTATCTCTTCTGTTACAAGTCTTATCTCTTCTGTTACAAGTTTTCTGGAAAAGTAGCCGGAGGGGTAAGAAACCAGCGTGGTTGAGTAGGGAGGTCCTAAGAGACATCAATAGGAAGAGGAGGGTCTACGACCTTTGGAGGAAGGGGCAGGCATCCTGGGTGGACTACAGGGAGGAAGTGAGAACGTGCAGGGAAAAAATCAGGAGGGCTAAGGCCCAACTAGAAATGCGATTGGCCAAGACTGTGAAAGACAACAAAAAGTCTTTCTACAAATACGTCAACAGCAAAAGGAGGGCTAGGGAGAATCTCCAGTCCCTAGTAGATGCAGAGGGAACAACAGTAACAGGGGACGAAGACAAGGCTGAAGTGCTCAATGACTACTTTGCCTCAGTCTTTAACAGTAAGGAAAATTGTTCCCTCTGTGCACAACCCCAAGGGTTGGAAGAGAAGTATGAGATTCCCAAGGTCCAAGAGGAGGTGGTTAGAGACTTGCTTGCCCAGCTAGATGCCCACAAGTCTATGGGGCCGGATGGAGTCCACCCAAGAGTTTTGAGGGAACTGGCAGATGTGATGGCCAAATCCCTTTCCATCATCTTCCAGCAGTCCTGGATGACTGGGGAGGTTCCGCTGGACTGGAGGCTGATGTCGTGCCCATCTATAAGAAGGGGTGCAGGGAGGATCCAGGGAACTACAGGCCTGTCAGCCTGACCTCGGTACCGGGGAAAGTCATGAAGCGGGTGATCTTGAGTGCGATCATGAAGCACTTGCAAGAGAACCGGGTGATGAGGCCCAGTCAACACGGGTTCATGAAAGGCAGGTCTTGCCAGAGTAATCTGATCACCTTCTGTGACTGAGTGACTAGACTCTTGGATGAGGGAAAGGCTGTGGATGTGGTTTTCCTGGACTTCAGTAAAGCATTTGATATAGTTTCTCACAGCATTCTGCTTCGGAAACTGTCGGCCTCTGGCCTGGACGGGTGCACGCTCTCCTGGGTGAAAAACTGGTTGAATGACCGGGCCCAGAGGGTGGTGGTAAATGGAGTTAAATCCAGCTGGAGGCCAGTGACAAGTGGGGTTCCCCAGGGCTCAGTCCTGGGTCCAGTCCTGTTTAATGTCTTTATCAACGACCTGGATGAAGGCATTGAGTCCTCCCTTAGCAAGTTTGCAGATGACACCAAGCTGGGAGGAAGTGTCGATCTGCTGGAGGGTCGGGAGGCTCTGCAAAGGGACCTGAACAGGCTGGACTGCTGGGCTGAGACCAACGGCAGGAGGTTTAACAAGGCCAAATGCCGGGTCCTGCACTTGGGGCACAACAACCCTAAGCAGAGGTACAGACTAGGAGAAACCTGGCTGGAAAGCTGCCAGGAGGAGAGGGACCTGGGGGTGCTGGTTGACAACCGACTGAACATGAGCCAGTAGTGTGCCCAGGTGGCCAAAAAGGCCAATGGCATCCTGGCTTGTATCAGGAACGGTGTGACCAGCAGGTCCAGGGAGGTTATTCTCCCCCTGTACTCGGCACTGGTGAGACCACACCTCGAGTACTGTGTTCAGTTCTGGGCCCCTCACCACAAGAAGGATGCTGAGGCTCTGGAGCGAGTCCAGAGAAGGGCAACAAAGCTGGTGAAGAGGCTGGAGAACAGGCCTTATGAGGAGCGGCTGAGAGAGCTGGGGTTGTTCAGCCTGGAGAAGAGGAGGCTGAGGGGAGACCTTATTACTCTCTACAACTACCTGAAGGGAGGTTGTGGAGAGGAGGGAGCTGGCCTCTTCTCCCAAGTGACAGGGGACAGGACGAGAGGGAATGGCCTCAAGGCATTGGAACGGTCTGCCCAGGGAGGTGGTTGAGTCACTGTCCCTGGAGGTGTTTAAGGTTAGGGTATATGAGGTGCTTAGGAGCATGATTTAGGGATTGGTGGGAATGGTTGGACTCGACGATCCAGTGGGTCTCTTCCAGGCTGGTCATTCTGTGATTCTGTGAAGTCCTTCTTCAGCTTTCTGCAAACAAGGACGTAAATCTCTGTGAGTCTGAGTCCTGGCTGTACTGTGGCTGCACATTCACATGTGTGGCACAGACATTGGCAGAATTAACTCACAAGGAAGGTAGAAATTCCTTGGAGGTTTCTAGCAAGCAGCGGTTAACATGTGTGCCTTGTTAGCATTGTCATCCTGAAGGACTGGATGGCAGTTTGAGGAGACTCCCACTCTGGTCTTGCTTCACAGCAATAACCATGTTCCTAACACATCTTGGAACAGGATGATGTGTTCTGTGCTGTTGACTGTGGTTGACTGGTATTAGAAATAATGTATTACAGGTTCTGTACCAGTCACAAGGTGACTGGGTCTGCTTTGGATGATATTTTAAGAAAGCTTTTATGCAAGTAACATCTGATCAGTGCTCCCAGAAGGCAGACAGATAACCAGTTCGTTCTGTGGAGGTGTTCTTGAGATGGCAAGTGCTACTTCACTGAATTAGAGATTGGTTTGGGCTGCTAGGGACCTCAAAGCCCATCCATTTCCAACCCCGTGTCATGGGCAGGGACACCTCCCACTGGATCTGGTTGCTCCAAGCCCCATCCAACCTGGCCTGGAACACCTGCAGGGATGGGGCAGCCACAACTTCTCTGGGCAACCTGGGCCAGGGACTCCCAGCCCTCACAGGAAAACATTTCTTCCCAAGATCTCATCTCAGTCTCCCCTTTCTCAGCTGAAAACCATTATCCCTCATGCTGCTTAGTTAATTGTTCCCACCTCACACCTCAGCAGGCTTTGGGAGCCAGATATGCAGCTTCTGACACAGAATCAGTGTTCACATGTAGAGCAGTTATTGTGCGTAGAACCAAACAAGGGTACAAAATTTCATTTCCGGACATGCCTTATCACTTTGTTTTATCACTTATCTCTTTTGTCTTAGAGCTGGGGAAAGAAGAAGAAAAAGTGTTTGATCCAAGTTCTTTGGATGCTGATCGCTGCGAGAGCTGTTACGGGGCAGAGTCAGAGGACATCCGGTAACTGTTAGACCTTTTCATATCTTCTTAGTGCTTGAATTAACACAGTTATGCTGCATGCATGCTTTTTCCAAAATGTGTATGAATGTCTGCATGATGAAATCCTCCTGGGCACGTGTTTAGAGAGTGATGAGAACTGCTGCAGCTTTGATATGCCTTTGGCAGCTGCCCTTGTGATCACTAGGAATGTGCAATGTGGTTATTTGGATTGTTAATATGTTATGTTCCTGTTTAAGGGCCATGCAAATTGCAATAGCTTTGCAGTAGCACAAAGGTTGAATATCAGCAAGCAGAACCTTTTCTGGGGTTACGTGTTGTCCAGAGGGGAGCGGTGTAAATTATTTCACCATTACCTGAGCTCACTTGGAATAAAACCTGGTTATGGCTTTGCCTTCTCACTTCTGCCGTAGGCTTTGCATCCTTATGGGAGCAAAGACCAGACATCTGTTATACACTCAAACAATTTCTCATTCCTCCTAATTGTAAATTCCTGTAAGAATCCATGGTAGTCCATAGGTTTTGGACTATCCCTTATTATTATTGTCTCTGTAGTAATTTGGGTTTGTCTCATCTTATTTCCTTCTCCAGAGATGCCTCCATCTTGAGAAATTCATGATTCCAGCCTTCAGTTTTTTTCCTTTGATCCAACAAAACATGGAACCAAGGAGGAATAACAGTACCCATGATGTTATTCAGGGGTAGAAAAGTAATGAAGAAAGTTTGGCATTAACCCTCACTCCAGTGTTGACACTATTGCCCTAAAAACAGAGGAAAGGAGTAGAAACAGAGAGATGCTTTGTTCACATGGGGAAGTTCCAAACTGCTCAAACTGTGGAACACAGACGTTTTTGTAGCACGTTTCTTTGCCAAGGACTGACTTGGCTGTCTGAATGGATGGGCAAAGCCTTCCTCAGACTCAGGCACTGCATTACAGCAGCTTGCATCCCTATGCCAGAATCCCAAAAATGTACATCAGGAAGCTTGAGCTCCTTTAGGAACATTAAGGCCACTACCCAGAGTCCAGTCTCTGATGGTTGCTTTATTGCAGGAGTCAAGGATTCCAGTCCTGAGCTGGAGCATCTCTTTCTAGTGCTAAAGATGGTAAGATGGTGCTTATCTGTTTGTAGGTGTTGTAACACTTGTGACGATGTCAGAGAAGCGTACAGGCGGCGAGGCTGGGCCTTCAAGAACCCAGACAGCATCGAGCAGTGCAAGAGGGAAGGGTTTAGCCAGAAAATGCAAGAGCAGAAGAACGAGGGCTGCCAAGTATATGGGTTCCTAGAGGTCAACAAGGTGAGAGGTGGGGTTTGCTGTGAACCTGCTGCATGGAGGTGATGGCTGCAAAGGCAGGGTCAGGGTGTTCCTCTCCATTAGGTGTTCAAGGACTGTAACACAAATAGGTTTGCACAGATGCCGAAGGTGGAATGTAGGACAAGAGCTGGGAATATTTGGGTCTTCCAGGGGAGAGCGTGTGTGACTGCTAGTAAGGGTCAAGAAGGACTGGCACCAAACATCAGAGTCCAGGATGAAGAGTTAACAACCTTTGTCTTATTGTGGTTTTGGGGGGTTGTTTTTTTTTTTCTTTTTTGTAGGTTCAGTGCTTTGTTTGTGCCAGCAGCTTATTTTCATGGTGCATACATGGGATTCCTCTTTATTGCATTAAAGGTTTTCTTTACCCTGCTCACTCTTCTCCTCAGTTACTTTCTCCACTCCTTTCCTGTGATGCCTTTTTGTGTTTCCTAGAGCAGCAGTCAGTTCCCTCCCAACAGACTGAATTCTTTCTTTGTCCTGTTCATATATTCAATATAATAAACTGCATATAACAATTATCAACATCAGTATATAGCTATGGCTTTCCACATGACAGCCTGTGAGGAACAGGAGAAATTCAGGGCTCTTTTAGGACAGCATCTGCTGACATTATCACCTAGGGAAGTAAGTTGATTGGTGGATATCTTGTTTAAACAAAAATTTAACAGTAGAACTGCTTTATTTCTATAGATTCAGACCTTTTAATGGAAGATTTCTGTCTTCTGCAGGTAGCTGGGAATTTCCACTTTGCACCAGGAAAAAGTTTCCAGCAGTCTCATGTCCATGGTAAAGTATTTTCTTTTCCTTCTTTATCTGACCTTTAGCTTCCAAGTGTGTCTTTGAGTATCTCTGCATGGCAATCCGTGGTAACAGCAGCACTGTTTCAGGGAAGAGGGTGTTGTGAATGTTTCATTACGGAGGTTTAGAACCATCCTGAAGAAATAGAAAAGTGTTTTCTGGAGGTGCTGCCACAAGGGTGTGGAAGAACTTGGAGGAGAATGTTATTGGACAGTCTTCCAGTCCCACTTGTTCCACAAAACTTTGCTGATCTGCTGTAAAACAACGACTCCTTAAGGTGTTCAGACTATGGGTATCTCTGCAATGGATATTTTGCAGAATTCCTCAGGATAATTTTAAATCAATTCAGAACTTATAAAGTAAAATTTAAGTTATAAAGGAACTCCTCAAGTGTGAATATAACTACACAGGGGCCAGAATAATAGCAGTGGTTTATAGAATGACAGGATGATATGGGTTGAAAGGGACCTGTAAAGCCCATTCAGTCTAACCACCCTGCAGAAGCAGGGACATCTCCAGCTGGAGTCACTCCATCACAGAAGGCCACTGAGTTGCTCAGGCAGGTATTGCCCTTGGTGAAGCTGTGCTGGCTGTCTCAAATCACCTCCCTGTCCTTCATCTGACTTAGCATGGCTTCTAGTAGGATCTGTTCCATGATCTTCCCAGGCACAGTGACTTGACTTCTACATCAGCCAGTTCTCTTGGGACTCTGTTATGCGTCTCACCAGGTTCCATACTTATGTATATTCAGGTTCCTGAGGTTGTCTCAAACCCGATCTTCTCTTACAGTGGGAGGGAGACTTTGCTCCCCCAGTCCTTGCCTCATATCTTTAGCAGGAGCTTGATTAAAAGTATTAGTGGTTTCATGGACTGTTTGCAGTTCCCTTGATCAAGCTGTTGAAGTGTGAAATTTGTAAAGATTTCACAAAGAGCTTTAATATCAGCACAATTTCTTCCTCTTCCTCACTCCAGTTTAGCCTGTACCCCTGAGGTCAGTGTGAATGCGCTTTGTGAGAGTAACTGGTACATTTGGAGAAGAACATGCAAGCTTTTGAGCACAGTCTCTACAGATGAAGAGGCACTTCTGTGCAAAAGAAAAATTTGCCTGTTTCTTTCTACAGTTTTAATTAATTTAATAATAATATATTTCACTTCTTCCTGCTTTTTTTCAGGCTTTAAACTTGCTTTGTGTGCTTAAACTGCATAACAACAACCTTAGCCCAGCCAGTATGTACAGTACCACAGCTTGTATCCAAGTTAACTAGAAGCATTTCTGTTCTCTGTAATAAGCGAGCTGGCTGTCTGAGACCGAGTCCTCAGTGTACGTAGAGGTGGTGAGGTCAGTACAGCTCTCCAGTCGCGTGGGCCCCACGAGTCCCTGCACAACTGAGTTGAAAATTCAGTGGGAAAATCCAGGTGAAATCTGAACGAGACTTGAGTCACTGCAGACCTTACAGGCATATTGGTGTTTTGAGGACAGGGAAAAGGAGTAGGAGGAGGGATGATGGGCAGACAAACCTGTTTTCTGGGAATTCTGTCATTTTAAACAATGAGGGGAAAGGCCCCTGATGTTTTTCTCCATGCACAGTGGTTCTCAGCTCTTGGGCTGCCAAGTCTGTTGCAGTCTGTTGAGGTCCCTTGCAGGTTCTTTTCACATCTCACCATGAACCCATGGAAGTGTTTTGCATTGACAACAGCCTGTTGCCAGGCGTTCAGCTCTGCTGTAAGAAAGCTACCTCCCATCACCTGCTCGCTCCCACTAGCTGTACCTGATATCCCTTGTACACTATAGGAAAAGAGTGAACAGTCACTGCCCGCACTCTCCCTGCCTTTCAGGATGTCATAGACCCTGCCCATACCAGCCTGTGTGCCACATCATTCCCCTGACAGAGTCCCATCTTGTGCAGATGCCCCTTTGAGGAAACTGTTCAACCTCAGCTTCCTTGCTGGGTTTCTCTTACACTCTTTGCAGCTCAACTCTGACTGGAGGTACCAGAGTGCAGTCAGGGTAAAGGTCCAGGCTAAGCATAATGCAGGTAGTGGTGTAATGATTTTGTTCCTTTTGTACTCTTTTGCTTTCCTGGTTATTTCTAGCACATCATTTCCCTCTTTTCCTAACCTTTTCTTGGGCAATGTTTTCATGGCATCATTTGACAACCAAGGGGTTTTCCCTGATCCCCAAGGGAAGTGAATAGTCAGAGCCTGATCCTTTTCTTGTACATAAGCCGAGACTCTTCTGGCTCAGTAAAACCTTTCTTCATAATCCTTTTTTTCTTTTCTCTTAAAATTGACAGAAAGAAGGTTTTACTTAATTACAAATAATGAACTTGACTAGTATTATGACTACGATAATATTCTCTTCTCTGCTAGCGACTTAACAGCCAGAATCTGAAGGCACCCTTGGACACTGGAGATGCCCCCAGCAGCCTCTCCTATTTTCCATACTTCTTAATGTTTTAAATGCTGTATTGCAAAAGGACACACAGTTTTTGACTGAAGACTGGTTGTCATTTTTTAGGTCTGTTTGCATCTTCTCATTGGAAACCAAGAGCAAACAACACTAATACTTTATTCTGCTGAGACTGCAGCCTATCTCTCTGTTCCTCTCCTGGACCCCTGCTTGTTATGGGGCTGTGACTATTGCACAGGCCTCCTACAGGTACCAGTTCCTCATCTAAACTCCTCTGCTCGTCAACATTGTTGAAAAAAAGTAATGTGGGACTCAACTCCATCAGTCAAGAACACTATTTCCATGTGGAGGAGATCTGCATCTTCTGGTTGATGCCTCATTTCTTCCATTAGAGAGTGTTTATATGAACTCATTATGACTTCTATCCCAGAGTAATGTCTGCCGGGGAATTCATCCTCAAACTGAATGCTGGAGGCTACAATTCTTATTTCATCCTCAGTATTGCTAAGGACTTTTCTTTTTACACTGGTAAACTCCTCTTAGAGCTTGATTGTCTTGGTGCTGAAAGACTCACCCATTTCTGTGCAGATGGACAAACTAGTTTCAAGTTACATCAGGTCTGTTTTGTCGAGCGCAACGATGACGTTTCCATCTGTCACTTGATTAGAATCAGTCAGAGCTTAAGTCGATGCCAGTTATTGGGAATGCCTAGCATTTGTCAAGCAGCCATCTGGAGGTTATCCATGCCTTCTGTACCTCCTCCACACCTATTGTACCTCCTCCATACCAAAATTGTGCAGTGTTGAATATATGTGAACAGTCTTTCCAAACAAACAAAAAAGGAGGTTTCTTAACCTCCTTTGAGATATGCCATCCAAACATACATTTACCTTCCCTGCAAGTATTCACTGTGTTGGGATCTTGCAACTGAATGAACAAAACACACCTCCTGATTTGCTGCCCTCTCCATGCATCAGGTGTGATGAGAGAAGCGCAGGACTGATTAAGAACAAAAACTCATTACTCAGCTTTGAATGTTAGTACATTGTGAATGTAAACCTTGAATGTGCTTCTGGAGAGCTTTGGTTGCTTCTAAAACAACCTTTCTGTTACCTTGAGACTGAAAACCAATCTAAATATAACCAGCGCTGTTACGTCGTGTATTGCTTTAGAGCTCTGTCCACATCATAACAGATGTGGACACCCCACTGTATTTTTCCTTGTAATGATTACTTCCTGCATTTCTGTTTCTTTGTGACACTTTAAATGATTGCTTCTCCATATAGCAGTCCTTTGGCTGGCTAGGGCTTCATTTCATATGGCCTAGAAAGCACAGTCGCCAAGCCGTTCCACTTCCCCTCTTTGGTATGAGTTTTAAATGTTGCTCTATCTGAATCTCTGAACCTTTTCATTGTGAGGATCTGAATATTTCTCTTTTCTCTCCTACTCTGCTCATTTTTGCAGTGCACGCTGTTGAGAGTAAGTGTTGCTGTATCATTTTTTTTTTCCCAAAAAACCCCATGTTTTCAACCAAATTAATATTGTTTCTGTTATTTCCTGTGCCTGTAAATCTTGGGGAGGAGCTGTAAATCTAGGCTGGGGTTTGAAAGCTAAAAGAAGAACCATCCCAGGTCATCCTTCTGTGGTAAACAGGCTCACCAGATGTAAAAGGTTACGAACCTTTGTCTTAAACGATGTTAATATGTCTGTGTTGGAGGTGATGTTTTTACAGATTGTTAGTTGCTGTGTATAGATAATATGATTGAGGGGCATGTAGTGACACCTTGGAGAGACGCCAGGCCTTTGAAAGCAGATGGGATAGTTATTTAATCTCATTTTTACAACAGGCTAGAGACTTTCTCCTGAGAATGCATGCCTCAAACCTGGAATGCTCAGTAGGAGGTTTTCTGAGGGTTTGTAATCTATTGGATGTTTTTAAGGGCAATTGTGATGACTACAGACTGAGATGTGAGGTGCTGCTCATAACACGTGGTAGAGGCTCTGGCTCTCGGCTTTGCTCACTCCCTCCCTGAGCTGCAGGACTTTCTGTGCTGCCTCCTGCCTTAATCCTCTCTTCATGATGCATCCTTATGCCATTTGTTACCTTCCTGCTGCTGTGCCTCTGTAGGATATTTTCCAATAGAAAATTCATCCCTGGTTTGAAAATTGGTGTCCTAGCTCACCTTGGAGTTGTGTGTTTGGGCTTCTTGCAGTCTTAAAGTTTATTGATGGAGTCCTGAGTGGCCATAAGAGCTGTTAACCCTGTTATACAGGTAAAGAACTGGATTTCAGAGTCTAAGGAGGCTTTGTGGCTGTTCAGGTTAGAAATGCAAGATGGGGATAGTTTTTCAGGGGACTGCAGTACTTAATGTTATGTTACTGAAAGAGTGAAGAAAACTAGTTTAAGTAACATGAGACAGACTTCCTGATAAACCTAAGTTTTTTTACAGGTCTCCATTTTACCTGCCTAGACACTCAGCTGCAGTTACAGAAAGGAAGGGATGTGTTATGGTTGTTCAGAAATAACAATCTCTGGTCCACATTGACAGTCTTTTAAGATCTTCTGTTCTGTTTCATCATTTTCCTTTTACTCTAATAAGGCTAAAGAGTTGTTTCTATTGTGGTAAGCAAATCACAGAAACACAGAATGGTTGCAGGTTGGAGGGGACCTCAAAGCCTTTCCTGTTTCACACCCCCAGCCATGGGCAGGGACACCTCCTACTGGATCTGGTTGCTCAAGGCCCATCCAACCTGGCCTGGAACACCTCCAGGGATGGGGCAGCCACCACTGCTCTGGGAAACCTGGGCCAGGGCCTCCCCACTCTCACAGCAAAACATTTCTCCAGAAGATCTCATCTCATTCTCCCCTTTTTCTGCTGAAAACCATTCCCCCTTGTCCTATCCCTTCACTCTCTGATCAAAAGCCCATCCCCAGCTTTAGGCCCCTCACTGTAAGAAATACATTGAGGTCCTGGAGTGAGTCCAGAGAAGAGCAAGCAAGCTGGTGAAGGGGCTGGAGAACAAGTCTTACAAGGAGCAGCTGAGGAAGCTGGGGTTTAGCCTGGAGAAGAGAAGGTTGAGGGGAGAACTTATCACCATCTACAACTGCCTGAAATGATGTTGTTGAGAGGTGGATGTTGGTCTCTTCTCCCAAGTAACAGGTGATAGGACAAGGGGGAATGGCCTCAAGTTGCACCAGGGGAGGTTCAGATTGGACATGAGGAAAAACTTCTTCACTGAAAGGGTTATCAAACACTGGAACAGCTGCCTAGGGATGTGATTGAGTCCCCATGCCTGAAGGGGTTTAAAAGACGGTAGATGGAAGTGCTTAGGGATGTAATTTAGTAGTAGACAGGTATGGTTGGTCTTCATGATCTCAAAGGTATTTTCCAACCTAGGGATTCTATAATGCAGCAGCAGCACTTGGTGATCTGACTCCGTCAGCTCCTACAATAATAACCTGTGATTTCTGAAGCATGTTTTTCTTTGCTAAGGTGAAAGGTGAGGCCTGGCTTCCCAAGCATGTGAATTTGCCTGCTAAAATGCACCTGCTTTAGGATGATAGTGTGACTTTGGATAAGCCTGGTAGAAATGATGCTGAAATCAAATTGTTATATTTTCATCCTGAGACTGATGCTTCTGGCATTGCCTAAAGCCATTTCAGTAGCGAGTCAAAAGATATCCTTTGCTTCCTGTAGCCTATATCTTGGCCAGATCCCATCTGGGGTTGTGTGGTCCACCAATATTGTCCTATCACTGTATACAGGAAGGGCAGAGGGAGAGCAGTTCTCAAGTCCAGGCAGAGACAACAGTGACCTTAGACCCACCAGTGGTTTGCAAACACCCTAGCCAGGCCATCACTGCTGAGGCTTTTCCTTCCCCTTTGTGTTCCCTGGGCAGCAGTGACCAGGCTGATGTGTAGAGTGCTGAGAGTTGCTGAGATGATGATGATGATTTCTTTAGGACACCTGCATGTGCCTCTGGATGTTGCAGCAGTCAGAGGAGTTGTGGTGTGTCAGGTGGTGATGGAGACAACAGTGACATTTTTCTTGCTTGCCCTTGGGGTCTTGGTTTTGCCCTGGATAACAAATACATTCAAGTGAGGACTGAAATACCTAATCTGTATTAAGCTCCTGTTAAAGTTGCTCTCCTTCACTCTAGCAGTGTCTAGACTATGTCAGGAGGGGAATTGCAGATGTTTTATCTATCCCATGCCCTACTGCAAGGAAGAGATAAACCCTGGTGATTTTCTTGTCTTTTTACATCACAATAGAAATGGGAAGAGCTCCCTTATAAGCTAGAATAAGGTCAACAGATGAGTTTGTTATCCAGTCTGAACTATATTGTTAAACTATTTTTCTATTACAGTTCACGATCTGCAGAGCTTTGGACTTGATAACGTAAGTGTTCCCCACAGTGTTATAGTTCTCTTGGTCTGTTTTCCTCCTGGATTTCCTTCCCTTGGCCACATTGAGCTCCCAGTGTACTGATCCCAGCCAGATTTGGCTTTATGAGTGTGACCAGAACCTGGGATCTTTTTTCACACAGGGCTCTGCAGTCTCTTCTGGGACATCTATGTGTTGCTTAGCAAAGCTGTTTCACTCTTCCTGAGCCTGCTTTGCCTCTTGATCTGTGGTTCCCAGTTTTCTAAGGGGGTGACATTTTCGCAACTGCTTCTGAATCTGTTGGAGTTTACCTTGTGCTGGAAGGAAAGCAGATGATACCCACACCTAAGGCACCAAGGCAGCTGACAACATGGTGCTGAGTGGGAGAGCCTGCTCTGTTGATAGGAGGGAAGGGCACTGGGATCCAGGGCTTTCCAGCAGGAAAAGGAGAAATTGCACATCTTGGAATCTCCCATGAATAAAAAAAGGGAGTGAGTGCTTTGGAGTTTACTGTTGGGATGCCACAAGTAAGGGAAGAACTGTCTCTGTTCCATGGCCGCACTCAGAAAAATACACAAGTCATTAGCTTTGGCCCCTTCCCTTGCCCACGGATGCTGTGCTGTGTTTTTGTTGCTAGCATTTCTGTTTCAGATCAACATGACGCACTATATCAAACATCTCTCATTTGGAAGGGATTATCCAGGCATTGTGAACCCTCTGGATGGGACGGATGTCACTGCACAACAAGGTAAAAGCCAGATAAAAGAAATGTCTTTTTGAGGGTCTGTATTAATGTATTAGAAGAGAATGAGAGTGAAGTTCCTAGTCTTTAACAAGAATCTTGACAGTATTGCATAAAACACAGACTCCTCCACCTTGTGCTCTTTCTGGAGCAGCTGCCTCCCTTCATCTGGAACAAATCTACCAATGTGCTTTGATTCTATGACCTTTCTGAAAGGTCTCTTTGCAGTGTTCACTGACTCACAACAGCAAGTACTGCTCAAGTATGAAATGCCTGCATCAGGCGTAGCTCAGGGAAAGCACTGGTCTAGCCAGTAGGAGATAACTGGAAGATGCAGGACAGAGAAAAAAGGCCTAGTTGAAAGTTCTGCAGAGCCATAGTGTTCTCCTGTTCCTGATCTGCCCACCAGTTACAGCTGAACAGCTGTGTGAGGTCAAAATATTGCTGATCTTTTCTATATAACTGCAGTTAGAATCACAGAATCATGGAGTGGTTTGGCTTGGGAGGGACCTTAAAGCCCATCCAGTTCCACCCCCCTGCCATGAACAGGGGCACCTCCCACTTGATCAGGGGCTCCAAGCCCCATCTAAACTGGCCTGAGACACCTCCAGGGATGGGGCAGCCACCACAGCTCTGGGCAACCTGGGCCAGGGCCTCCCCACCCTCACAGCAAAACATTTCTTCCTGAGATCTCATCTCAGTCTCCCCTCTCTCAACTTAAAGCCATTCCCTCTTGTCCTATCTCTGCACTCCTTTTAATCTCCTGATATGACAGAAACCATGCTTCTACTGTAGTAAGCTGCCATGCTAATTGAAGTTGGTACAAGATGCTCGTTTAGAGTTGAGTATGTTTTCCTAGGGCTGTAATGTAAATGTAAAGATTTTCATGTGCTAGAGCAAGAATTTTCAAGAAGTTGTACTGGTGAAACTGTAGCAAGAGAACTGGTTTGTAGAAAGTTTTCAATTTAGTTTAGGTTTTGGTTGGCACAGGAATGAGATTCACTTTGGCAAAAGGAAAACTGTCAGACATGAACTTTACCATCTTTGAAAACCTTCAGAAGCTGTTGTACAGAAAAGTGTTCCTTGACAGATGAACAAAACCAATTTGTGTCACCTAAGCCATCAGTTAAGCTCCCCAGCTTTTTTTCCCAATCATTAATTGTGTCTCTCTCTTTGCTTCAAGGTTCCATGATGTTTCAGTATTTTGTCAAAGTGGTCCCCACAGTGTACATGAAAGTTGATGGTGAGGTAAGTACCTTTCGTCCCTATTGGTTTGGCAAATGAAAGCCTTTAGACCTTTCTCCTCAAATCCTGACGCTGACCATATCTGACCATTTGTGGAAGCAACACAATCTCTTTAACTTTCTTCATATATGCACCTCAGCAGGAATAACAGTGTCTGTGGTGTGGTGTTATCTGTGATATTACAGCAGGGATGAAGCAGATTTCAGCCTCCTCCATCCCACCAAGATCACAGTGACCATGCCATCCTCATCATGTTCCCTCATGAATCCCTCCTAGCTAAGTTCAGAAGTCAAAGCGGCAAGTAGATGCTAAAGTTGTTCTTTGCAGAATAAACCAAGATCAGCTTGTCTCCAGTTTAAAAACTCCTGTACCTCCAAGAGTGTCACTGGATTTTCAGCCCTGCTGCATCTAAAGCAGTGGGACCAGCAGGGCCACAGATGGGATTCTGCCCCTTTGCTCCGCTGTGGTGAGATTCTACCTGGAGCCCTGTGTCTGTTTCTGGAGTCCTCATCACAGGAATGACATGGAGCTGTTGGAGGAAGTCCAGAGGAGGTCAACAGTGATGATCCAAGGGCTGGAGCACCTCTCTTACAAAACCAGGCTGAGAGAGTTGGGGTTGTTCAGCCTAGAGAACAGAAAGGGGCTCCAGGAAAGCTGAAAGGGGCTTTTGATCAGGGAGTGCAGGGAGAGGACAAGGGGGAATGGTTTTGAGCTGCAAGAGGGGAGTTTGAGATGAGATCTTCTGGAGAAACGTTTTACTGTGAGGGTGGGGAGGCCCTGGCCCAGGTTGCCCAGAGCAGTGGTGGCTGCCCCATCCCTGGAGGTGTTCAAGGCCAGGTTGGGTGGGACTTGGAGCCCCCTAATGCAGTGGGAGGTGTCCCTGTTCATGGCAGGGTGATTGGAACTGGATGGACTTTAAAGTCCCTTCCAACCCAAACCATTCTATGATTGTTTTGGCACAGATGAGATAAACAAATCACTGGGGAGATATTGGGGTGAGGCAAAGATCCTGAGGATAGAAACAAACTTGTGCTCTCTTCTGCAGCCAGCCTGTGGGAGCAGAAAGCGCTTCCATTGATTTCATTCATTTGGAACCATTTAATTTGGTTGCCGCCATTCAACAGGGGATCTCAAGGTCTTTGGAGAACCCCTCTTTCAAAGCCAAACCAAACCTCTTTGTGCCCTATACTCTTAGGTCAGCATAACTGGGTAAGCTGTTCTGTTTCCTTTGCAAAGCAAATGCCAGCAGAGGCAGCGGGTCTGCTGCTGTTTAGACATCTTTCCCAGTGCTGCAGAGCATACTTCTCTAATCCTGTGAGGTGCCACAAGCCCCGGTACCTCTGCCAACATTCACATACAAGGTAGTTTAGCTCCCTCACTGTCTCCCAGGGTTTGGCTCTGTATCTTCTACATTTTACGAGGGCTCCATGCCCAGCTTCACCTTAACATCCAACCAGTTCCCTCTGAGGTGCAACCCAGGGGTGGTTTT
Source organism: Clamator glandarius (assembly GCA_033459285.1). Lineage (NCBI taxonomy): Eukaryota > Metazoa > Chordata > Aves > Cuculiformes > Cuculidae > Clamator > Clamator glandarius. The sequence goes on along the minus strand of JAUNZM010000355.1, from coordinate 1,528,587 downwards.
GGGGTTCATTTGGTGCAAGACTGATCTACCTGTGGATAAAACTACGCCAGGATTCGACTTCTTTGTCCTGCACAGTTTATAGCACTTGGAATTCTGACTACCTCAGGCTCTTCACCCAGACTCATGCCACTCTCAGGCAGGTACCAAATATCCCTGCAATCAGAACAAGCTACTGCACATCCACACAACCTCCTAGTTGCTTTCAGCATTCTGAAATGGAATCCACTTTCTGTGGATGATTGAAATTCCTGAAGTACAATGGATATTTAATCAGAACCCTATTCTGGTGGCTACCTCCCAGTGCCACAAGCCACCACAGCTTCTGTTTCTCTTGATGAAATCTCATGTTCTGCTGTAGAATTGTTACTCAGTTTCCAAAGGGCATTTCCTGTTAAAAGAATTGGTTTTCATTAATCACCAGGAGAGGAATCCTTGTATTCCGTGATGCTTGTCCTTATGGTACCTGTGGACCCAAGTGTGCCGCCAGATGTGTACCAGAGCTGTTACACATTCAGTACTTGGAACCCCCAAAGGTGGAATTTGGTAAAGAAGCTGGACAGTGTTGTTCACAGCTTGGATTGTTATTTGTGTCAGATACCTTATTAGGGATGATAGAACATAATTTCACTTTGCAGAAAGCCAGTTTATTTGCTGTAGGAGTAGGACTCGTAAGAACAACGTGAGGAAGAATGGTGGGGTGCAGAAGAATGCTGCAGGGTAACCATTGTTTATATAAAGATGGGTGGTCTGTACTTCTGCAGCCCTTGCACTCTCCTGCCTTTATATATCATTTTCTTCTTTCTCACTCTCGAATAGATAGGACTTTATCACATTGGTTCTGCCTCCTGGAGTATGATTGAGTGGACTGTGTTTTGGTGGAGGATGACGCAGGCTTGGGTTTGAGGTTGAGAAGGGACTGCTTATGCCATTACTTGCCAGCAAGAGATCGAAACAATCCAGCATCACTCATTGTTTTGGGCAGCTGGGGCTTGAACTGATAGCCGTAGTAAAATTACACTTGGTCTTGATGGGGTTTTTCATGGCCCCTTGTAACACCGAGTGGCGACCCTGACGTGGTGCACTGAACTTGTGTTTTAGTAGCCCTTCCTGTCCCTCACTGACACAACAGTGGTTGCTGGGTTTGTTTCCTGCTAGGTGGTGAGGACCAACCAGTTTTCTGTTACTCGCCACGAGAAGATAGCCAATGGGCTACTGGGAGACCAGGGGCTACCTGGTGTGTTTGTGCTCTATGAACTTTCACCCATGATGGTGAAGCTGACAGAGAAACACAGGTAAGAGCCATTTCAGACTGTTTCATTCACTCCCCAGGCCGCCATTGATTTTGTCATTTTGCATAGCTTAAAACTCCATTGTTGCTGAGCCCTGACTGTGCAAATGCCAGAAAGCCATCCCAGCCCCTTCCCAGGCAGTGGAGAAGCAGAGGCACTCCCAGGAGCCCTTCCTCTCAGCGTGAACATCTGAAAGGGACTGGGGGGTTGCTGATATTACCTGAAGCATTTTAATCCAATATCAAGATGGAGAAGGAAACTGGTGCAGTGAGCAGCAGTCAAATGTAGTGGCTCTCAGTTCAAACTTCTTTAAATTCATTGGGTTGTTCAGCTTTGAAGAAGAGAAGGTTCTGGGGACACCTTATAGTGGCTTTCCAATACCTGAAAGGGGCTACAGGAAAGCTGGGAAGGAGCTTTTTACAAGGGCATGGAGTGACTGGACAACGGGGGAATGGCTTTAAATTGGACGAGGAAGATTTAGATTAGACGTTAGGAAGAAATTCTTCATTGTGAGTGTGGGGAGGCCCTGGCCCAGGCTGCCCAGAGCAGTGGTGCCTGCCCCATCCCTGGTGGTGTTCCAGGCAAGGGTTGGATGGGGCTTGGTGCAACTGGTTCCAGTGGGAGATGTCCCTGCAGGAGTGTTGGAACTGGATGGGCTTTAAGGTTCCTTCCAACCCAAACCATTCTATGATTTTCTTACAGTCTTTTTTTTAACAGGAAGACTGGGTTTATACAGCATCCCCATCTCACCAGCACCTGCAGCAGCACCCACGTTCTGCATTTGCTGTAGCTTTTCTATGTGGTGCAGTCGGTGTGGAAACTCATTCTTCTTTCCGAATCCTCCATTAATCACAGCACATAATCACAGGGGCATGGGAGGGGTTGTACCTGTCCAGTCCTTTAGGATCATAATGAGTGACAGCCAATGACTATACCTTAAAATGTACTTACATGTGTTTAGGGATTTACTTTGAGTGTTACAGCAGCCTGCTGTGCATTCTGTTTGGGTAGGGATGAATAAAATATTAGAGATTAGAAGTCCATCCTTTAGGTTTTTAATTCAGTTTGTGCCTCCTGGGGTTGCCATTGAGCTCATCTGAGTGTGCTGCTCTAACGCTGCTCAGTGCTGCCTGGTAAAAGTATCAGTGATAAACTCTATCCTTTAGCCAATAGGGGTTATTTAATTGTTAAATCCATTAATTGTCAGCTGTTAATATTTATATAATGCACTTATGTGCTACAATGAACATTATGATAATTATGAACTATTTTTTATTAGTTAATTGTTAACTTCTCTGACATAGGAGTATCTGAGCTCATGGCGATTGATCACTTTGGTTTTCTCATTCCAGGTCCTTTACACACTTTCTCACTGGAGTTTGTGCCATTGTTGGAGGCATATTTACAGGTACTGCACTTCACAATCGTTTTTCTTTCTGAAGAGTAAACATTTCCAATCTTACCCATTCTAAAGGCTTCATGGCTGCTTATGAATCCCTGTTTGATGGGGAGAGGTGATCTTGACCTTCAGGAGGAGGAGCAGCATGTTCTGCAGAGCCATGGGAGTGGCGTCAGGTTGTAATGAGGCCTGCAGCCTTTCAAGGTGCTGTAGACCTATTGTAATATTTCATTTGATGATATACTTTAGTATAATGTAGACCTACGGTAGCATTTTGATTTGATGCTCTCAAATAATGCGGTCTTTCACGTACTCTGTGAAAGCATCTGTGTTGCTCTCTTGACCAGCTTGTGTCAGGGCTGCTTCCATGTGGAACCCAAGCCAGCGAAATGTATGACCCCAGGCTGCCATGGGCATAGCCACGGCAGAGGTCTCAAGCTGTTGCCAGGCATGAGAGCTCCAGTGAATGCTCTGCAGGGTCTAAAAGCAGCTCTCAGCTGGATTGGTCTTTTAAGGAGAGGCCCTTTGCAAAAGCTATCTGTGTCCAGACATCATTCTCAGTGCTGGCTTCTGGAATTTGCCAGTCGGTGTCTGCTCAGCTTCAGGCACGTGACATAACTCAGCCTTGGTCCAGCCTTGCCTTTAGGTTGCTCTGAAGCATCCCCAGACATGTCCATGTGGCTATGAAGGGCCAGCAGATTGTACTGAACCTGATAAGCCAGCTACTGTATTATCTACTGCCTGTATCACACAGCGGTATCACATAATACCTTTATCTGCAGAGTTTTCCCATCACCTGAGGTGTCACAATGCTCAATTAACCTGATTCTGCCAAATGGGCTTTCTGTCTGTAGCAAATTTGATGGTTTTCATTTCTATGCTTGACTCAGGGATTTAAAAATTTAAAATGCTTTTAAAAATAATGTTCGTTCCAAATGCAGGTGCCCTCCAGTAGCACTGAGTTAACAGCCAGGTCAGAGTGCGTGTTGCCACACACTTGCTCAGACTCAGTTGTAGACCACAGATGAAAACAGCTATGTAACAGTTTCTGTGTTACAGTGTCAAATTGATTCCCTAAGCAGAGATAATTTCAGGGCAGATCAACCACAGAAGACAGCAATCTGAACCATTACTCAAGGCCCAAGTAGTAAGGCAAATAATTCCGTACTCTACAGTAAAAAACAGAAGACTCAGTTCCCATTTCAGCTGCAACTCTTTATACAGTCAGGATCAGGGCAATCCCAGCACAAGCCCAGGATGGGCGGAGAATGGACTGGGAGCAGCCCTGAGGAGAAGGGCTTGGGGAGCTGGAGGATGAGAAGCTTAACATGAGCCAGCAACATGTGCTCACAGGCCAGAAACCAACCATATCCTGGGCTGCATCCAAAGCAGTGCCAGGGAGGGGATTCTACCCCTCTGCCCCACTCTGGTGAGACCCACCTGGAGCCCTGAGTCCACTTCTGGAGTCCTGGGCACAGGAAGGACATGGAGCTGTTGGAGTGAATCCAGAGGAGGCCATGGAGATGGATCCAAGAGCTGGAGGACCTCCCATCCAAGGAGGCTGAGAGGGTTGGGGTTGATCAGCCTGGAGAAGAGAAGGCTCCAGGGAGACTTTAGAGCAGCTTCCAGTACAGCAAGGGGCTCCAGAAATGCTGGGGTTGGGCTTTTGATCAGGGAGTGCAGGGAGAGGACAAGGAGGAATGGTTTTGAGCTGAAAGAGGGGAGATTGAGATGAGATCTCAGGAAGAAATATTTTGCTGTGAGGGTGGGGAGGCCCTGGCCCAGGTTGCCCAGAGCAGTGGTGGCTGCCCCATCCCTGGAGGTGTTCAAGGCTTGGAGCAACCGGATCCAGTGGGAGGTGTCCCTGCCCATGGCAGGGATTGGAACTGGATGGGCTTTAAGGTCCCTTCCAACCCAAACCATTCCATGATTCTGGAAATTGTCTGTGTAGGGGTCAGGTAATCACTTACTTATTCCTTAGATAAAGGCTTAAAGGCTTTGAAAACACCTTTGCTGAAAGCACCCTGTGTTCCTTCCTGGCAGGCACTCAGGTTTCATGTCCTGTGGAAGCCACCTGGATGGATATGGGGTTGTCTGGGGTTTGTGGTGTAGCAGACCCATTTTGAGCTTTTCTGTGGTTCCAAACAGGCACTATTAAACAGCCTCTTTCACTACTGGAAGGATTTAGGGGAAGTTTTGCAGAAAGAACTAAAGGCATCAGTTTGGTTTGCTTTTTGTCCTTGTTGAGTAAAAATTACAATCTCCAAAGGCATCCACAAAGGGCAGCATCGAGTGGCTTGAACCTGAGCTCACTTCTCGGATTATGTGAACTGAGCGAGAAGTGGAAAGTTGGGTCAGGGCAGTGACATGGATGGACAGCATCAGCTTCCTCTCCAGAGTTCTCTTGCCCATCAGGAAACACGTGTGGCTGCTTTTTGCTTCTCTGAGAGATCTTTTTCTGAAGGAGCATGACCACCTCTGCCCTGCAAGCTGGATTGTGTCAGTCCTAATGGGATGAGGACTTCATTCCTCTGAGCAGCAGCTGGTTTGTGTCTGGGGGAGCTGGAATGCCTTTCCACTGACAGAAGGGTCTGCGTTTGCTGTCCCTGGGAGTTGTTCTCTCAATGAGGTATGTCTGGCTTGTTCCATCTGTTTTTTTTCTTTTAGTTGCAGGATTCATTGACTCCTTGATCTATCACTCAGCTCGGGCCATCCAGAAGAAAATTGAGCTTGGGAAGACAAGATAAATAAGCAATGACCTCACCCTCCACCCCAAATAGGAAAACTAAATAGGTTTTCTGAAACACAAGTGATCCTTGAGTGCACAAAAGAAGAGATTTGGAATTAACCATATGGCCCTGCCCACTCCTGTGTTACTGTCCTGTCGTTCTTTGTTTGACATCAATTTATGGACAGAACTGCTTGGACTTTGCTGCTGATTGGCCACCTTGTCTGGCTGTGCAGACCCTACTGTAAAATCCTTCTGTGTCAGATGTGTTCATCCAGTTCTCCTTGAAGCTGGAGATGCAATTTGCCTCCAGGAATAACGAAACGTGTTGTCATCAGTCCTGGAATGGAGCGAGGTCATCATCAATTAAGCTTTTCAGCAACACCATCTTGCTTTTTAAACATTTCTTAAGAATTTTCTCTTAAAAATGTTCCTTATACCAGGCCTCCAGGAAAATGTGCTAAATCCCGTCGGCCTGCCTTCTGCTGCCCTGGGCCCTGGGGTGGGACCTGTGGTGTGGAGCATTGCAGTTGCTCTAGATTGTTCTGCTTAAAAAAGGTGCAAGTTGGTGTTTCAGCAAAAAGAAAATGTGTTTAGAGTTTTAATTCATTTTTAAATTGGATTGGGTTTTTCACTTCCCCTCTGTTCACAGTTTGAAATAAAGTCCGTTGGGTGTGTGTTTTGGTTAAGCATTTGGAAGAATAATTAAATTATTTGACCTAATCCTGGTGCTGAATTGGGAATTATTAAAAACCACACCTGCAGCGTGGCAAAGGACATAGATGGCATAGTGGGGTTTTCTCAGTGATTTACACAAATGAAATGCTTAGTATGGGAAATATAGTGTGAGAAATGTGAAAATAATGAGGAAAAATAAAATATTATGGATTCCTGCTTCATTTTGAGGCAAACCAGACTCACTCTTAAATCTCAGCTCTGGGTTTCTTTTGATATTGACTCTAATCTTGATCCAATTGGTGTAGTGGTGCACAAGGAGAGTGAGGGGCACAGGGTCAGGTAATGCAGGGCCTTAGAAGCCAGTGGAAAATAGGATTTGTTTGCAATTTTGCTTTGTTTTGCTTTTTTTTGATGAATTGCACTTATCCACAAATCAGGGAATATAAAAGTCTGTGGTTTGTTCTATCAGAAGAGAAGTGATTTGAAGTGTGGGTAGGGGGAGCAATCCATCTCCAAGCTAAAATACTGAAAAAAAAGGGTTTGTAAAACAAAAAATACATTTGAAACAAGGATCTTTAATAAATCCATCATCTCAGGATCATGCAGTGCTGCTGCATTGGGAGGAAGGGGCCATGATATCTATGTTTTATCAGGAAGCTGAATAGCTTCAACACTCCGCAGAGCACACGGCTCGGTAGCTCAGTGGAAAGAATGCTTAGAGTGGGGAGATGAATGGAAATACTGCAATAGGAGCTTAACTCCCACTTTAAGAACCCCCAGCTACCAGCTTGTCTTTGGTAAGGAAGCCAATGACAGCTGTAAATCTCAGAAAAGCAGGAGAGAGCATTGCACAGGGCATTGCTCAGCACCCAGGGAAAGCACAGGGAAGTGCAAGGCTTGTGTTGTGTGTGGGAAACAGGATATAATGGAAGAAGACACAGAAATGGGGATTCTACCTGGAGAGGCAGAAAATCAGTGGAGCTAGTAGTTATTTCAAGTAGAGAGTAGGAGAGATCAAGGAGTAGGAGTGCTCGGGTGATTTTAATGGACTGAAAGACCAAGTGACTGATAGCCATGATAGAGCTGAGTCTGTAGGACGATTACATTTGTGATTGAAAGTAGGAAAAGACATCCTACCAGCTTGGCCATAGAGGAGAAAATGTCCTTTGGGACACAGTCTCCAAGGTCTGTAGGGTGAGGATGAGATAGGTTGGAACAGGTTGTGCAGGGCAGTGGTGGCTGCCCCCCTCCTGGAGGTGTCCCAGGACAGGTTGGATAGGAATTTAAGCAACTGGATCCAGTGGGAGTTGTCCCTGCCCATGGCAGAGGTGGAACTGGATGGGCTTTGAGGTCCATTCCAACCCAAACCATTCTGTGATTCTATGATTTTACAATTGTTCTGTCTTTGCAAAGCAGTAAGGACTCAAAAAGTAAAGCAAATATTAATAATGGATTCACTTGTGTTTTCAAAGTTTATTTAGCGTAAGGTCATTTCAGCTGTAGTTAATTCTGTCATCTTCTGACTCAACGTGCTTGATTTCTTACTCTTCTTTGATACAACTGCTATGAACCTCCCCAAAAGCCCTCTGTGAGTGGAGATGGTCAGCACTGCCATGTGGGCTGTCACATCTGAGCAGCCACCACAGGGACACACGTGAGGTGCACGTCACGGGCTCCACACCCACCTCCAGGCCCACCAGGCCCCTATCCTCAAGTCAGTGTGGACAGAGCCATCCTCACGCTGTGTCCAGCCAAATGCAGCATCCCTTGTGCCATGGGAGTGTGTCACCTCCCGGCACCCACTGGAGGGACAAACACAGGGACACCAGGGGTCACGGGGCCTGAGCCCGAGCACGTGGCAGCACTTGGCGGGAGAAGCAAGCTGGAGTTAAAGCAGCTGCTTGCAGTGCGAGGGCTGCCGGTTCCTGAGCTTCAGTTTCTTGGAAAAGCATCATTTGTAGAACAAAATCGTGCCTTCAGCTGCCAGTCTCTGGATGAGGCTGAACTCGACATCAGCATTGTGGACCCTTGTCCTGCGAAAGGCTCCGGACCAGCGGTTTTTCTCCCAGTAGTGGTGCCAGTTCCCTTTGCTGTCTGCTCCGAAGCCGAACACGGAGACCTGCACCCCCACCAGCGAGAGCCATCATGGCCCAGGTGCTCGGTCAGCCCAGGAGCATGCAGCTGTGGTGCCCATGCCCTGTCCTGCCGGCTGCACTCACCTGCTGGCAGGTGTGCAAGGCGAAGAGCAGGGCTGTGAAGCCAGTGGAGGGGTAACGGCCTTGCTGCCCCGTCCAGTTGTCATGGATGTACTTGAGGAAAGCTGGGCTCAGGATGAGCACCTGTGTGGGAGCAGAGGAGTCATTGGCTGCTCACCGTACTAGCCAGCCCCAGCCACCAGTGCATCTGTGGCCTTTGCCTCCACCCTGATGAGATATGAGCCCTGAGAGCCCCACCTGTGCAGGAGGAGCTGGAGCCCTCTGAGCCCTTACCTTATCTCTGTCAGCTTTGATGAACTGTTTCACTCTGACATACGTGCTGCAAAAGCCAGAGGAGAACCATGAGTGCGGGGCACCCTCTCGTGGAGGCAGCCGGCTGGCTGAAGGTGGCTCAGTCTGCCAGCGCCTGGCCCCATGACACTCCCAGCCCCCTGGGCTCCTCCGCTACCACCGTTCCCTGGCCTGGCTTTGGGAAGAGACACGTCCAGCCCATGGCACCACAGCAGGAACAGCCACTGTCCCACCCACAACATTATGGGATTGTTGGAAGCCCAAGCCCTGTGAGGACAGGTCAGTGCCCATTCCCCCAAAATGCAATGCAGAGGGTTGCCAAGAACCCTCCACCAGTGGCCATTGCCCCATCAGGACTGCAGTACCAAGGCCCCAGGACCACCCTGTGCCATCGGCAGGGTCTCTGGCACAAGAGACAGCATCACCCAAAGCCAACGCACTGCGTGAGCTCTCCAGTGGAGAATGCGCTGGCCACCCACTGCAGGTCCAGTGGCTTGAAGGGGATGAGGACGAGGTGGACGCCAGGACTAAGGTTCACTGCACTCTCTGGGTACATGAAGTGATGAGTTGTTCTCATGCCAACATCCATCTCAAAGCCAGTGATCTTTGCTCTGTTCATCCTAGGGGACAGCAGGAACGCATGGCCCGAAATGAAGGTGCCAGTTCCAGGCTGCTGGTGCCACAAGGCAGGAACACCAGATCGCCCCTGCCATCAGCAAAGAAGGAACGTGGGCAATGTAAGAGCAGTGTGTGCCCCAGGGTGGGGGGCTCCAGGGAGCATGGCCAGGAGCCCCTGTGCTATCACAGGGCTTGTGGTGGCCAGGGCTAGGGCACGTCAGGACCCCAGGGAGATAGGGAGGTCACCCACCTCAGCACCCAGTCATGGGCGTCAATCCGCAGCCCATGGCCAGAGCCATTCAGCCGCCCTGAGTTCCCCACCACTGCACAAGTCCTGCAGCGAGACGGATCCCACACGCTGCCTGCTGGGGCTGGGAGGACAGTGAAGAGCTGCTGAATTACGGCCTGGAGATGGACACCACTGGAGGAACCCTGCAGGGTCTGGGGAGCAAGGGCAGCAACAGATAGCATCAGACCCTTCCCGTACCCCCAAAGCAGGATGGAGCCCCAGTCCTCCCAGGAGAGCCCTGGGAAAGGCACAGATAAACCCAGTGAGGTACTAGGAAAAGGATGCAGGACAGCCCAGAGGGGTGGGGAGCTGGATCATCTGCAGCCCCTTCATCTCCTATCACATCTGTCCAACTTGACCTTGGCCCTGCCCCACCACAAACAGTTTTGGGGAGCCCAGGGAGAGCCGTGCGCTCCCGCCTATGTCCCCACTCACCAGCCACCACTGAACCACGTCGGAGGAGAGCTCGTGGGCTGTGCTGGTCAGCAGAGGCCTCATAGCTGTGTTGTAGTGGGCGTTGAACCATGCAGATCCTCTGATGCCAGCAGTGCAGCGGGCAGCGGAGGGGGCAAGGAGGGTTGGAGCCCAAAAGAAGGAGCCGAGGTCATCTGTGGGTGCTCGGAAACATTGCCACAGGACCAGCAGCAGGCACAGGGCCAGCACTACCTGCGCGTGCCTCTGGCACAGCATCCCTCATGCCACCTGCAGCGAGAGGGCAGAGGGACAGTGGCAGTGGCACCACAGGGCCCCTTCCCACCCACCTCCCTCCCTTGGCTGCTCACCAACCCTTCAGGGCCTTGAAATAGCCTGGTACGTATTTCGTTTTCAAACCGTGCAATGGCTTTATTGCTGGGCTGGGCTTCTGGCACCACTGCAGTTCCTTCGGGCTGGCTGGCAGCATGTGCTGTGCCAGGAGCCGCTCGCTGCCTGCAACAGTTTTAGGATGTGCAGATTGACCCATGAACAAATGTCAAAGCATCCTCTCCTCAGCCGCGAGCTGAATTTTTGCTCCCCTCCAGAACAGCGATTCCTGTGCCAGCAGCGAGCCCTGATGTCTCTCCGTGCAGCTGCTGGCAGAGGAACCCCTTGGCCTCTCCGCTGCCGCTGAGCCCACGCAGGCGCCGTGCAGCCGCCAAGGCACTCCCTCCCCAGCAGCTCTGGGGTTTTGCAGCTTCAAGGGCACTGAATCATTGCCATTATGAGGAGGCACTGAGTGCTGTCTCTGTGTGTGAGCCTTTCTTAAATACCCAAAAACACCCAAAACTCCTGGGGGTCCAAGCAATGAGGAGAGACAAGAGACCAGGGAGGGGAGGAGGGGGTTGAATGATCCTAAGCAGCTGCAGCAGGTTGCTCTCCCCTGCAAGCTTGACCTTGCAAAAAGCAGCTGAACCATCACCTCTTCTTGAAGGGGAATATAAACGAGCTCCCACTAGCACACAAGAAACACAGGCGTGTGCTTTCAAGGGGGACCCCAAAGGCATTCGCCCCACTAGCAGCCACAGCTCCCCATGACCTGGTCTTTTGCTGCAGCCACAAGCTTCTTCTGTGATGGAGACAAAGAGCATCCATCTGATGTGCCCATAAGGCAAGTAGCCAGCAGCTCCCCAGGCTGGCTTGGGTGCTCATGAAGTCTCAGGTCTCATTAAATCACAGCCCACAGAGATGGATGAGCTGGCGAGTGGCTGCGTGACCAGCGCCAGCAGCTCCATTAAGCCCTTCATTAGCGGACTCAGGCAGCACAGTGAACATTTCATGAAGCTTTTTACAGTTGCCCATCACCGGCGAGGTCAGCTGGGCAGAGCTCTGGGCAGACAGAGATGCAGGTGAAGAGGACCCGTCTGTGTATAGGGGGCTGCACATGGGCACAGGCAGGGCTCTAGACAGGCAGGGCTGAGCAGCCCCATCTCCCTGCATGTGCCCATGAGCAGCCCCTAATCCACAGACGGGTCCTCTCCATCTGCTGTTGCACCCCAAATCAGCCCCCCTGGTCCTGTGCCCTCACAATTGGCCACAAGCCACCGTGCCCCAGCCATGTGGCTGCTGCATCAGGCTGTGCCTAGTTGCCACAGACCTGTCCCCATCCCTGCTCAGCCCCAGGGGACACCACCAGGACCTCCCCAGCCAGCAAAGAAGTCCTCGTGGTGTCACGACCCCCTAGTCCAGTTGTCCCCAGGGGCCCTCACCTACTTGGAGAAAGCAATACTGAGCAGGGCCAGGCAAAGATGATGCTCCCAGGCTTGATGGCCTCACCAGCGCTCTTTGCAAGCTGCAACAACAGCCACGGAAGAGGAAGTGTTGCACCATGACTGGGGGTGGGGGGAGCAGAGCCAGTGAGGTCGGGGCTACGGTCCCTCCTCCAGCAGTGCCCCCCCCCGAATTCTGGCACAGCTCTCCCATACAGCCCACCCCATGGCAGACCCTGGCACCACTGGAGCTGGAGCCCTGGCCCTTTGCCCAGGGAAAAATCAGGAAATTAACCATTAATATCTTCCTTTGGGAGTGGGAGAAGCTGCCTGGAGTGGGACTGCCCTCCTGGTCCTGCTGGGATGACTCTACTTATATTGACACTGACACTCGCAACACAGACATCTCAGCAGCCTCATGCATCCAGCGCCTCATGGTTTCTTTTGCTGACCTGGATGGGACTGGGGCTCAGAGAAGACAGAAGGCAGCTGTGAGATGTGCCTCGGCAACTGGAAAAACCCAGACAGTGCAGAAAAGCTCTATAAGCTGAATTGTGACTGATTTTATCCAAGGGAAGTTCAGCCTTCTGCTGCCTGTGAGGAAGTTTGGTGCAAGATGGAAAGCAGCAGAGAGGCTCAGACTGGAAAAGCTCTGCAAAATACTGAGCACCAAAGAGACAGGGTTTATTGGCGGCTGCTTAAAGGGCCTCTCTGGCATTGCTGGGGTCCAGGCATCAAAGAAGCAATACCCTGGGCTGCCACAGAGCATATTTTCTGGAGTAAAACCAGCGAAACCTGGATGGGAGGCATTAGGGATGGCACAGGCTCGCAGCAGCACAGGCTCCACAGTGCTCTTTGGCAATGCCAACATCCCAGCCTGGTCAATCCACAGCAGAAGCCCCTTTCTTAGGGGTTTGCACACCAGCACAGCTCCACTTGCCACTTTGGAGCACTGCAGGGTGCAGCAAAGCTCCCCTCTGCCTTCATTCCCGTTAGCAGGGAGCCCCACGGGCTGGCAGGGAGGTGAGGGCAAGGCAGGAGCTGGGCACAGCAGCGAGCCCCAGGGCAAGGTGGCTGGGCAGGAGCATAGCTGAGGAGTGCGAGGAGTGCGCAGGTTGCTGTGTTCTCTCCTTTTGCCTGGCAGAGGGATCCTTTGGGACAGCCTGGCACTGCTGGCAGCCCATGGGAGGAGGGGGCTGGAGGGAAGCTGTGCCAGCAGAGGTGAGAGAGGCTGCACTGGGTGAACTGGTGCTCCCAGCCTGCAGATGGAAGCTTGGGGAATTGCATTTTGAGCAGCTGAGCAGATCTTTCTTGTATTATAACAGCTCCTACTCATTGAGTACATGAACGAATGAAGCAGGGAAGACACCTCGCCTGTGAGGCTGTCCTTCAATCCACCCTTTCTGTGGGGAGAGAGGAAGGAAAAGGAGTGGTGAGTGTTGAACAGGGGAGTGAAAAACTGGCCCCATTACAGCGGCCTTTAGTTGTCGAGGAAAATATGAAAGATGGAGAGAGATGTAGAGCAGGAGATGACAATGAGTGTGACAGTCACGAGACAGAGTCAAAGAACGGATGAAGAGGGAATGATGTGCATGCTGGTGCCAGTAAGCATGTGCAGGCTCACTCACCCACCAGTTGCTGTCCTCCTCGTTAGACACCACAATGATCTCGCCTGTGCGGAAAGTCAGTTCATCTTCCTGGTCAGTATCACAGTCATAGAGAGCACGGACCCTGTGGAGCAGCAGCCTGTTCTGCAAGCAGGAGAGAGCATCGTCAGGCCTTCACAGTTTTGTCAGATGCAAACTAAAATAATTCTGTTGTCTGGATCCCAAAGCCTCTGTCAAAGATGTGAGGAGCCAGGATGAGAGACTGGGAGGCTTCCTGTGGAGAGATAGCAGATTACCTGCTGGGAGTTTGGGTGGGACAGAGATCCAGAAGACACCTCCTTCTGCTGGAGCATCCTTCCAGAGCCACCAGCTCCTCTGCTCTAGGGCTGTGGTTGCCCTGTCTGGGGTCCCAAGTTTCTCAGGGCAGCTCTGTGTGAGGAGTCAATGGTGCCACTCAGCACAACACCTGGACCAGTGAGGTCTCCAAATGAAGGAGCTCTGGCTCTGCACAGTGTTCCTGGGATGGGGTGAGGGGCATCCCTGGAGCACAGAGAAGCAGCACAGTGTGGACACTGCACCCCTGTCTGTGTCCAAAACTGTTCCCTCACCTGCCAACAACCTATAATCATAAATCAGACTTCCCTCAAAAGAGAGTGGAGCCTTATGGGAGTTCTGGTAGCACTCCCAGCACCTGCCAGGGAGATCTCAGTGCCAGGAAGTCATAGCAGAAGTGCTGGGAGGATAAGTTGGTCAACTCCAGCTCAGTTCAAACCCAAACGCAGTAAATATGGGCAGATGCGGGAGCTGAGTTGATCCTGACCACTGGCTACCTACCGAACTGCTCCTCCAAGGAAGAAGATGTGGGATATCCTGGACATGACCAGAACATGGATCTGGCTCCTGGACAGATTGGTGTGGGCCAGGCTGTCCCACTCTGCTGAGGCCAGGCATGCAGAGGAGGTCCATGGCTTTCAGGGCACCTATGACACAATCAGACTGCTCATCTCCTCCCACCTTTTAGCACAGGTGAATAACAACAACCACCACTGTCAGCCAGCATGGAGCAGCGTAGTCACCCACGGTGCAGTGTGGGCACCAAGCAGCCCATCCATCCAGGAGCTGGAATGGGGAGGGACTGGGGATGCAAACAAATCCACTGTGTGAAAGATGGGAACAGGATCGTTCCATTCTCCAAATTCAGCATCTCCAACAGGCCAGCAAACCCCAGAATAACCCTGCCCTGGAGGCACAGGTGTCCGTCAGCCAGTGGAGAGTCCTTGGCTGTGGGCTCACCATCCAGTGCTGCAGCTGCCACAGACCTCAGCCACTCACCCAAGCAAGGGGCTGCACATGCCTGAGCCACAGACGAGGCTGGGCCAGACAAAGCTATGGCCATCCTGACCTAACGTGGATATTGAACTGCAGATGTCCAGCATGTCCTTCGTTCCAGCATGGTCTGGCTCCTTGCCCCTCCTGAGCCTGTTTTGTTCTTTACCTGAGGCCAGGCTGGTCAGGATGGGCTGCTTGGGACTGAGCGGTACCCAAGGTGCTGGACCTGAGGATGTGCGCTTCTGTTTGATGCTCAGGGACAGAGGTGGGATCCTCCTGCTTCTTGTGTCCTCAGCAAAGACAGACAAGCTGGTAAGGAAGGGTGGATGTGTCCCCTGGGCATCTAAACGGAGAGCAAGAACCAATCAGACCCTGGCCCAGGCTGCCCAGAGCAGTGGTGGCTGCCTCATCCCTGGAGGTGTTCCAGGCCAGGCTGGATGGGGCTTAGAGCCCCTGATCCAGTGGGAGGTGTCCCTGCCCATGGCAGGAGAGCTGGATGATTTTGAGGTCCCTTCCAACCCAACCCATTCCATGATTCTATGATTCAGCAGCAGCTGCAAGCAGATCTCTGAGCAGGGTCCTGGGGTGAAGCTCCAAGGTGGAATGGGCACAAACAGGAGAGCAGGGATTTTCTTTCTTCTGCTTGCAGGTGTGACTTCAGAAATGCATCAGGCTGGAAGCACAGCTGGGATGAGCAGGACTTGATGAGTCTCCCAGAAAGCACCACAGCTCTTGGAGGTGGGACATGCTCCTGGAAGGCTGGGTGAGGACAGTGGAAGTGGGTGTTGCTAAGGAGAACTGCAGTGCTGCTACTGTTTCTGATGGCAGTTTTCTCTTCCCACTGCTGTCTCTAAAGACGTCTGTTCTGCTTTTCCCAGCAGCAGCAGCAGCATTTGGGCTGGGAGGGGATGGCACAACCTAACAGTGCCAGCACAGGGCCTCTAGGGGTGAGCATACGTTGTACCACTCTTCAAAAGCAGGGATGGGTGCTACGACAGACCAGCCAGCACAAGCTAGCCTTGGTCCCTCAAGGAGCAGAGGACAGGAGGGTGCCCATGGGCACTGGGCAATCCCTCACTCTCTGTTTGGGCTCAGCTCCCTCCTGGACCACCCTCTGCCAATAGAGCCAGGCTGCAGCCCCAGCTCACCTTGCCAGCCCCTGCAGGGCCCCACTGCAGGCTCTCACCTGGCATTGCCCACTGGGGCAGAAGTGAAGGAGCGTAGGAGGGGGGTGGTGGCATGTCCAGACTGCAGAGGTGGGTGGCTGGCAGGGGACAGGCATCCAGCCACCCACCCCGGGCCACTGCCCCTGCTGCCTCCAGCCTGGGGTAGTGGCAGGGTGGTGGCAGCTGCTCTGGGGATGGGCAGAGCCCCTCTTCACAGAACCCAGCTGGGAAAGGGATATTTGTGGGTTAGAGAGGGCGGGTACAGCTGGGCAGGTACAGGGGCACCCACTCCAGCACAGTGGGAACAGGGACAGTGGTGGCACACATGGCCCCAAGCTGGGGCCTACCAGGACCTCATCTTCTCATCCAGGTCTTCATTACTTTCATACATGTTGTCTTGGCCCAGCCACCATTCATACTCCACATGGACACTGGGGTTGAACTGGTTGTTCTGCACCTGCAGCAGCTGGGGCACAGAGGAGCATCCTGAGGACCCGCCAGCCCTGTCCTGCCCTACGAGTCCCACAGGGAGCTGGTGGTCCCATCTCCAGCCACCTGCCCATCAGGACAATGCCTGCAAGCTGCAGGCAGGGCTTCCCAGCAGCAAAAATCTCCAAACGCACAAATGAGGACATGGCAGAAGCAAGGCTTGGACTTGATGAGGAGATACACTCATGCCACGTAGCCTCAGTACTGTTCCAGAACCCACTGCCCTGACACGGTGTAACCCCTGCCTGGCCTGTCCCAAACCACTTTGCCCTGAGGGACCCCACGCCAGCAGGGCCAGCACCCACGGGACCCTCCGCACCCTCCCCTGTATCCCTCACTGTCACTGGAGGTGCTGAGGGGCATGGGTGGCCCTGCAGGATGTGATCACGAAGGTGTGGATCCCCTGACACTCTCTGCCCTTGCAACAAGTCCCAAAATGGGAAGGGTGATGAGACACAGTGTCTTACCAGCTTTTCACACAGGGGATGTCTCATCTTCCTGGCAATATCCAGGGCTGTCTCTCCTGCTTTGTTGGCTGTGGGGGAAAATGGCAGCCTTGAACACCATAAGCCTGCCCTGTAGTTCAGCAAAGTGAAGAGCAGTGCCGCGTACAGGGCACCTGGAGGCAAATAAACCTAAAAGAAGGGGCAGCCTAAACACAGACTAAAGCAAAGGCACAGGCCATTAAGGCATTGGCAAGGGAAAGATGAAGATGAGGCCAGGAGCTGAGACACTCACATAAGGAGAGAAAGGAGCACAAGGAAATCCTGATGACTCCCAGAGATGGAAAAGAGTAGAGGAACAGAAGAACTCGGTCACTGCCAGAGCCTAAAGGCTACAAAACTCAGAGACCTCACAGCTGGCACCCTTTCTTCATGGTGTTACCACAGGGAGCTTTGTGCAGACCCAGTCTGTGTGTCCTGTTGCCTGGTGGACACAAAGACTGCCTGGACAGCGAGATCCCAGTGCTTGCAAGCAGGGATGTGAGTGCAAATGAGAACCAGCAACAACCGCTCTACTTCCATTTCATGTTATACTGAAACCGTTGCGGTTCCTGGGAGGTCTGAAGGTGGGGCCTCTGGCCTGCTGGAGCTCTGCAACATTAATTGTTGCTGCAAAACTCCTCTACGCAGAGCTGCAGCCCAAATCTGTCTGGGGATCAATGGGCTGGGTGTGTTCTAGGGAAGGGCGAGAGCGGGAGAAGGGAAGAGGAAGAGATCAGCACCCTGAGGGACTGCAGAGCAACCCCAGACCAGCACCAGGGTCTGCACTTGAGATGCTTGAGGTAGCAGTGATCAGTAAGGATCAATCAGGCATGCTGTGCCTGGCCTGGCTGAGGCAATAAGAAATGTGGCTACCAAATCACTGTGTGACTGGAGGGCATGCACCCAGCTCCTGCCATCCCATTGCAGTCCCTGTGCCCTCCAAAGGGCTGCTACCACGCTGCCTGGAGCAGAAATGAGAGTGTCGCAGAGCATCATAGGAGGCAAGGCCCAACACAAGTAGCAGCTCAGCTGATACGTGATCGTGGAAACACTGGTGCCCTCTCATTTCACCCATGTTATAAATTGAGGTGAATAATTTGATTCGGCCTTTACGGATCAATTAATCCTTTATTAATTACAGCAAGCAATGACAAGCAAACAGCGCTGGGTGCAGCCGGGGAGCCCGCGCTCTGCCAACAGCTCACACCGATTTCCCCACCCTTCAGTCTTTTATATGTTTCCATTTCTGTGTTCATGGGGTACTCTGCGTCTGCGCCAGTTAGACAGTTCTTCTTATCTATGTGTCCAGGCTCGCTGCAACACTTCGGCAACTCCCTCCAAATTCTTCCATATACCCGACTCTCTGGTTTTCTGTAGTTCAATTAGTTTTAGCAAAAGGCAATTTTGACACAACAACTCTTATCTACAAATATATTCTGTATCCATATATGGTTATACAACACAATTTGCGCCCACACAATTAGCTTAGGCAAACACAAAACTGTCTCTGTTTTCGGTCTTGTGGTTTCTTGTTATCTACACAAGCTCTCCTCCCCATTTGATTTACTACTTGATGGACAAAGGGTCCTATCTATCACAACCCAGAATCCTAGCTCACTTCAGTGTTGTGAAGGCAGCCCTCCCCTATGCTCCCCAGCATTGCAGTACTGCCTTTGAAAAATCACTTAAGTGCCCATTTTGGCTCCTGCTGTGCATGTGCTTTGTGAGGAGGAGCAGCTCAGCTGGTCTTTGCCTTGTTGGGTTCTGCCAGCTCGGTGAGCCACCCCAGCACCATCCCACCACAAAGCACACCTGTAGCTTCCCAGGTAGGAGTGGAACAAGTGAAATGGGACAGAGGCATGAGCTCCCTGGGGCCAGGAGCACCCAGAGCAAGCTGGTTCCTTGACAGGGAGCAGGGGAGCATCCCCTGCTCCGAGCTGGAGAGCAAAGCCACCTCTTCTGTCCCAGGCTGCTGAGAGATGTAACTGGTGAGATGTGGTCACCCCACATGCATCTCAGACTGATTTGTCAATGTAGCAGAGCCTGAAGAGTCAACCAAGAGCAGCGTCAAGAGCAGGGCACACACTGGACACATGAAGAGCCCAGTGTTGAGTCTTTCATCAACCCACCTCCCCCTAGCCATGGAAAAGCAGTGCTGAGCACTCAAGCAAGGCTAAGGAGACCTGAGGAGACACCCTGTACAGGGTGGAGGGGTCCACAGGCACTCACTGATGGCAGTGTTGGCTTTGGCCTTCAGCAGCAGTTTGACACCTTCAGGTCTGTTGTGGGAGCAGCAGTAGTGAAGTGGCATGTTCCCCTCTGCTGCCTGCTTTGCCAGGCTCCCACTGCAGCAGAGGGTGGATAAAGTCAGCATCCCTGGGAATAACCACCAGCCCCAGCAACCACTGCCTTGTGCTGGCACATGAGTCCTTCTTCTCACCTCACCCAAAGAGGAGGTGGCTGCCACACTGTCACATTTCAACCCAGAGGAGACAAGAGGACCTGAGGCCCCAAGCCAAGCCCAAGGCATATTTGCTGGGAGGCAAATCTTTTGGATAAGATCATCAGCCACACACCATTCACTAGCACAGTTCAGCCATGAAAAGCTGACTGGGTGTCATACGCTTACCTGTTCTGGACAAGAAAATCAACAATATGCAAAGAGGTTCTATCAGACAACAGCACTGCCAGGTGGAGAAGGGTCTCCCCAGGCTCCTGTAACCAAGAAAAATACAGCAAGGATGGGACAATCTCTGCCCACACCACTGCAGACAGAAACATTGTTCTTTAGGGACTGTCCTTACACACTTAAAATCCCTGAGAGATGAACAGGTTTGATTGGCACCTCAGAGTCACAGCCACCGAGGTTGGTGAGAACCCAGTTAATATATGAAAAGCCATGGCTCTTGACTTCATGAGGAAGAATCACAAAATGCCCTGAATTGGAAGAAACCCACAAGGATCATCGAGTCCAACTCCTGCCCCTGCATAGCACAACCTCAACATCCACACCACATGTCTGAGGGCACTGGCCAAACACACCTTGAATATTATCAGGCTTTGCTGTGTGACTGCTTCCTTGGGAAGCTGTTCCAGTGCTCCAGCACCCACTGGGGGGAAGAACTTTTTCCTAATGTCCAACCTAATCCTCTGTTGATTCATCTTCCTGCCATGCCCTCACATCCAGAGAGGAGAGCCTGTTCCTCCTCTTCCCCATATGAGGAAGCTGTAGAGCACAATGAGGTCTCCCCTCAATCTCCTCCTCTCCAGGCTGAACAGACTTCAGCAGCTCCTCATACAGCTTCCCCTCTAAACCCTGTAGCAATTCCATGCCTTCCTCTAGATGGTCTCCAGGAGCATTAGATGCTTTATATCCCGTAGCGCTTAATGCTGCACACAGTTTTCACATTTAGAAACTGAGACACACAAGGGTGACTGTTCTCCCCAGGTCAGCAGCTAAACTTTGCTGAGTCCATGATCTCACAAGAGCCCCGGTTTGTGCAACCTCCCTGTGGAACTGCTCCTTGGATCAACCATGGTGTGGCCAGCAGGAGCAGGGAAGGGATCAGTCCCCTGTGCTCAGTGCTGGTGAGGCCACACCTTGAATCCTGGGTTCAGTTTTGGGCCCCTCACTCCAAGAAGGACACTGAGGGGCTGGAGTGCATCCAGAGAAGGGGAGAGGCGCTGGGGAAGGGTCTGGAATGCAGGGGTTTTTGGATCAGATGAGGGTCTTTTTATTCTGGAGGAGAGGAGGCGAGGAGAGACCTCATCTGAAAGGAGGTTGTAGTGAGGTGGGTGCTGGTCTCTTTGTGCAAGGAACATGCAATAGGACAAGAGGAAATGGCCTCAAGCCAAGCCAGGGAAGGTTCAGATTGGATATTAGAAAAAATTCTTTACCAAGAGTGGTGAAGTATTGGAACTGATTGCCAAGGGCAGTGATGGAGTCTCCTTCCCTGGAGGGGTTCAAAAACTGTGTGGCCATGGCACTTGGGTACATGGTTTAGCAGGCACAGTGGGGTTGGGCTGATGGTTGAACTGGATAAGCTTAGGAGACTTTTCCAACTTCAATGATTCTGCAATTCTATGATTCTCATTTGCTGGTTTGTCCCATCCCGTACTGATGGTGTTTGCTCACTGCAGCATTTTGCTCCTCTGCTGTTACTCTGAAGGACAGCTACCAGCATCCTTGCCAGCAAAAAGAGTGACACCATCGGGTGTCTTCAGTCTGAGCATTAGGGCTGCCCTCTCTTCAGTTACAGCATGCTGTGGTTTTGCAAGAAAAAATGCTGCCCTGATTTTTCAGCCTTCAGTGAGACTGGGATGTCTTGAGACAACGCACACAGAAGATTACAAGTAGATCTCAGTTACAAACTGGCATTTGGAAAGTCTTGGCCTCATGGCTGTGATTCCCAACTCCGCACACACAACAGGAGGAGGGCAGTGAGGCTGCAGCCAGAAAACCTCCCTCTGCTGAAACGTTCCTCAAATCTGCCTAGTGCTCCCAGCTCACTGAAAACACCAATTTAATCAGAAACCTCTGCCCCCTCCCAAGCCTCATGGATAGGCTGGAGAGGTGACAGCAAAACTGCTTCCCACATAGACCCACAGAACAGGTGGCCATACCTGTAGGGGTGCCAGCACAGTCTCGCTCAAATCCACATTCTCTGCATATGCTTGGAGCAAAGAAAATATGTCCTTGGCCTTGACAGCTTCTGGGAGGCTGGAGCACCAAGCAGCAGAGCTTCTCTTGGTGTATTTCTTCTCAACATACTTGGAAATTATGACAGTTTTCCGAAAAGCCCTGGCAGACACCGGCCAAATGAGAATTAGGGGCCACCAAGAGAGAATCTTGGGTCCACCCCCTCCTCTCCCACTGCCCCAGCCACCTTCCCTCTCTCCTTCAGACCTGCCAGACAGTTTAGCACCTCTCTCTGTCCCATTCCCCAGCTCCTCTACAGCAACACTCACAACTCTTACGAAACACTGTGGTTTTCTCAAAGCTTCCTCTCTGCAGTTACACAACGAAATGAGAATTTGACTTTCATGCATTTAAAGTGCAAGTGCTGCCTTGGCCTGTGCCCACCATGGGAAGCCAGAACCAGCTCCCAGCAGGGATCCCACCACCTTCAATCCACCACCCCATAGTATTGAGCTGGGAGGGATGGGGAAGAGTCAGTGCTCCTGCCCCTCTCTCAGGCATTTATTGCTTTCCAGAACCCCCTCCATCACTTCTGCCCTGACCCCTCCACTCTTCCCACATGGGAGAACTCAGGGCTGTGCTGGGGGTTTATGGACAGTCCTGGTGACGTTTTCTGATCCCTTCTCCATTCCCTTCCTTCCCAGCCCTGACCCATCCTTTGCCTTTTCACCCCTCTGCCCCCACAGCTCAGTACTGGGCTCAGCCCTAGACTGAGAAAATGAAGGGAAGGAGCAGAAATATCAAGGACTGAGAAGCAGTGGTGTGAAATGGCCGAGAGTATTCACAAGTCACGAATAGCTTCCAGGCAAGGACCGGCTGAGTAAACTGGGTCTCTCACTCTGGAGAGTTCAAGAACAGTCAAAGTGGTGACCAGCCAGAGGATCTGGGGTGGCCACAGGCACCCTGGGGTCAAAGGAGTGCTCCAATCAGAAAAGACCATTGAGGAAGGGTTGAATTCTTAATTTCACACAGTTTCAGTTTCCCCAGTATCCACACAGAGTGGTCGATCCGGCAGGTGTACTTTCCTGCTCTCCCAGTTCTCTGCTGCTCTTTCTCTTACCTCTCCTTATCCATCCATTCACTGCACGGTAGGTCTGTGCTGTCTAAAAGTGCCCTGGTCAGGACTTAAGCACCTGCAGTGGAACCTGATCATGCCTGGTCTACCAGCTCTCTAGTTTCTTGAAAGTCCCCTTGGCCCCTGACAACATGCTCTCAACTCTAAGTTTCCCCAAGAGCTGCACACCATGTTGATGCCGTTAAACCCTGAAAAAAACCCTCAGCTATTGCCAGTACCAGCTGTGCTACCCCAGCTCTGCCCTGTCCTCTGTAGAGCCCAGAGGCTGAGGTGCTCTGGGGTGAAAAATGGGAGTTCCTCCATCCTCGGTAGGTCCTTGCTCAATACCTGTCTTGATCCCACCAGCCCTGCACCCCAGCCATTAGACACAGTGAACTGCTCTGCTCTGCACAAGTCCCTGTCCCCCATCCTCCACTCTCCCCTCTCATCCCCGTCTCCCATCCTGCCCTGCTGATGTGCAGCCAGGGCATCCTACCTGGCAGCCCTGCTTATTTCTCTTATTGCCTTTCCTTTTCCAGCACCAGTTCCTCAGTCCCTGGCCTGGCCTCAAGGCCAATCCTTGAGCTGTCCTGCTGGCTCTTTTTCATTCTTCTTCTCTCCATTAGCAAATCTTTCCTGCTGGACTTGCAAAGAGAAGTTATGGTCTGGGGAGCAGATGGGGCAGTACCCTGTGCCTGGCCACTGCAGGGAACACACAGGACCACAGAGCATATGCCCATGGGTGAGGGGCACAAAAATCAGCTCTTGCAAAGCAACTCTCATGTCGCTGTGAACTGTGGGC
This sequence comes from Clamator glandarius, assembly GCA_033459285.1. Lineage (NCBI taxonomy): Eukaryota > Metazoa > Chordata > Aves > Cuculiformes > Cuculidae > Clamator > Clamator glandarius. The sequence continues at coordinate 1,505,265 of JAUNZM010000355.1, read as the reverse complement.
TTCACAGAAATGCTGGGGAGGTTCACTTCCATGATGTCATTGAAGCCAGAGTTGCTGATATTCCTCACCAGCTGCAAAACAGCCAAGGTAGAGGTGACATGGGACATGCAGCAGCTTTACATGCATGGCAGCAGGACATGGAGCTCCAGATAGAGATCCATCAAGGAGATGTCAAGGGGTGCTAGGATGTGTGTTCTATGGCTGGAGACTCTGCCCTGACTCCTGATGCTGAAGTTGCCCATCTCCAGCAGCACAATTAGCCCCAGAGCCAGCCCCTTGGCTCAGATCTGGGCAAGAAATGATCCCTGCCAACCTCTCCCATCCCCTGCCCTGATGTCCACCAGCTGCCAGCAGCTCCCATCACAGCCCCACCAAATGCATGAGCACCTGGAGCATTAGGGCCCTAAAACAGCCCCAGGCAAAGTCTCCAGCCCCCTACCTGCCCCACACTCTGTTCAGCTTAAGTTCAAGCTTGACCCTCCCCCACAGCTACCCTGTGCCAGGTTATGCAGATGGGTAATGGAGACTGAGGGAGACGGGTGACCCAGCAACAGTGAAAAGACTCTCCCCTCTCATCCTTGAAGATGACCACTCCTGCCACAAATAACCACCAAAACCAGGGAATTACAGGTCAATGTGGGACAGTTTAACAGCTGAAATACCCATGGAACTAACAGTTTCAGGAAGGCCACAGGAGAAGCAGAGGGAGGCTTGAGGACAGACCCCACCGGCAGCATCCTACCAGCAGTTCCGAGGTTGCCAGCTTGTCCAGAGACAGCGACTGGATGTGGGAGAGATGCACACCCATCTCTCTGTGAATCCCAGAGCACTCAATGCAAATCAGGATGCCCAAGTTCATGGATAGCCAAGTGGGATCTGTAGAGACAAGACCACCAGCCCCATGCACATCTCCTGACTGTCCTCCCCACCATCACTCCAGGGCACAACTCCACAGCAGGACAGAGGGGAAGGGCAAGAACCCAGATGCCTGTGGGTCTCCAGGAACTGGATGCTGTGGAGGGCAAGGCAGAGCTCTGCCTTTCCAGGTGAGGAAGGGTGGTGGCCCCACAGCCACGAGCTGGCTCTCACCTGGGGCCAAGCAGTCACAGCACTTCTTGTTCCCGGGCATGGCTCTGACCGCCTCAATGATGGCCTGGGTCAGCTCCTCCTGGCTGTGCTGCCCCTTGCCCTGCACCTTGCTGAAGGCCACATTGAGTGTCTCCTCCTTGCTGTTGCTGAGGACGACACCCTGCTGCATGGGCAGAAAGCAGCTTAGGAGTGAGGTCTTGTGTGGCTGCGACCAGGCTGCAGGGTAAGGTCAGCGTGGCTCATTCCCCCACTGCAGTGGGATCCCACTCTGCCCCAGCCCACACTGCAGCCCACACACACAAATGTTCTGCAAGAGACTCCAGGAGCAAAGTGGGTGCCAGGAGCCTCCATCCATGGGGCCTACAGGAGAGCTGAAGAGGGGCTTTTGGTCAGAGAGGGCAGGGATAGGACGAGGAGGAATGGTCTTGAGCTGAAAGAGGGGAGATTAAAATGAGATCTTAGGAAGAAATATTTTGGTGTCAGGGTGGGGAGGCCCTGGCCCAGGTTGCCCAGAGCAGTGATGGCTGCCCCATCCCTGGAGTGTTCCAGGCCAGGCTGGATGGGGCTTGGAGCAACCAGATCCAGTGGGAGGCATCCATGGCAGGGGTTGGAACTGGGTGGGCTTTAAGGTCCCTTCCACCCAGAACATTTTTACGATCCTATGTTCTGCCTGCAGCTCACCACCCGCCTGGACTGACTTGGACACAGTCAGGATGGGAACTGCATCACCCATGGGCGCACTGCTCAAATAGCCAAAGAGCTGGCTGCACCAGCAGCCAGGAGAGCACTTTTTGGCCCACCTCAAGGCACTGGCAGTACTTAGGCCACACAGTCCTGCTCATCCTCTGCCAGGAAGCGGTACGTGCAGTTGTCTGAAAGACACAGAGATGGTCTCCTCTAGGCAGCCCACTCATCCATCCTTCCTGCCAAGCTCATGACAGGATCCCCCTTCCAATCTAAAGCCATTCCCCCTCATCCTATCACTACATGCCCTTGTAAAAACACTCCCCACACAATTTCCCCAGAGTAATTCTCCCAGGCTGGGTCAAAGCTGCAGGGCTTTCCCTATTCCTTGACTGCATTGGCTTCTGAGTCCAAAGCACTTCCACCTCTTGGAGCTGTTACCAGAGGAACCACAGGGCAGGCACCAGCACTCACAGGAAACTACATCAAAGGATTTCTTGTCATCCATGTTTGGCTTCACCTGGCAGGTCAGTAAATTCAGCTTGGCTGGTGGGCGGTTGGGCTACAAGAAGAATGAGGAAATATCAAGAGGTTGTGGTCCAGTGGTGACAAGAACCACCTGGCTCTGGAGGAACAGATTTACCCTGTGCCCAGCACTTTGTATTTGGCTCTGCTCTCAGGAGTAACACAAGAAATAGTAACACAGACCTTTACTTTCCAAACAGCCTCCCCATGCCCAAGCTCATGTTGTCCAGAGCAGTGGTGGCTGCCCCATCCCTGGAGGTGTTCCAGGCCAGGATGGATGCAATGTTGAGCAACCTGATCCAGTGGGATATGTCCCTGCCCATGACAGGGGGTGGAACAGGATGGGCTTTGAGGTCCCTTCCAACCCAAACCGTTCTATGTTTCTATGTTCTTCCATGCACAAATGCATGTGAGATCTCCTGTGTTTGTCTCATGCTCTCTTGACTTGCAGGCATGTAAGCCTCAACAGAAAGCCTTCTACGCCAGGGCATGCCAGCAGGGCAAGCCACAGGCACAAGGGCTCTGACAAGCCTCAGGAAGCCACCAGCAAGCCAGGCCATGGCAGGCTCTGCCTACCCTGCAGGGCTGGGCAGCAGCCCCCAGGCAGGAGCAGAGTGGAAGGAGTGGTTCTTACCATGCTGTGAGAGATGGTCAAGTAGCCATTGCTGATGGTGCATTTCCTCTTCTGCCAGACTTTTCTCAACCTGGAAATGAGCAGGGGTGAGCATAGAGCACACACATGCTGAGCAGCAGAAGTGCAACACAGCACAGTGCTGGCAAATGCAAGTGCCATTCAAGGCACAGCCCAGGGATGCAGCACTCATCAGGCAGGCAGGCAGAGGGTGGCACGGATGGAGTCTGTCACTCTTGCTCTGTTCTGGGCCGGAAAGAACCCATTACACAACTCAAGATATACTTGGACAGACATGCAGCACAGCTGCTGTAGAGGTGCAGAGTATCAGTTGGGGCAGCAGGACCTGCTAGTAGAGCACAGAGCCCTTTGCAGAAGCCCTCAGCAAATATCCAGGACTGTCAGCTTCAACCTCCTCCCAGGCTCGTTCTCCTGTGCCTGCCATTGTGGGCAGATCATAACACAGTGGAAAGGTGGAAGAGATATACCCAAAAGGTGCAAAAAACTGAACTTCAGTGTGAAGTGAAGTATACCTCTGAGCCTCATGACATTATTTTCAGTCTAGTTTCAGGTGTTTCTAGGCCATTTCACAATGTGCAAGTCTTCCAGCACAGGACCCCTACAATTCCCACCAAGGATTATCCACACACTGGTGAGAGATGATTCTCTTTCCAGAAACAGTGGAGTGCTTTGCAGGAGCTCAGTGTTTGGGCACCTGGGAGAGGCACACAGGATGGCTATTGGCTGTCCCTCTCTCTGGCCCATGATGTCATCTCCAAGGCAGCACTGACCCATGCTCTGCATAATTCACTCTGTATTTCTGCTCCTTCCCCTCATTTTCACAGTCCAGGGCTCAGCCCAGTACTGAGCTATGAGGGCAGGGGGGTGCAAAAGGCAAAGAACAGATCAGGGATGGGGTGGAAGGATAGGGAGAAGAGAGCAGAAAACATTACCAGGACTATGTGGGAAGGGTAGAGGGATCAGGGCAGAAGTGATGGAGGGGGTTCTGGAAAGCAATGAGTGCCTGGGAGAGGGGCAGAAGCACTGACCCTTCCCCATCCCACCCAGCTCAATACTATGGCATGGTGGATTGAAGGCAGTGGGATCCCCGCTGGAAGGAGCGAGGGGGAGCTGGTTCTGGTTTCCCATGGTGGGTTCAGGGGTCCTTGCCCCAGTGCTCACAGGACAGTAGAGGACATTGGGCAGCTTCACAGGAGAGGAATGCTCTTGGAGTGAAAAGATGGACATGTGCTGCCTGGAGTTCTGTGTTGAAAGCTGTTGAAATCTGCAACAGAGCTGAGCATGCTTTCATGCATGCTTGTCCTGTTTGCCTGCCTTGTGGCCACCCCAGGGAGAGGAGCTCAGTCTAGGTGAGTCCCACTCTGACCCCAGGACACCAAAACACAATTGAAAGGTGCGTGCTGGATCCCAGCTTACCCCTGGCTTTTCTTGAAGAGGGTCCCTGTCTTCTCCGTGCCATACTGCTTATTCCCCTGCAGCTGGTGCATGTTGTACCCCATCTGCTTGTTCCCTGGCACCTGGCAGAAGGGAAGAAACAGCAGCAAGGCACAACCCCACCTGTATGCAGGCAAACAAGGGCATGTCCTCGCGGGACTGTCAGGGACCCTGTGCTCCAGAGCTCACCAGAAACCCCATGAGCACTACATGTGCAGCTGCCATGCCCTCCACAGGCACTACCCCTTGTCCCCTCGTGAGAAGGATCAGACTTTACCTCTTTTTGTTCCAGCTGTAATGCTGTTTTCAGCTGATCCCGAAGGGAGCAAAGCTGCTTCTTCTCCTCATCCTGCCTGAGCTTCATCTGAAAGTGCCAGAGCACAGCAAGCAGCTCACATGGCAGCAGGAGGCTCCTGTCCCAGCTGTGACATCTCAATCCTTCTTGCAGGGGCAGCAGAGGTGCCCCCACACTCCCCTCTGCCCTCCCCGTGTCCGTGTGGGATGCACCGAGCCCCATTCCTATGGTGGGAGCTCACTGCCCATCCCCTGCAGCACTATGGTTCATGGTCTGCGCAAGAAGCACTTCAGTGGGAGCCTCTTTGAGGGGAGGGAGCTGGTGCATCCCCAGCACCGGTGCTGCTGTGATGCCAGGCCATGCGAGAGCAGGCTGCATTTTACTGAGCAAACAGCTGTTTGCAGCTCTCCACAGTATGAAAACAACCTACAGCGTGAAGGTCACCATGGTGGTGGTTTTCTTTTTTTTCTCTTCGTAGTGTCAGTAATTAAAATAATTAAAAGGTCTCCAAGCTGTCAAAAACTTCATGGATCTTGGCATAGAAATGTGGCCCTGATGAAATGGACTCTGGGGCTTTGTCTCTACGAGGGTTCTAAATGATGCTGCTTGCTGTGTTTAGTTACCCTGCTCTGGAGTGGCACCTCCCCTCTTTTTGTCTTTTATTTACATAATTAATTTTAATGTGAATTCTTACAAATTATGGGACAAGGAGGGTAACAGCCATACAGCAGATTAATTCAAACAAAGCAGCACATGCCCAGAGGAGACCCACACAACAGGACCAGGGTAGGTGAGTACATGATGCTGACATGATATCTGGGTGAGGATCGTATCCCAGGTCTCTGCAAATCTGGATGTTCAAGGAAGTTTGGAGAAGGATGAGCAAGTCCAGGCAAACTGGAATGGAGGTCTAGAAATGCTAGGAAGCTGACACAACCCTTCTCGTGTCGTATGGCCTGGGACTAGAGTGCTCAGACTGCCTCTGAAAGTGTTGGCACTTTAAAAAGCTCCTTTCTGTCTCTGGGCTGTGTATGACTGACAGCCCAAAGCCAAAAGCTGAAGTTCACAAGGCTTACACAACCCACAAAACAAATCCCTGAGGAAATGCATTGAGTTGGCAGCAACAGGCATGGAAAGCTGAGAGCACAAATGAGAAATCTGGCAATCTGAAGAGCAGTCAGAGCTTTGGTAGATGAATACATTGGTGCCTCCTTGGTCCTCATGTTCTTCCTGTCCTGGGTGACAGCACTGTTATTCTCCCACTCCCTGTGACGTCTGCATTTCAGCCCTCCATGGGTCACTGCACATCCAAGGGCCAGAAAACAGTGATTAATAGATGTGGGCAGCTGCAAAGCCCTCAGCTCTGCTTCTGCAGAGGAAGAGGAGGCACTAGGGAAGGCATTCTTGTGCTCTAGCCTGCTTCTGCTCACCACACTGAGCTACAGGTGAACACTCACGCTCTGCAGCTCCGGGATGAGCTTCTCTGTAAACTTCTTCAGTTTTCCAGTTGTGTTTAAACATTCCTGGAAAAAACTGAGAGAAGTGGCTACCATAAGAGCACATCCAGAAATCCCATTCTTAGCACTGGCTGTGAAGCCTGCAGAGCCCAGGCTGCCCCGAGATCCTACTTCCAAGCCCATCATGCATTCAGCAGGCAGAGCTTGTACTTCATGGCTGAACTAAAATCTTTCTTAGGAAATGTATTTTAGAAAGATTTGGAGGTGTTTTAATTCTGGGAGAGCACTCAACACTGGTTTGCATTCCACATCTCTCCTTTCCAACTGGCTTATGAGAGTGTCAGAAAGGAAAGACACCCCACTGAGATTCCTGCCTCCACTGGCTCCAGCAGAAGCGGACTTCCACAAGAACAGGCCAAGCAGGACCCCAGCTGCTGCAAACTATCCTCCTTCCTTATCCCCAGTGCTTCTACAGAGAAACGGCAGGCAGGCAGGTGATTGATCACGCTAACTTGAACTGCGAGCTGCAGTGCTTGATGTGGTTTTGCAGGAGGTCGATCCCTTTCTTGGTTTTGATCTCATTCACTTTGATCAGATACTGAAGGGAAAAGAATGCAGGTACTGAGTCTGTAGCTTAGAGAGAAATATATTTCATGCACCTTTAGATGGCCCCCCTCCCATTAGGTGATGGCCCATCCTAGCAGTCAGGGCCCACTGGGAGCAGCTCACATGGCTTTTCTGCAGTGAGGAGGTGGTGGTAAGCAAGGCCCAGTGCTTTGGTCTGGCCAGTGGAGTGGTGGTCCACAGTGGGGACATGGACCCTGGGCTTGCAGGGCTTTACTTATGCAGGGCAAACACCCAGCTAATGCATGCTCAAAGATTCACCTTTCATGGTGGCTTCACTGAAGAACAACCAGCTTTCCTATAGACCTTTAAACCTCATAGCGCCACAAAGTTGGTAAAGGGTTTAGAGGGGAAGTCATATAAAGAGTGGCTGAAGTCACTTGATTTGTTCAGCCTGGAGAAGAGGAGACCTCATTGCGGTTTGCAGCTTCCTCACAAGGGGAGGAGGAGGAGCAGGAACTGAGCTCTTCTCTCCGGAAACCATGGACAGAACCCAAGGGAATGGCAAGAAGATGCCCCAGGGGAGGGTTAGGCTGGACATTAGGAAAAGGTTCTTCGCACAGAGGGTGGTGGCACTAGAACAGCAGTCACAGCACCAAGCCTGACAGTATTCCAGAAGCATTCAGACAACGCCCTTAGACCCACAGTGTGAATGTTGGGGGTGTCCTGTGCAGGGATAGGAGTTGGACTCAATGTGGGTGCCTTCCAACTCAGAACACTGTATGATTCTACAGTTCTATGATTCTAATCTCTCAGGAGCCAAGGCCCACCAGACTTGATCCATGAACAGCACCACCTGACCCTAGCAGGGCTGCAAATCTGCTTGCCTATATTCCACATGAAGTTAGCACCTCAGTCTGCCTCAAGGACCTTCAGAAGTGAGCTTAAGGTTCAGATTTCCAGCTTAAACGTATCTGCCTCCTGACAATGCCTGGAGAAGAGAAGGTTATGGGGAGACCATAGAGAAGCCTCCTAGTACTGAAAGGGGGTCCAGAAAAGCTGGGGACAGGCTTTTTAGCAAGGTCAGTTGTGACAGGGCAAGGAGGAATCATTTTAAACTAATGGAGGGGAGATTTAGATTGGATATAAGGAAGAAATATTTTACAGTGAGGATAGTGAAACACTGGTACAAGTTGCTCAGGGTAGTAGTGGAGGCTCCATCCCTGGAAACACTCAAGGGCAGGTTGGATGGGGCTCTGAGTAACCTGATTGAGTTAAAGATGTCCCTGCTCCTGCAAGGAGGTTAACCAGAAGATCTGTAAAGGTCCCTTCCAGCACAAACATTCTATGATTCTATTGTGAAACACTGTGTTGCACTGCAAAACACGCTGTCTCTGGACTGTTCCTGCACCACCAATCAGCTCTCTTGGCATTGCAACTCCTGTAAAAACAGCAGCCTACAAACAACCATGTCCAGGAGACCCACGAGCCAACACAGTAAATCAGCTTCCAAAATAAATGTTCAACACAGCCAGCCTTACCTGTATTTATTCCAAGGGGATTGTTCAAAACACCCTCAATTCATCAAGATAAGCATTTCCTAGAAAACTCCCTCTCAGGAACCCACATGCCACATGATGACTCATGTCAGCACAGAACGGAACCTCCATCAGGCCCTGTTCAAGGGTGATGCAGCTCCATGGCACAAGGGCTTCTGATATTTGCAGTATAACAACAGTTTCAGTCTGGAAACAGGAATGGTTTCCAGAGCATGGTTACAAAGAGATGAATATCTTGAATAAAGCTGGCATCTTCCAATCTTCTACTCACACTGTTGCTTGTGATGTCTGGCAATGGGAGCAAGAGATCCTGTTTTCAGAGGAGCTAGTCTGAGTTTAACCCAACAAGCAGAGGGAAGGATCTGAGACGGAGCAGGGACCTTGGTGCCAGCAGCACTCATCTTGGGCATCTGGAAAGAAGTTTGGATCCGAAGCCTTCATAACATTTTTCCTGAGTTGTTATCTCCTCTGCCAGGTTAACATAGGCTCAAGCTTTGGCTAAATTTGATCAGTCCCTGCCCCAGTGTGGCTGGAGCCCACTATGACCTAGGTCACTTGGATGCTGACTCAGTGACTACAACACCATTATGTATGACTCAGGGTGGCCCCCGTCCTTAACTCACACATGCTCAACTGGAAGATCCTGCGCTCCTTCTCCATCTCCTCAGCAATCTCCCCGCAGCTCACCTCACTCTGTACCATGCCGTGCTGCTTCGCCAGCTCATGTTTCTCCTTCTCTATCTTAGCTCTCAAGGAAAGAGGACAGATGCGTTAAGTGCTCTGTTCAGCTGCTCACTGGTGAAGCCCAGGCCTCAGGGTGAGGGAACATGAAGACTTACAGTTTGCTTTCATAGTCTTTGCAGGCCTTCTCAAAAGGCTTCTTGAATTCCTAGGAAGACCCAGAGGCACCGTTTAATGACTACAACCAGGACAGAGTCTTCTTCATCCTCAGTATGCTGCTTTCCACTGGGTCATAGAATCATGGAATCATTAAGGTTGGAAAAGATCTCTCAGCACATCCAGTCCAATCATCAGCCCAAACCCCCTGCGCCTAGTAAACCATGTCCTGAATTGTCACATCTATGTGCTTATTGAACGGCTCCCTGGATAGAGATTCCAAGATTGCTGTGGGCAGTTGGTTCCAATGTTTCACCACTCTTTCAGTAAAGAAATGTTTCCTAATATCCAATCTAAACCTCTCCTGGCACAACTTGAAGCAATTTATGCAAGGTCACACCAGCATAAAGGCCCCTGCAGACCCAGGACGTGGCTGTCCAGGGGCGTGTCCCTCCCTGGGAAGGTTCTTGGCTCTCCTCAGTGCACGGCAGACAAGGGTGCTCACCAGTGCAGGGTCATTCACGGGCACACGCTTGCACACATGCAAATACGTGCATCACGCTTACATACATCACACTGGTATGTACACAGCAGCACCCAGCTACAGCCCCTCTCTCAGATCCCCAACTCTAATGGCAGAGGAACTGTTCAAACATGCAGAAGCCAGAATGTACCAACCAGGTTCTCACTTTCTGAAGCAAGAATGAGATGTTTCTCCTAAGAGAAACAACAGAAACCCACCCAAACCTGGCACTAACAATACAATCTTATTCTTCCCCATGTATTAATTTAATTCTTGCAGCTAAAAAGCCATTATTTGTTTCTCACTTAGCATTGCATTACTTTCTGCATGCAGTTTCTCTTGGTGGTTACCATCTTGGCATGTTCATTTGCATTTGTCCACTAAATGCATTTGCTCAGATCACCCACGTTCTGCCCTGTTGTCACTGCTTACAGCTCTGCAAACATCTGTGTTGAAGACAGACAGACTAAATCAAGCTGAAGGGGACTCCAGGAGGTCTTTAGTCCAACCTCCCACTCAAGGCAGGGACAGTACTGAATTCAGACCAGGCTTTGTGCAAGCAGATATCGAAAACCCCCAAGGATGGAGATCCCATAGCCTCTCTGGGTCCTGTGTCAATGCCTTTCTGTCCCATGAGGAGAAATTTCTTTATTTCTGGCAAGGCAGGACCTTGTCAGGTCAGATCTTGCCTTTATCTCCATTCTAATGAAAATGTCAAACTGATTCAGGTCAGCCTCTGATTCTTGTTGGATCCCTTCATCTGAATCATGATTCCTTGCAGGCAGCTGGTTTTCTTGGTTCTCAGTGTCCTTGACATCATCCTTAATGAGACAAATAGTGAATTTTTTCTTTTGTATTTTGTATTTTATCAGTGTAGCGGAAGTTCCACAATCTTCTCTCTCCTTCCACTTTCATGCTCCTATAGAAGCTGTATACAGCACAAGCTTCCAAACGGATGCCTAAATTCTCATGATTTGTTTCAATATTTGGCAATTTGGAATTTCCAGTTTGGAAGTCTCAAATTCTGCCACTGTTCCTGTCCCATTTTCTGCAGTCTTGTCCAAAATGTTCCTTCCGCTTTCCCAGGGGTACAGCTGTTTGTTCCAGGATCCCTAGCCCAACTCCAATACAGACCAGCTCCAGAACCTTCACCAAGTATTTGAGGAACCCACAGAGCTGGGAGAAAAACCTGGGATAAACTCTTGAGTGCAACCATACAGGATTGAAAAGGTAAAATTACAGAGTTCAGGTCATTTGAACACAGGGATTTGTTAGAGTATCAGCAGGTCTGGTGGACAACAGCAGTGACCTATACCAGGAATCTCCTTCTGACCAGTGTGCCCAGCAAGCACAAGTCCTCAGGTGTCTCACCATAGGGCTGAGCACATTAACACCAAGCTCATTAAATCTTAACAGTGTGTGTACCAGATGATAAACAATTGCTTTAATGTTTCAGGGTGTACATCCTCTGTTCACAGAGCCTCTGTACCCAAAACCACCCAGTGAGGAAAATGGCCAGGTCACAACTGCCAGCTGTCCCACCACATTAGATGCAGGCTGTGATCAGCAATCCTTTAAGAGTGATCTCACTACAGCATGGCCACTGGGATCAGTCCAGCCTCCTCATCCCGAACACCCACAGGCGTGGGCACCTCTATGCATGCAGAGGCACTTGGGGCAATCAGAGTCACGGGGACTCAGTGGTAGGAGCATGTGTGAAGACTTCTCAAGTCCCATGATGACCATCCCATTGGGTAATAAAACCCAAAAAATAAATACAAATTTGATGCTTTTCCTAAAATCCACACTGATGAGCACTGTGACAGGTATCTATCTGATATCTATCTCTACAGAGGTAAAGATTGTTCATAGAATCATTAGTTTGGAAAAGACCTTTGAGATCATCCATTCCAACTGTACCTGCCCACTACTAAACCATATCCCTAAGCAGTTACTTGGGCACATGCTGCCCTGCAGCCCCTGAGAGGCCCCTGCAGCTGGCAGGTACACACTCACAGAGTCACATTAACACATGTGCTCACACACATAAACACAAGTGCCACAGTGGGACTGTGACATGTGAGGTTGTGGGGGAGTTTGTGCACTGATGACCAAGAGGATATCGACATTTGATTCACAACACCCTGATTATTCCTAGCATAGCAAATGCCACTGGAATCCTCTGGATTCAGCCAGGTGCCTGCAAGCCAGCAGAGGCCCCAGTTAAGGGGCAGCACTGGCTTGACCTGTGGTGTGAGGTGCTGGCCTCAGGAGGGAGAGGGATCCAGCACACAGGAGGTGCAGGCAGACCTGCCCTTCCAAAACGTATCCCTGCTGGAGGGTAAGTCTTGAGCCATGGATGGACCCCACAGCTGGGACAACCTCTGTTTCCAGCCACACATTCACCAGCCCCAGCCTCGTGCAGCCCCTGCTTACCCCTTTGAGCTCTTTCATGTCACCCTTTATTAGTGACTCCAGAGAAAAGTTAATGTTGTGGTACAAACTCTGCAGCTGGAAAGGAAAAGGAAAGATCACAGTGCTAGCACTGGTCCCCTGCACCACATCTTGTGCAGAGAAAGCAGAGATGCTAGTGAGCCTGCAGAGAAACCACTCTGGGAAATCATCAGCTGAAAGTCTCCATCCTTGGGAATTACCACACCGCTAGAAGCCACAGCCAGCCTCACCCAATGGTGCTGAGAGCCCAGCTGCAAGCAGTGTGGTGGGCAGGAACCTCCAGAGGCTTCATCTGAGGAGTCACAGAGTTCTGCACAGCCAGCCCCAGCCATGCAGTCTCTGCCACAGGCTCTGCAACCAAATGCCATGGCCTCCTGGCCTGGGGATGAGCTTGGACCTCTGAGCTGTGGCCCAGAGCCTACTGCTCCTCCTGAGGACCTCCCCCAGCATTTCCTTGCAAGCCAGGGTCCCCAGTCTGATGTATGTGCAGGGGACAGAGCTGCCTACCAGGCTTCTGACAGCAGCCAGCAGCTCCTGGGAGAAGGCAGCAAAGATGCTGAAGGCACAGGCCAGCTGCTCCTCACCCTCTAGATGGTAGTTGGCTGAGAACTTCTCCTGGGCAGCGATGTGGGTTTTGAGGTGGCCAATGAGGTCTAGGGGAACATGGGTAGTCTCTAGCACAGGGCAGGATGAACACCCAACCCCTGCCTCCCTTCTGGAAGTCACCATGCTTGGTTCTGCTCACGGACCTGAGACAGGTCCTGTTGCCTCCTGCTGCCGTCACCACCACCACCCAGGTATAGGGACCCCAAGACCTGCAGCAAGGTGTCCCCTCATTCATCCATCCATCACCGTCTCCTTGTTCCTGAGTTTCTATTCTGCCCTGACCTTGTCCACAGCTGTGCTCCGCTTTGACTACTTTCTTTATCTTCTGCAGCACAGCTCGGTAAGCATCCAAGGCCTAGAAATGCAGAGGAGATGGTCACTGACCACAGCCAGACACGCATTTCCATAACCCACAGGGCTTAGCATAAGCCTCAGCATCCACAAGCCAGACTGTCCTGCCAGCAGACAGGTGATGACCTACAGTAGCAGTCAATGCAGAGCTTAAATACCTGTAAGCCTTCCTGATGTTCTTCTGGAAGTAATAGTCAAACATTAAGAGAATATTGGAAAAGTTATTAGGAAAAGGGCCATAGACCACTGAGAGAAAATGTGGATTTAAGTGGAGAGAGGCTCATAGTTGCGAATTATATTTCCATCACAGTCAGTATCATTCCTGGGCTGAGAGGAGGAAGCGTTGGTAGCTGAAGGGTGATGTTTGGAGGCATCTAAGCTCTCTGCCTATGAGAGACTAGATTACGGGTGTTATTTCATAATGACTGCTTGGAAGAGCTGTCATGCAAACTTCTGGTAGAAGAAGGATTATTGTCCAGACCAGACCAGTTTGGCTGTGCTTTGCCTAGCTGAGCTTTGAAACTCTCCAAGAGTGGAGGTCACCTCTTGCAGGGTTGCACCATCATCTGCAGAAGAAACTTTTCAAAATGCCTGGCCCAAGGGTTAATTTCCTGAGCCACAATGTAGATATTGCTGATATCTGATGCTGCCCAAAAATTCTTGATACCATTGTCTATAAGTGCCCTCAGAAGAGTCATGGGCTGCTCTCAGGAAGCCCTCTTCACCCAGCTAAGTCAGCCAAGCTCTGCTTCTCCACTACCACTCACTGACCCTCTCTAGTTCTTCCGTGTCACTTCTGACTGGGGACAGTGTTTCAGGTGTGACCCATTCACCAGACTGAAGTGAGCCCCAACAGCTCCCACACTGGGCTTACCTGGCAGGGAGGGACAGGACTTTGCTCTGAGTGTTGTCCTGACAGTGCCAGGGCTCGAAGACAGGGCATAGGCTTTTAAGATCCATAAACACTGATTTGTGAGAGCAAACAGTTTTATGGCACTTTGGAAATGCAAAGAACAGCTCAGGTTGGATTTGCATGCTCCTGCTAAGGCTTTTTAACAGCTGAGTGGATGGATGGGTACCCAGGGAAGAGCTACCACCACTGACCTTGTCCTCTGTTGGGCACTGCATCAGCCAAGCCACACAGCTGAACCCCTGTAGTAGGGTATCTCTTCCAGATCTGTTTTCATCCCTGTCTGTGATTTCCAGAGTGCTGGGATCACAGCTCATTTCTCCCTTCTCACTGGTTTTCAGGACTACAGAAGAACTCAAATTGCAAGCAACTGTCAGTGCACGTCGTCCCATCTTCTGCATAGACATGACATTGATACTCCGCAGACAAGCTTGTGTGAGCCTACACCCTGTGTGGGACTCAGTACTCTCCAGAAAGTCAACCAAGCTGCATGTAAAGAGGACAGAGACCAAGTACTCACTTCACCTTTTGGCCACATGCAACAGTAATTCATTAAGTCACAGCTAAAACATTGCAACTGATTTCTTTTCACATTTCAGTTCCAGTTTCAGTCCCCAGCTACTAGCTCTTGCTTGCCCTTCTCCAGCACGAGAATCTTCCAGTGAAAGCACACAGAGGTGGCAGCTGAGCAACTGCACAGGTCTGAAGGAATTCTGTGTCAGGCAGGAGCTGCTCAGCCTACCCTGGCTGCATGGTGAAACCACACAGGACTCAGGGAGACAGGAAGAGAGAGGCCAGGGCTGATGGAAGCAGAGAGGATGTTCTTCTAGGACAGGCAACTCCTGCTGACACCAACACCCAAACAAAAGCAACTGGAGATACTCCACAACACTGGGATCTGCCATCTGCCCAGTCCAGTTCTGATCTGCACTCAAAGATGAAATCATCTCCCTGTGTCCCTGGGCTTCACAGCTAGTGCCAGGCTGGGACTGCTCACACCACTGTGCTGGGGGCTGCTGCCACACAGGAACATGTCCTGAGTTTGCTGTCCACTCCAACATGCAAGTCCCAAGCCAGCAGCTCTGCAGACATGAGCAAGCTCAGCAGTGCTTCCTTCTGACCACAGCTGCCTGAGGAAGCAGCTCTGTTTTAAAGTCTGAAGTTCTAGCTCGGGGTGCAAGTGGTGGAGTAACAGTTGAAAACAAACCAACACAAGGAAATTGCCCTGTGCCCAGAGGCTGCTCAGCAAGTCCTGACCTTCAGAGGCCAGAGTAGTAAAAAGCCTCAGCAAACACCACTGACCAAATGAACTACAGGAGCACAGCTCCTCACCTGCCAAAGCCTGCAGGCACTGGAGAGACTTCAGGGCAGCGCAGCAGCCCCAGCCCTGGTGGAGTCCTAGGCACCATCCCCTTGTCTGCTGAAATCACAAAGTAATGAGAAAAGTGGTGGTGGTGGTGCAGTTTGGTTGCTCCCAGAACATTTACCAGACATACCAGGAGGAGGTACCTGGTGTCTCAGAGCCCTCTGGATGGATGGTGGAATGCTCTCAATGGGAAACCTAGACCATTCACTGACCTAATTTTGTCGAATTCATGGTCTTCCTAGGGCATCGAGCTCTGCTGCTTGCTCTCTCCTGCCTCTGTCAGCAGTGTGCAGCAGCCCTATCTCCTCCCGCACTGTGCCTGCTTATGGGGATCTTCTGGCTTCTGCCACTGGTCAAGAAACAAAGGCATTTAGCCCAAATTAGTTTTATGTCAGATCACAGAATCATAGAATCACAGAATGGTATGGGCTGGAAGAGACCTAAAAGCCCATCCAGTCCCATACCCTACCATGGGCAGGGACACCTCTCACTGGATCCAGTTGCTCCAAGCCCCATCCGACTTGGCCTGGGACACTTCTAGGGATGGGGCAGACACCACTGCTCTGGGCAACCTGAGCCAGGGCCTCCCCACCCTCACAGCAAAACATTTCTTCCTGAGATCTCAGGAGCCGCGGTCGGGCTGGGGCTGGGCAGGGGCCTGGGGTCACGCTGCTGCCAGCAGGGAGGGCAGGAAAGAGCCCTCTCCTTGCAAACACACTCAGTCGCACACCCTCACACACCTGCACATGCAGGCAGAGAGCAGCAGGGTGACAAATTCTTCAATTGGTAGCTGAAAGATTTTTGAGGAAGCCTGAGACAGAGACACTTAGAGCCACTGGGAGCCACAGCCTGGTGGTGCATGGAAAATGGAGCTGAGCACAGTGGCAAGAGCCAAGGGGCTGCCTGGGGATGTGGACTGGCAGTGCTGGGGTGCACTGAGCTTGCTGGCATGGAGCAGGCATTTCTGGGGTGCACCAGGCACTGCTGGGGTGCACCAGGAACCAACAAGGTGCACCGGGCACTGCTGAGGTGCACTGGTCAGTGTGGGGTGCACTGGTCAGTGTGGAGGGGCACTAGGCACCTTTTGCAAAGGCAACATCCCAAGCACCAGGCCCTGAAGAAAGCTGCCCTGGGAGCAGCACTGTCACACCCCAGGGCTCTGCTCCAGCCTCATGCAGGTGCTCCTTGGCCTGAGCCCTTTTCAATCTGCTCCATTCCCCCTGCAGCCCGGGTAGGGAGGGAGCTCCCCTCCTTTACTATTCTGGGCCCTCACCCAGCTGCTGAACTCTGCCTCTGTGGGGAGCACCAGCTCTGCTGCCTCACACTCACCCCTGGGTTGAGGTCCAGCCAGAGTCCTTGCTGAGTTCCACCTGCCTGCCCCACTGCCCAGCTACTCTTCTCCCCACGTGACCCTATTTCTGTTCTATTCCAAAGCCAAAGTGCCAGTTCATCTCTTTGGAAATGCAATGATACCTCTGAACATCATCCCCTCCACCAGGATGAGAACCCCCAGAAGGAATCTGTCTCACCAAAACTCAGGGTGAAACATCTCCACTGGAGATCAGATCACATCGGAGCTTGTCTGGGCAGAAGACAGGAACCACAGGGCTCTCGTGCTAAGAACCAGGCTCATTTAATCTACATCAGCCCAACACCACAGAACAGATTGATGCTGACAGCCCTGGGCTGATGTCCCAGTGAGGAAGGGAAAAGGGGCATCAGCAAGGACCGCCTGCAGGCTGGCCACTGGTTCCAGAGCACAGCTACAAAACACAAGCAAGAGCACAGGCAAGGAGCTTTTATTCCTGTGGAAATGAAGAGCCAAAATTAAGTTTGAAGCAAGCCTGAACCCAACCAGCACAAGCAGGAAAAACTGTTAAGCAGCTTATAAGGAGTGATAACCACAAAGTCTGTGTCCCAGAAAGTGTGACTACAACCAGAGCCAACCCCAACTCCCCCAACTGTTCCTGTGCTCTTAGCACAGCAGGAAGATCATAGTTACCTTGATCCTGTTGTCCTACTCCCTGGAGAGCCTTATTCAAGGGTATTCCAGGTCCTACTCCCACCAAGACCCTACACGAGACCTGCCTTCCCCCATACCATGCGTTTTGAACTCTTGAAGCGAGGGCCAGGTATTGTCAAGATGGGATGCAGATGGCTCTGTACATCCCTATCTCTGCCAGAACCGCTCTCAATGGTGAAAGCTGGTTTCAGCTGCCACACCTGTGGGAACAGCCCCAGCAGACCTTGTTTTCCCACCCTCCCACCCTAGTCCCACAAAGAACTCTCTTCTTCCAAAGCTGTATCTGTCCTTCAGAGAGTTTGCCTTATTGAGTAGGTTGGTTACTTGGTTTCTTAACATCTCATGGACACGTAGCATGAAACGTGGTTCCACAAAGAGAGGCCACTTTGGCAGGTCTCTCACTCTGAAGGTTGCCTTTACACCTGCAGGATTGCCTTAAACATTCTGGCCGAGTCTCAGTTCCTCCAATAATCACCCCTGTCTTTGATTAGTCCTGTGCTGGAGAGCATTTATCCATTGATGATCTTCTTACTGATGTATCCAGGCATGGTGTAGATCAAAAGAATCAGGAAGATGGTCAGAAGAGTGACAATCAATAACACAATGATATATTTCTTGTACCGCTTCCAGATGAAGAACACAAAGGTCTTCAAAGGATTCACAAACCAGTTAAAAGAAGTTCTTGGCCGGCTGGAAGAGGAAAGGAAGAACAGATGAGCACAGGCTCAATACACAGAGCAGCACCTTGGCCCTGCTGCTTTGGTTCCATGCCAGCCTCATGGGTCACCAGGTTTTCCTGCTGCTTCTGGACAGGATCACTCTAGGGGCTGCAGGAACCACATTGCCTGTGAAAGCGCTGGAGATAGCAGGACCTGAGCCTCAGGACAGCCCACAGAGCTGTTCTGCACCCACAGGGCTAACAGGCACATTCACATGTTAAACAAGATCTGGCCTTCCTGTACAAGCAATGTTCTGGCACAGCTGCCTTGAGTAGCACATTTGGGTCAGCCCTGGCCCAGATGTTGCAGCCAAAGTCCTGCTGGACTGAGCTCTGGGAAGCTCAGGCAGCCCTAGTCCTGCAGATGCCGCCATGCAGGACCTCACTGATTGTTCTCAGCTTCCTGGCAAGCAGATGCTATCTTTCAGCAAACAGCTGCCGAAAACATGGCACTGTCCATCCCTGTTAAAGGTGATAACACAGATACTCACTTGGGCTTTTCCAGGGGTTCAGGCTCTTTGCGCCCCAAGCCAACAGGACTTTTCTCAGCTTCCTCCACAGTTAGCAGCTGCAACTCTGCTTCCACCTTACCCTGGAGGGGGAACATGTCTGAGCCACCATCGCACGTGCTGCTTCGCAGACCAGCCTACTAGCCACACACTCTGCCAGCACTGGGTATTTTTTTCCCAGTTCCATTCACAGATGCTCAGAGAAATTACGTTTTCTCTCTGGGCATCAGCTATGGAGCCTCTCACTTCCCAGTCAGCAGGAACCGTGGCCTGGACAGAAACTGCTTTGCAGACAAGGCACTGACTGTAAGGCACTCCCCAGCCCTCTGGCTTTGCTTGCTGCCTCCCACACTGGCACTGAGCAAAACTCACCCTTGGGGGCAACCAGTGGTACAAGAGCAGGGCCAAGCAGCAAGTCAGCCCTGGGACAGCTGGCACCTGCCAGTCTGGGATAGGCAGAGACCCCACAACAAGCTTTTGCTTCTGCCTCGACTGGTTGACAGGGAGTCACGTGCTTCTTGCTTTACTCCCCTCACTGAACACTGCTCTGTGGGAAGCCCACAGGAAGACATTGGATACTCGCTGCATGCCACCAGAGCCAGTACTTCTGGGTAAATGAAGTGCTGGATTTGCAGCAGACAAGTCTTCAGGACCCTGCACGAAGTCACAGGCAGCTGAGTCACTGCTGTCCCTGTAGGTTATGTGCATGCAGGACAAGTTGCCATGTCAAGGCAGAGGTCAAACAGTGCTGCTCTGCTCAGCTGGGCCAGCATCCTGCCTCACCGTCAGGATGTACTTGTTCCCACTGGGGTCTGTGAACTCCATGTCCTCTGGTCTGACTGAGCTGCTCCACCTCTTTTTCTTCTTCTTCTGCTTGTGATCCCTCTCCTCTCTCTCCTCATCTTCCTGATCTTTGAGTTTGATGAAGGGCCACCAGCCCCTCATGCGCTTGTTTCGGAAGATGGAGAAGCGAGGTATTGAATTCTCCTTGGCCATCTTGATGGTGCAATGCTCCGAGCTCTTGGCTGCCCGCACCATGTCATGCAGCTTCAGCTCGATGGAGCCTGCAGGGCACAGTGAAGAGAACTCCTGTTGAAACCCTGAGGTCAGCAACACACACTAACTCTCTCAGCTATGCTCCCACCACCCCAAGTCAGAGCCCTGCACTTTCACAGGTGGAGAACCTGAATCTCAGCATCAGAAAGGACCAGCCCAAGAGTTAGAGACTAAGAAACAGAAACCATAGGCTGTCTTGCTGATGTGGTCAATTTGGTTTGCATGTGACACAGAGGGTAATTTTCACTTTTTTACCATGTCCCACCCACCAAGCTCTTTTTCCTCTCTCAATAAAGAATTATAAAAGCTGGGATACTCTTCAAAGGTTTCAAATCCATCTTACACCTGAAATAGCCTCAGCTCATTTCCCTGCTTGGCCTTGCACTCCTGTCATCCTTGGAAGGAATTCCTGTCCCACTTTGGCACCAAGTCCTTGCAACAAATCCATCTTATTATGTACTGGTCTGCACTGCCAAAAGGGTGGCCAGCAACCAAGGGGTGTGGGTGTTCCTCTGCTCAACTCTGGGCAGACTGCGTCCAGACATAGTGTCCAGTTTTGGACTCTCTGCACAAGAACAGCGGCAACTAATGAGAACCCAGTGGCTGAGATGGTCCAGGCTGGTGCCATAGCAGGGTGGGATAAGAGACCCACGCATGTTCAGCCCAGAGAGGAGAGGTCAAGGGAGAGATCTTACAGCATCTCTCAGCCTAACAGAAGCTACAGAGCAGATGGAGGTGGGCTTTACTCAGCAGCAGATGATGATAAGTCAGAAGACACAAGCTGCTGCAAGTGAAAAGAAAAAATTGAGAATTATAAGAATGGTGCAGCCAGGAAACAGGGCCCAGAAGGGTGCTGGGATCTCCATCCTTGGAGGTATTCAAAGCTCACCCAGACAAGGCCCTGAGCAACCTGACCTCAGTTGCATCTAGCCCTGCTTGGAGCAGGTCACTGCAATAAAGACTGCAGAAGCCCTTTCCTGCCTAGAGGTTCCCGAGATCAAACCCACCAGGAATGGCTGGAATTGCCATCTAACAATTCCTGAAGTGTCTTGTGTAGCATGGTGAAACCATCAACACTAGAAGTGCCTTGTGGAGGTAAAGCCCATTAAACACAACATAGAAGGGTGATGAACAAAGAGAGCTTTATCCTGCTCA
Source organism: Clamator glandarius (assembly GCA_033459285.1). NCBI lineage: Eukaryota > Metazoa > Chordata > Aves > Cuculiformes > Cuculidae > Clamator > Clamator glandarius. The sequence continues at coordinate 1,484,498 of JAUNZM010000355.1, read as the reverse complement.
AGGCACAGCAGAGCAAAGGGGCTGCTTTTTAATGCAGAGGCCAAGGTCTGAAGAAAGGAGGGACAACGGAATGGAGTGCTACAGACTTGGGTGGGGGCAGCAGCAGAAGCAGGAGAGCAGGTGCAGCGTTTGTGCTAGTGTAGTACGGGCAGAATCACCACCAACCCAGCTTCATTGCCAGGCCCTGCTGCCTCCCCAGCCAAACAGGTCTGGTCACTGGGAAGCACCAGAGCAGTCAGGGAGCTCCGAGCCCTCAGCAATGTGAAACCCCAAGTCAAGGGCTAATGGTCTCATAAAGGTTGCCAGTCCTCGTGCCCACAACATAAGCTCCTGCGAAGGCTGCTCTTCAGCCAAGTCTTCAGGATCTACAGATCTAAGTGAAAGCTGGGAAAATGAGCAAGTTTACCAGAAAGGTTGTGAGGAAGCAGAACATGGAAGTCACAGGCCCTGAAAAAAAGGACACCAAGGCCCTGGGACAAGCATGCAAGCTCAACATGTCTGTGTAGGAGAGGTGCACATTTCCAGGCTCTGCCTACAGCTCACATGTGAAAAACAAGCCCAGGTGACTGCTGAGCTGAAAAGCTCGATCTGACATTCCCGGTGTCCTTTCTCAGAGAGATGGGCCCCCGGGGATGTGCTGTAAAACTCCAGAAAGGAGAGTGACAGGTCACCCCACTTCCAGTAGGTCACGCCATACCTAGAAAGTCATTAGCTGAAATCCTGTCGTAATCCCAGACCTGGAGGACCAGAACAGCTGGTTCTTGGAACTCTGATTCCTCCATGGAGAAGACAGAATCCTTCTTCTTGTAGCTGATCTCCTTCTCAGTTGGGAGATAGTTGAAGCGGAAGATGAACCTCCAGTTGAAATTGCCCTCCCCAGTCAAGGAGTTAAAGTGAACATCCGTCTCCTGCTTGTCGTGGTCAAGACCCTTTATCCAGCTGCAGAAGAAACTCAGCTATCTCCTACACCCTATCAGCCAGCCCCGAAGGCAGAGCAGGAGGATGGAGGGGCTGAACTCCGTGGGGGAGCAGCAAAGGAAGAGTCAAAGAAACAAAGCAGACAAACACCTGACCAACACCTTTGGGGGTGCAGCAACCCAAGAAGGGGAGTGGAGTGGGGCACCTCATGATGAGACAAGGAGGAGCAAAGGTTCAGAACAGGCAGTGAGGGTGTGGGGCAAAGCAGGGAGCAGGACAGCTAGGCTGTGGCCTCCCTCTGACTCCCATCAGACCTTTTCACGTAGATGTCGCTGGAAGGCTCTCCAGTTATTGGGTTGACATCATCAAGGATCACATCATCCGTGTTCCAGATAATCACACGCAGCTCATAGCTGTGGGAAGGACACAGGGTGGGTGAGGCACATGCTCTCGCCCCTGTGCCTGGGAGGGTAGGTGAAGCCCACCCCAGCAAAGCAGCAGGACTTGGACCCTCCTAGCACGGCGGTCTTCTGCCAGGCCTCCTCTGGCCAAGCACAGCCCAGCAGACTTGCTGCCATGCAAGCTGTGCTTCCCAATTTTGTAGGGGAATACAACCCCACAAGATAAACGTTCCCAGGTAAAACGGGCAGCTTTTGCAGAGCAAACCCATGGTGCATGGAAACCAATGCAGCACCACTTTAGCACAGAAGTCTTAGGAAGGAAGGGACCTCTGCAGTCTCTGCTACAACTTCTCGCTCTAACTTCCTAGCAGGTAAGATTGCTTGGGGCCTAGTCTGCATGACTTTTGTGTGTCTCCAAGGATGGATATCCCAGCACCTCTCCGGGTCAGTCTGCCCCTGTCCCATGGTAGCTGTACTCTCAGTGGGAAAATGTTTTCTCTATGTGGAGGAGTTTCCCTTACTGCAATTTGTGTCAATGATCTCTTGTCCTTTCACATGCACTTCTGAGAAGAGTTTATACTTTCCATCTCAATAGATCACTGAAAACAGCAGATGTCCCATTCAACCTCACTTCTCCAGACACCTGGAGAACACATAGCCACTAGCCAAAATAGAGTTTGGTGAGTAGCTCTGCCCTGGGTTTCTATTACCTTCATGTCCAGCCTGAGAGATATTAACCCTGACCTTCACAAATACTTGCGTAGCTGGAGCACTCATGCCCCATGCTGTTTCACCCAAGAGACCATCCCATGTTCCAGAGCTGAGCAGAGAGGAGGACACCACGCCAGGCTAGCGCAGGCTGCCAGCCTGTGCAGGACTCCATGGCCCATCCCACCAGGTGTAGTGAGGACAGTGACCCTTCACGCAGGCTCACCAGCCCCGGCTCAGCTTCCATGTGTGCTACCTGATGGGCAGTCGTGGTTTGATGTTGACCGGTGGTGGTGCGGGGACGTCCTTTGGAAACATATCAATCCACATGTGCAAGGAGCCCTGATAAGAGAAGACAGCAGAGGGACTTCAAAATACAAACCACTCGCCAGCTGAAGAGCTGGCTTGATCCTGCGAGGGCTTGGTCCTGCGAATAAAGCCTTCATGAGAAAGCCACTGCTTGGTGCTCTGCATCCCCAGTAGTTCTGAGTGATGTGGGACTGAATTCCAGATAGGGAAAACATTAAAACTACCCAAAATTGCTTATTTCCCTCCCCAACCTGCTCCCAAGAAAAAACATCCCAGCAGAACGAAGTGTGTTTCAAATGGAGGCAAACGTGTCTGAACAAGAAGCACACAATGGGCTAACATTCCAGCAAAACCAAGAAAACTAAAAAGTGATGGATCTGAGTCTCCTCTCCTCAGTGCCAACCAAAGGGAGAAGGAGGCAGAGCTGTGCTTCATTACAGACCTCCAGTACCTGAGGGGAAAGGAGATGTTCAGTGCAGGACGCTGAAATAGTTGAGCTTGGATCACTGCACTGCATAAAACTGAGGAGGAATGTTTCTCCTCCAGCCAGCAGGAAAAGCCAAGGGGGCAGAATGGGGCTTTCGCAGGGGACAAAGCAGAGGAATGGACAGAGATAGACAAGGACACAACAACCCACCATAGAGCAGGGAACAGGGTTCAGAAGGCAGAATGGAACCCTTGCCACCCACACAGCATCCTCATCAGAGCCTGAGCAGAAAGGACTCTGGGTCACCGGCATCATGAATGACCACATCATCAGTGCACAGAGGTCCTTTGAGGAAAAGGTGTTGAGAAGCACCATGAGAGGTCAGAGATTGGATCTGAGCAAAGGACAGGCAAAGTCAACAGTCCTCATTTGATAGCAGGGCCAGCCATGCCCAGACACATCCCCAGTCATCCACCCAAGGAGGAGCACAAAACTCACAGCACAATGAGGAGACAAAAGTACAACAGGGGACCAACCAGGGGGGTTGGGGGCCAACTGCCCCAAACGTCCTTCCCCAGAGCAATGTTTAGGCTGGGCAAGGAAACCCATCGCACCTGCACAAGCCCAGGGCTCTCCGGGTTGTACAGGGACCGAATCTCCACGTGCTCTGGTACAAGCTTGTACCCGCATCCTGGCATCTCTTCCCAGTGCTGCAGGACGTACAAAGCCTTGTGCTCATCATCCACTGACCAGTTCTCATCTGCCACTCCTCGCTTGTTCCTCACAGAGGCCTCTGCAGCAGGACACAGTTAGGTGGAAGATGGAGACATCTGGTCAGCAAGAGTCACATCAGGACATCAGTCACAGGCAGAAGTCTGGGCAAACAAGCACCTCCCCAGGAAAACAAAATGGGGAGAAGCAGGAAGGTGAGGATGAAAGGAGACAGTTTAATACACTGCAGTGATGAGGAAAACTGTAGGCAGGAGGACAAACAAAGAGAAATAAGAGGAAAGGGGCAAAAAAGAATTTACTGTGGCCCAGGGAAAAGGATCCAGAGGATGTAGAGGAGGTCACTCTCTGGGGCAGTTTAAGGCCTCATGTGTCTGTGGTAGTGCCAACAGATCCCTGGATGAGAGGTGAGGTTTTGCCCTAGAAGTGCTCCAGGAAAGCACCACTGCCACTTGGCAGTGACATGCAGCTGCGCTCTCTGTTAATTAACAGTCTGCACCATTAAAGATTGGCTCATTTGGCACAGTGAAGTCAAATGGCAGTTCAAGATGAAACCATACTGGTGGGGAGGAAAGTAGGAACCCACAGGTGAGGACACAAACACCCACCCACCCTTGGCTTTATGGGGAGCATCTGCCCTTTGCCCATCTGAACCAGTCCCCAAGCACAGCAGAGGATCACGGGCACCAACTGCAGCCACATTTGAACCAGAGCTGGCTCTCAGGGGAACACCAGTGACCTGAGAAAAGGAGAAGGCGGCTTTTGGAGGCTCCTTGCCCTCTTCTGAGCAGGATTTCCTTCCCCTTCATGTCATAAGCCATACTGGCCAGTGGAAAGCTGAGGAGCAGCAGTACTGAAACAAGCAGTTGGTCACAAAAGTAAGTCTGCCCTCTCTGGGCAGGTTGGGCACCATGGTCATTCTTGCTACAGGCTACAGCCTTGCAGGAACCAGCCTTCCACATCTGCTCCATCTCTTCTCCAGGCTGTATTCGATTGCACAGGTGTTGGCCACTGGAGGGGATGTGCACAGCAGTAACAGGCCTGTGCACAGCAGAAACAGGCCTGTGCACAGGGAACGTCTCCATCACTGCTGGCAGAGGCCATGAGAGGTACCTGTGTTCTTGACAACTGTGGCTCTGGCCTAGGGTTAATCTCAGTGAGGAGGAAGCAAAAACAGCAAAGGAGAAGCGAACACGAGGAGGAAACAACAGTAGGGGCAGTGGGGACTTATCCAAAGCATCCAAAGCCACCAGAAGCAGAGAACATCTCTGAAAGTCAAAGCCAGCTGAAGATAGGAAAGGAGACTGAAAAAGCACACATACACAAAACCCCACCAAAATAAAGGACAGTATTATCTTGCTGATGGCAGTCAGAGGCAGTCAGAGACAGCTTTGTGCCAGTCTCAGCCACCACAAGCCATTTCTGCACAAGCCATCAAAGCCCAGCGCACACCACAGCCATGTAAGGACATTTGCTTTGCTCCGCCCATTGTCTAGAAAACCACTTAGTGACATAATGGCCTGGATCACATCTTCCCACAGTGCAACGTCATCACTCAGTGAAACCAGGCCACTGAGCACTGAGGATGCTCCCCACAGTGACCCAGAGGCACAGAGTGGGGACAGTCAGCCTGGACACCTCAGGGAGAAAAGGCTGGTGGGTTCCCAGACCTGGCACCAGCACACGCATTGCTAAGCATAGGTAGCTGTGAGCAGTCATTGTTCTCCAAGCACTCTGTACCTTCAGGAAAAGCCTCTGGAGGGACTTTGAATATTTTGTTGTCCACTTTGACCTCCTCTCGCCTATACTCTGCTGCAGGGAGCGAGTTTTTCTTGCATAAACTATCCAAGATCTGTGTGGGCTTGAAAGCATCTCGCCACATGTTGTAGCCATTTCTGCATGGAAGGGAGAACATTGACAACATCTTCAGCTTAGACATACCTTTTTTTTTTTTTACCTAGGCAATGAAATGCCCTGCCTTCCCTCAAGTACAGGGTACGCCACCAGATCCCTGCTCAGATCTTCCCTGGGAAAAATATAAGCACACAAAAGCTTAATGAATGAAAAGCTTAATGAGCTCTCCTCCTCAAGAACAAGCCAGGCTTTCACCCCCAAAATCAGGAGCAATTCCAGCTGTGGCTTGTTCAATGGGACAGAGTTTTGAGGAGTGCTGGAGACTCAGTTCCACATCCATCATTAATTCACCAACACCAGGGTAGGAGAAGAGAAGTTTACAGAAAACTGGCCAACAAAACTAAAGAATCCATACTGAGCAAGGACAAAGGAAACCAGATGACGAGTGTTGCTGCTTACAGAATTAGCTTCTGCCAGAAAAACCACCTAGCTCCCTGAAAGAGGTCAACATCACATCCATGTCAATCAAGTGCTTCTCTTACAGCACACCAACATGAAAGCATTAAAGAATTTTTCACTATGATGTGTGAAATAGTCTGCATTAGGAATCAGAATAATAGAATCATTGAATTGTTAAGGTTGGAAAAGGCCTCTATGCTTATCAAATCCAACCATAAACACACCACTGTGCCGACTAAACCATGTCCCAAAGTGCCATAGCTACACATCTTTGAACCCCTCCAGAGATGGAGACTCCCTCACTGCCCCAGACAGCTTCTGCCAGTGCTTCACCACTGTTAGTGAAGAAATTTTTCCTAATATCCAACCTAATCCTCCCCTGGCGCAACTTGAGGTCATTGAGCATTGAATTAGAGCTGTCACAGGAAGCCAACTGGAGTCTAAAGGGGTTGGAGTTATCTGCATAACTTGTGAATCTGTGGGGCACCTGCTCAAAGGACACTGTGGATACAAGCTCCGTCCCACAAAACTGGACTTGCTCTGTTACCCACCTAAACAGCAGGCGAGGATGCATCTCATGGCCCTAAATTGTCAAATTAGTACCTACACATCGTACTGAGAAGCCACTCCACAGTTGGCCCTGTGCTTGCTGTAGAATCGATTCTCCAAGTCAATCTTGGTCTCCCCAATCAGATCATCAGATCCAATCAAATCATGGTCGAATATTGCCACAGTGAGTTCTGATTCCATGGGGAATGATACAGTCAGCTCCATGACTCTGTAGAGAAGGAGACAAGGAAAGCACAATTAGCAAAGAGGATGGAAATGAAACTGTTCCAGTCTGAGCTAAAGCGGAATCAGTTTCTGACTCCAGCTCAGTCTCATCTGAGCAACTTCATTTTCTGAGAATAAACGGCATGGAGCTGTTAAGTCAGAGACAAAAAAGGTTGCACCTGCAGGGAGAGGTGGACAGGACAGGTGACCCCAAACTGAGGGTCAGCAGAGGATTCCATACATGACATACTGTGCATAAAACAGAGAGATCCAAGAGGGTCAGTCCTTTTTCTTTGATGACTAATGTTCATTGAGGACCTCCTCTGTCTGTTTGACCATGATCCCAGATCCATGCATTCCTGAATCCAGTTCCTGGGTCCAGTTCTCTCCTGGCCCAGACCCTTCCCTGTGCCAGCCCTGCAGCCTCTGTGGTGATGGAATCATTGAGGAGGGGCACAATTTCATTTTTTTTTACGTACCTTATTATATTATAAATATGATTTTCACTATTATTATTGTTGTTGTTGTTATTGCATTAAAGCTGTTTTTATTTTATTTTCCATCCCATAAGGCTTTTCGTCTCCTTTCCCTTGGGGTGGGGTGAAGCGAATTGGGATCATAAGTGCTCGGTTTTAGCTGCCAGCCCCAGGAATAAACCGTGACCGAAACACATGCTCTGTTTTGATCATCCTAGTCATTTAAGAGCAGTATTTGATGACTCGAAGACCTCTCATAGAGTTTGGTTCTCCCTAAGTTCAATGTGCGCAGTTTTCAGTGCACACAGGTGCCAGTGTTTCAAAAAAAGGAGTTATTTTCCAGGAATGTGTGCCCTTAGATATAAGTCCTGGCACCAGAGAAAAAGCTCTCCAGTACTTCGTTGCTGCTTGGCTCATTACCTCACCTGTTAAATCAGGCTCTTGGGAGTGCTCCCCTCCTGACCCAGAACACTTACAGCTCCTGCATCAACTAGAGGTACAAGCCATGGACCTTGGTGTCACAGCACAAGATTCTCCAGCAGAAAGGAACAGAAGACCACCCATGCTGGGCCACTGTCAGAGCCCCACCTGTGCACTTATTCCTACTATTTCCTGCTAGATGAAAACTTCCTGCTTACTCTCCAAACACAGGATTGAGCTGTTTTGGGATGTATCGCTCCTTTGTGTCCTTCTGCTCTTGCCCCACGGTCACCACCACGTAAGGGTCTGCTTTGCCATTGGGGTCTGCTGGAGACAAATTCGTAGCCTGGAATACACAAGAGACACTGCTAGACATCAATGCAGAGAGTGACCTGCACAGGGAGCACTGCACAGGCCTGAGATCACCCCAGCCCACTGGTCCAGTTCCTCTAGCAGCTGCTCTGGCAGTGAAACACATAGGGAAAATATTCCCATGCACATCCCCACTCAAAAAGCCACTAATGCCTCTCACTCGCAGTCTCAAGGCAGATGAGAGGAGCTGAGAAATGCCCATCTGGATTTTCAGTGCCTCCTGAAGCTACAAAGCATGGAGGACTCCCCGTGGGCGAGACAAGACTTCCACAGGCTGGCAGAGCCTTTAAGCCAGCACTGAGCTTTTCACAAGTGCCACTGCTCATATTTACTGAGCAGGGAACGCAGGAGGTCCACAGAGATGTACAGACCTCCAAGTATTGCTGCTACCATCACCAGAGACTTGCCTTAACAATGTAAACCCTCACAAGAACCTTGATGGGTCTGTTCCTTGGAACACCCTGGGAGACCTTGGGCTCCACGCCAGCTTCATCAGTGGGGTAGACATAGAAGGACCCCTGCAGAAAAGACAGAATATGTCAGATGGGACTGGAGCCACCAGGACTAGCTTCACCTGCCAACTGGATAATCAGAGCTGTTGCCCCGTGCAGACCATAGGCACGCTGTGCCCATGGGGACAGTCCTTTCCAAAGACACCATCATGTCCACAAAGCCCAGGCAGTCCCTGTTTGCCAATGCCAGATCTAAACATCTCCAGGCACTTTGGACTGCCAAAAGCAGGGAGCACCAAAGGTTTTCCAGGGACCTTCTTATATCAGCTTCTGCAGTTGATATTTCAGAGTCCTCAAGAGTTCCTAGGCGGGAGGATGGTGGCTCTTCTAGATAAGTTTTCCTGATTTTAAAACCAGTGAAACTCACCAATTTGCATGCTGAACATACCCAGAGGCCCCAATCAGAATAAGAGTCCTTTATGCTTCACTCTTTCTCCTTGCAGGAGCTCAAAAATCTAAATTAGGTGCATTCAATAAGGTTCACAGTACCCAACCGCTTCAACAGGCACCAACAGTACCCTGGCCATGTTGTACCACCACCTCACATCACCTTGCATACATATGAGCTCTGCAAGGCTTTCCTTGTGTTGGCATGCTCTGAAATACAGGTTGTCCTAAGGAATTTCTTCCACATTTCAGCACAAATGCCATTCTAATGATACAGTACCTTGTACTTCCCCACAAAATGCTCATCTTCATTTCCATCTTCATCCTCATTTACTTTGCCACGATGGAGGGGAAAAATACACAGCCAGTCTTCAAAATTACCAAACCTATTTTCCACCTCAGAGTTGTAGATCTGAAACAAGCAGAAACTTATCTGGGGCCTTTTCCAGCAGTCTTAGAGGGAAGGAGAGTTAGAAAGACCATCCATTTCCTGATGCAGCCTGGTCCTAGCTTAACCCTGCATTATTCCATGCAGGCTGTTACTGGTTTCCCTCACCCCTTCAGGCCCATCCTCAGGCGTGCACACCCAGCATACCTTGGCTCCAAGGTCTCACTAGGTCTTTCAAAGACTAGCAATGATGGGAGCCCAGCACAGACTGCTAATCCTCCTCCCAATCTAATATTCTCCACAGGGAGGGGTGGAGGACATGGGAAAAGGGCCAGGGTTGGAAGAGGCCAGATTTGTCACTCCAATAATCACCTGAAGGGTGGCGATATGCTTTCTCTTGGATCGAGCAGGTTCAGCTTCAATTACTGCCTCATCTTCTGCTTCTATGTCAATGGAGGATGCATTCAAATTCCTTCCATCTAGAAAGAGCAATAGGACATCAGGAACTGCTCTTATCCCTCTCATCATCAGAAGTGTCTGGCCATGAAATGAAATGACCCCAGAAACAGCAACAGCTTTTTCTTTGACCCAGGGCTTTGACCTGTGTCGAGGCAGCTGGAGCTACCACTACCCATAACAAGTGACCTTATGGCTTCTCAGTTTCCCAGCAAGGCATGTCTGGATGGGTGGGAGGACAAACATCAGCACAGACTTCTCTGCCTTCACAGCTACTGTTTAGGAAGGAAGTGGGCAGAGACCAAATGGAGGAAGGTGGCCAGACCAGCACACAGGTGCAAAGAAGGCACAGATGAGAGCTCACTCTTTCCCTTGATGGGCTGCTGGTTTGAGTGGATGTCTGAGCATCACCACCACTTTGGGCAAAGGTAGCTGTGATGGAGAAAGCATGACTATACCTTTCTCTGGGGCACCAGCAACCCAAGGAAGGAGAGTATGGATCCTTGCCCCACTTCCCAAAGACCCCAGATCCCTTGGGCACTAATGACATGCAGGTACCCTCAGCCCTCTCCTTTAATAGGATTTACAGCATTTCTAGACTTACTGTCTCACCTCCCCGGGTCATTGCTATTAAAGTCACTGCTTACACCTCGACAAACCTCAGCCTGCGGCTGTACCACTGTTCTCAGATCATGTGCTATTACTGGCTTTCTGTTCCCATGTAGTGAGTGCTGCAGGCAAGGACCCCACAGGCACAGAGTGATGCCCAGCTCCTGGACAGCTCTGCCTCTCCACCACCCTCCCTCCCTTGCTTCCTGCACTCATGCTGACAACCCCATGGTCCTTGCAGCTGTTTTTTCTGCAGGGTTTTGCTCATTCAGGAAGGCTTGTGTCTTTTCCAAAGTGTTCTTAGGCAAGTTTGGTGTTTTCAGTTTGCAATAACCATTGTTAGCCCCTGTCAATGTTTCCAGTCCCTCTGCTGCCTTTTGTTTTGTTTTTGCTGAATGTTGTAAAGCTGTCGCCTGCTCAGATCTCACTTTCACAAGCTCAGCACATCTAGGATGCCATATGTCTTGGTTCTCCCTAAAGAAGAGCTGGGTATTGCTAGAGGACTCACCTGCATCATTCAGGTCATCATTCTCAGCATCTTCCTCATCGCTGCGAGTCTGAAATACACACAGTCAGCCACCTCACAACCCTGACAGCAAAGCCTTCTCCATCCAAGCAGAGGCCACTGTCAAAGCTTTCCTGCCAGCAGAGTCAGTAATACCCAACCTGAAGTCATTTAGCATTAACACCATTGCAGGAGCAAATCCAGTGAGTGCCTTGATGATCTTTTCTTCTCCCCAGATCTTCCTGCTGGTTTTTTTTGATTGGGATTTAAGGGACACAGAGCAAGGAAGGAAATTTGAGGCAGATTTGCTCCCATAGCACACCCTGGGAAGACAGCCAGGAGGAAAAGAAGCAGCACCAAAGCCCCAGCACTGCAGCTAAAATCAGCAATGTCAGTTTCATGAGAGCCTCAACAAAAGCCCAGCTGCATTCTTAAAGCAGATCCCTGCCAGAAGGGCTCCTATGACACTCAGTGCCATTGAAAATATCTTCCTCAAGCAAGTGCAGCCACTTTTCTCCTCTGCTGTCGCTCTCACAAAAGATTACCTGGTTATACAGCTCCTTCAGAGACTCATAGTATTTGGACCACCAATCCAGTTCTTCCAGCTCTAGTTTTTCCTCTTCATATTCCTCCTCCTTCTTTACAAGCTTATTGATAGGAATTTTCTTCAAAGGAGCCTTAAAAGAACAAAGAAAAGGGTTCAGAGGGAGGAAACAAGCACCCAGGACACCCACATGCCCTGCTCCAGTGCCCTGGGAGCCACCGGCAAGGCTCAGCTCTCAGGCAGAGTACAGGATGGGCAAAGCCACCTGTAGCCCTGGGTTTGTCGTTTGCTACAGAAACAGCAGCTTTCAAGCCATGAGGCCACACAACTCTCCTCCCTGTGCCAGAGCCCAGCCATGCAGCAGCGCCGCTGGACAGGCAGGGGAGAGGACCGTTTGGGTTCAGAGCAAAAACCAGTGGTGGAAACCTACCTTTGAACTTCTCATCTTTCTTTTTTGATTGTAAACTTCAGTTTCATTTTCCAAACTTCAACATTTACTGGGACAAACCCATCACTCACCTTCACAAGATTCAGGGGGTGAGCGCTGGGCCCTGGGTCACCACCAATGTTTACCACAGTATGAGAGGGAAGACGCTGGGATGAGACCTTTTCAGCTGAGATGAAGAGAAAGAGCTTCATTTTTCCATGTATTTATTTCTGCCCACTGCTTCCTGCCTTTTGGCCAGCTGTTAGTCCACAGGAAGCTCCTCTCTGTTACCCTACTTTAGTGTGATGGATTTTAAAGCTTTTGATAGTAGACCCTGCAAAAATACTATTGGAAATCCAAGCACAGCGCTGAGATTGGCCACCATCACCAATGTGCTTGTTGCTGACTCCCAGGAATTAAGATTTATGAGATGCTCCTTCCTTACTCAGAAATGACCACGGATTGATGAATTCTTGGCTTCTTCCCCTTCATGCCATGCCTATGCACACACTTCCAAATCAGGAGTTCTGGTTGTGGCTATCATACAGCTGTTAGTGAGTCCATTACCTAACAAGGAGACCTTGAACCAATGATATGAGTGAAGCATAAACCTTTTCAATCCTTGGTCCTAGCAGAGCAGCTCCCTAGAGCCTGATGGAGGTCTCACTGCAGAGCTCTCAAGTTTGGGGAAACATGGTTGAAATAGGAGAAAACAACAGTCCTTCCCAGGCTCTCATTCTAGACATAAAATTTCCACAGGGATGTTACTGGCTAGCATCTAGCCCCGACTAAATGTCTTGTTGGATCAGAACATCTTCAGAGCCATCCTCCCTCCTCTGGTTTCTACAAACGGTGCCTCGGAAAGAGATGCAAGGAGATGCTACATCCACAGATGAATGGTCCTGCCAGTGTGGTGGGGAGGCAAATATGGAGGTAACCTTGGAGAAAACAGTCTGTAAATTGCCCTTGGCCATCCCCAGGGAAGGATACCAGCCCTCTCATAGCACTTCAGCACTTGGCTGCTGCTGCTTCCCGAGCACCAGTCTGGAGCCAAGCGCTATAGACCTAGATCAAAACCTGTCTCCAGCCCTAACCTGTCCCACACTGTGGTTGTGCTGGGTGTTTTATGGGTCTCAGGAGAAGACTTTGCTGCCTGTCTAGGAGGTAGCAGAAGCGCCAGGGATCTTTGCCACTGGCAGAACCTGCCTGTTGCCTCCGCAGGAGTCTTGTCAAGCAGCTCACCTTTTGGCATGTCTTCTGGTTCCTCCTCCAGCTCTCTGGGAGAGAATTTCATCACATCAGACACAACGTGGGTACCCACCAGCACTGTGCGCCCAAACGATCGCTTTTCCACCACGAAGATGCTGAGGGGAGGGTGCAGGTAGACCTGCTCTGGGAGCTCCTGAAGAAGAACCACACAAGGGGTTTGGAGGAACAAGGGCGATACCCATGGCATCCCCACCACATGCAGGGAGGTCAGACTGCACCTTGCAGCTCTGCCCAAAAAAATAAAGCTTTGCAGGCAATGGCTGAGACTGCTCTTGGTGGGCAGTTTCACATAAGATTTGATTGGCCACCTGAAACACGAAGAGCAGAAGAGCAAAACCCCAGGAACAACTCTCCTATCAGAAACCGTGTGACCAGCAGGCCCAGAGAGGCTATTCGGCTCCTGTACTCGGCACTGGTGAGACCACTCCTCGAATCCTGTGTTTAGTTCTGGGACTCTCATCACAAGAAGGATGTTGAGGCTCTGGAGCAAGTCCAGAGAAGAGCAACGAAGCTGGTAAATGGGCTGGAGAACAGGCCTTATGAGGAACGTCTGAGAAAGCTGGGGGTGTTTAGCCTGGAGAAGAGGAGGCTGAGGGGAGACCTCATTGCTCTCTACAACTACCTGAAAGGAGGTTGTAGAGAGGAGGGTGATGGCCTCTTCTCCCAAGTGACAGGGGACAGGACAAGGGGGAATGGCCTCAAGATGCACCAGGGTAGATTCAGGCTGGACATTAGGAAAAAAAATTTCACAGAAAGGGTCATTGGGCACTGGAACAGGCTGCCCAGGGAGGGAGTTGAGTCACCATCCCTGGAAGTGTTTAAAAGACTTAAAAGATGAGGTAGCTCAGGGATATGGTTTAGTGGCAGGTAGGAATGGTTAGACTTGATCCAAGAGGTCTTTTCCAAACTAGCCATTCTATGATTCTACATTAGGCCATAATTCAGCTGACTTTTTGTAAGCATTTCCCATGGATACCGGTGGACATCTGTAGGAATGGTTGGACTCAATGATCCAAGAGGTCTTATCCAACCTGGTGAAGCCAGGATTCTATAATTCTATGCAGACAGGCAATACACGGGTGCAGGACAGCCACAGTGTATCCAGGCATGGCAGGACCTCCTTTCCCACTCACCACATCCATGCATTTGACCAGCTCGGTGAAGTTGGGGTTCTCTTTGTAGGCCATGATTACCTCCGACTCCACCTTTTTGCCAGCACATTCAATGATCACCTGGGGCTGATCCACCTCGAACAAATTCACCCGCCTCAGGTCCCGCAGGCCCCAGAACAGGATCTGAAGCACAACATGAAGCCACTTGGCTACTCGGGACATGCCAGGCATGGCACAGCCACGTAGCCTGCAATCCTGCCCCATGCACCTGCTTCCTCCATCCCCAGGACGCGGATCCAAAGAAAGGCAGGAGACCATCCTCCTGACCCAGCCACCCAACAGCTCCAGCTGTTAAACTGCTGAGACAGTTTCTCCTTCACGTCAAGCACCTCCATTCCTGCAATCTGCTCAGGTCTCAAACCCAACTCCTCCCCAAGCCCTGCCCTCTGCACCAGCCAGCTCTGCTCTCTGGGGCAGCCCATGGGAGCCAGCCCAGGAGAAGGCAGCGCACCTCTATGCGAAACTCCTTCAGCACTGGGCGGATGCCCTCAGGGATGATGAATCGGCCAGCACGGGGGTCTCCCAAGTAGTCCGGTTCCTTGGGCTCCACATCCTCAGGCACTGATGGCTGAACAGGTGAAGCCAGGGCACACCAAGTGATGAAAGCCATTTCTACCCCACGACGTGCCCCATCTCATACCCCTCTTTATCAGTGCTCACAGGTTCTGCCCCTGCAACCTCCATTAGGTTGAAAGCCAGATGTGGCTTCCAACAGCGTATCCTCTGATGAGCCCCATGCCACCAGCTCCTCACCACAGCTCTCTCCAGAGACCTGGCAACTGTGTGCAGCTTCCTACAAGCCCATTACCTCCAAATAGCCACTGTAATCCAGCTCAATCAGCTCAAAGGTGGCAATGAGCTCTCCTGCTGCTTTGGTGCTTTTGTAGATATCAAAGAACTGCAGGGCAGGCCTGGAATACAACTCATCGACCAGCTTCACCTGCGGGACCGCAAAGGCCTGGCCGAGGAACTCAGGGGAGCCCTGCAGGAAAGGGGGAAATGGGGAAAAGCATCTCTGTGTTATCTCAGTGCCTCAGAGAAAAGACCACCACAAATTCCAGCCAATCTGAACAGAACAAGACTGCTCTTTCACCCTTGTCATTTGATCGCCTCTGCTCCATCCAGAGCTAGGAATAGTTGAGATATATCTGCAGCAGCTCCTCTGAACTCTCAGGCCATCTCTAGATGGAACTGGGCAAACAGGCTGGGACAATGCACAAGAGGACATCAAAAATACATCAGACTTCCCAGAGTCTCTCTTCCGGCCAGGTTTTGGATGTCTCCAAGGATGGAGATCCCACATGCTCTCTGAGCTCCAGGCCCAGCATTTGAACTCCCTCTTGCTGAAAATTGCTTCCTTACATCAGGATAGATTTTCCGCTTGTTCCAGCTTGTGTCTGTTGCCTGTCCCCTGTCCCTGGGTACCTCCAAGAGAAGTCTGACTCCACCTTTTCCACCCTCTCCCATCAGGCAGCTGCAGGCAGCAATAAAACACTGTCTTTCTTATCTTCTCCAAGCTAGATATTCCCAGCTCTCCATCCTCCCCACTCTGTCCTGTGGTCCAGACCCCACCATCCTGGTGGCCTCCTCTGGACTCACTCCAGTGTGTCAGTATCTGTCGTGTCCTGGGACCCAGGAAAAGGACTCACGGAAGCTGCTGAGCTACGCAGGAGAACTGGGGGCAAGTCACACCACTCCCATCAACCAACAAAGAGGGAGAGGAGGGTGACCTCAAAGAAGAGAGAAAAAAGAGGATTGAGGAGGGATGGAAGATGATACCTAGGGGACAGAGGGGAAGGAACAGCTCTAAGAGTCAGTCTTTTCCAACCTAGGGATTCTATGATTCTATGATCTGCGCTCTGCAACATGAGTCCGCCAAGGAAGCAGGGCAGCTGGGAGAGGTATAGTTCTTCTCCAAACAGGAGAGATTCCAGACCAACTGAGCACTCGTCAGGCCCCGGCTCGGGGAATTGCTGAGCCACCTGCATGCTGCAGCCAGCAGCTTCACCCCAGCTCGCAGCTGAAGTCTGCAGAAAGTCTCACCCTCAGCCATACCCCACAGGACTCAGCACCATGGGAGGACCAGGATCATGCTGAGTCATGGAAACCAAACAGAGATGTGGCCCCTGAGTGTCACTTGCAGCACCCACACAGCCTTACCTGCCCTGGCAATGGCAGCAGGAGGGCAGCATGGCCATACTCACAAATTTATTGTGGCTGAAAACATTGATTATAACGATGGGGGTCTCTGTTTTCAACTCTTCTTTTTTCCCATCAACAATGAGCTGGTCAAACAGAAGCAGCTCATTCCACATGGGGCTCAGTGTTTCCTCCAGCACCTGCAGACAGAGGCAGGAGGCCTGAGTGCACCACAGCCCATGGACACAAACTGCACGTGCTTTGTAGAGAGGAGCAGAAAGCACGAGCTAACCTCATCTCCCATTCAGCCACACGCAGGAGGGAATATGGTTCAAGTGTGAAATCAGCACTTGGGGCCAACGAGCACATGGCAATCAACCTTGGAGACCAAGCTCAACGATATGTATGTTTTGTCAAATGTCCCGTGAACACAGTCACACCACCCAGAGCACACAAATACCCTCTGCTTGAGCGTATAGAGTTTCCAGCAGGACTGCCACAGCACTGGCCTCCATCACATCAGTGAGGATACGATGATTCTTCTCTTACCATGCCCCCAGGAAGGCAGAGGCAAGAGTTTAAGTGGACTCACCCTGGTGGTCTGGCAATAAGTCGAAAACACCACTCTTGCAAACGGATCTGAAAGGCCATTGTCATCTGCAGGGAGGATCCCTCGAGCCTGATACAGATGGGCTCGGAGCTGGAAGTAGCTGAAATCTGGTCAGGAAAAGAGAAGAGAGGTCCCACTTCCTTAACCAAGCCCTGCATGAGGCAAAGAAATTCATGAAGAGAGCCAGCCAAGTAGGAGCTGGTGCATCCTGCAAGGAATGGCTTCCAGGGACACTGAATATAGTTCTCAGAAGGTCAGCACATCTCAAAGGGTTTGACCAAGCAATACAATCTCAGTGGGCTACCCAGAAACCTCTGCAAAGGGCACGACAGGTGAAATGTGCAGTGATCTGCTGTGAGGGAGCACCATCAGGCCTCAGCAAGGGGCAGACCTCATGCCCACTGCCAGTTCGGCACCACATTTGCCTACAAAGCACCCATCCTGATTGCTGCTCCAGTGTGAGTGTGCAAATACACTGAGTGCAAACTGGAGCTGCCTGTCTCAGTCACGTCTTGGGGATGAAGCGGAGATGATAACGTGCTCCTCAGACACTGAGCTTGATGCAGGACCTCTCACCTTTCTGCTCTCCTGATCACAGTGAAGTCATGGAAAAGCGGCATCTGCACTCACCATCCCTGCTGAGCCAGCTAGGAGGGCTGTGTACCAAGAGCTGGGCTATCTCCTGCCTGCTCTCAGCGAAGTACTTGAATTCCTCAGGCAGCTCTGCCAAACAGTTCTTGGTGTATTTTGTTACCCCGAGCCACATGTAGATCTCCAGTTTGGCAAAGATCTCACCAGTGTGTAGGCCAGGGACCTGAAAGCAAAGGTGGTTTAGCAGGTTCTCCATCTCATCCATGTCCCATCAGACCATGATGATCACCATCAGTGATCGTCCAAATTGCAGAGGAGACAAAGCACATTGGCAAAGGAAAAGGTGAAGCAAGACCTGTATTCCCTTGTGAACTCCAGGATTTCAGGAAGGAGTGCTATAAGTGAGGAGGGAGAAGCAGCACAAAGCAAGCAAGAACTCACAGTTTTGGTAGAAACTCTACCTTCATAAAGACAGTCTGGATCTTTGCACAGTCCTTGCCTTTCTCCTCTTCGACTACTGAGTAGAGGATGTTCTGTGCAGGAATTCTTGCATAAGCCACACGCCTGCTGTTGCTGAGCATCCAGACAAGGACATCAGGGAGAGTGCACTGAGGCTGGAGAAAGGAAAGAGGAATGTCACAGCACAAGACCAGCACGTATCTCGTCCTCCCTCCATTGACATGCGGAAAGTTCCATCTCACAGGAGGGACTGCTGGCTGCACAGCGCTTTGCAGATCCAGAAGCAAATGAGGGCCCTAACGTGAGGCTTCTGAAAATCCCAGCCTTGCAATGCAGCTTTGCAGCTTTCCTGGAGGGATCTGTGATCTGCCTTTTTTACATAAACACCAGCAGGGTGCACTCACTCTCAAGTCCTGCTGGGGAGAAGGATTCCCTGCCAGAGTGAAGGAGCAGCATTTTATCCAATACCTTTGACAGAAACCCAAGTGCTGGTCATAGAATCATAGCACTGTTTGGGTTGGAAGGGGCCTTAAAGTCCATCCAGTTGCAACCCCCCTGCCATGGGCAGGGACACCTCCCATTGGATCAAATTGCTCCAAGCTCCATCCAGCCTGGTCTGGAACACCTCCAGGGATGGGCCAGCCACTTCTCAGGGCAACCTGAGCCAGGGCTTCCCCACCTGCACAGGAAAACATTTCTTCCTAAGAAAGGTCCATGAGTAGGACCCACGTCAGCTGGCACCCCAGCACTGGGAGTGCCCCGTGTAGAGTTGCAGTTCAACCTGGGAGCAGGACCTGCATTTAAGCAAATGCACAGATGGAAGCAACAACTTCTTATAAACTCTAATCTCAGTTCTCCTCCCCATCTCAGTTTCCCTGACATCAGTGTTTGCACTCGCACTTGGACCTTGTCCTTGCAGTTTTTTAGTACACAAGTAGCTGAAGCAATTTATTACTGATCCCAACCAGGACCATCAGCCTCCAAGCAGACACTAAGAGTAATGAGTGTACATGCAGGGCTGACTGCCGAGAGCAGCATTCCCACCCGGCTGCAGGGAGCAAACTCCTCTCCTGTGAGGCTGGAGCCTGAGAACAGTTTCTTCTGGAGGTGCAAGGGGACACCCTCTTGGTCATGCTAAAAAGCCTGCCTTCTCAGAGCTAATGGCATGAAAATTATTTTACTTCACTTAGTAAAATTTCTTCAAACTGCAACAATGTCTGTCTCCCTAACTCCAGCAAACATTGCATTCTTGTTTCCACTACATGAACATGCTGATTTTCCAGATGTACTTAAAATAGAGCCAGTGAGACTCTGAAAATGGAGTCTCTGCTATGGATGAGAGACCTTATTGCAATGCAAGCCAGCACCTGATGGGAGTGAGGGCAGCACAGGGAAGGCAGACCACCTGTAGCCCCACTGCAGCCACAGCCTTGGGCTGGCTGGGCAAGGAGGGTAAGACCTGGCCCAGCTCTGCCTCCAACCCCCCCTACTCTGTCACCTATGGTCTTGCAAAGCTACCGAGCCTGATCCCTCATAAGAGTCAATACATGAACTATGGTAACTTCCAGTAGCAAGAATTTGGAATTTTATATATCAAGGAGAGACAGCAGAGGAAAAGCTCCTGCTCGAGCTAGTGAGAGCCCCGGCAGCCAGCCCAGTGACCTCGCCTTCTCACAGCCGGGTGACCTGGGAGCAGCTGTACCTCTTTAGCCATGAAGCGTAGCTTTGTCAGGATCCTCCTTGTCTCCTTAACCTTCTCTTTGATGTTGGCTCGGGTCAGCCGCCGCCTCACACGGAGCCCCTGCTTTGCACTCAGGATCTGAACAGAGAGCAATGCCATCACCTGCCTGGCCATCACCCAGGTATGGCACACCAGCACCTCTTATGAGGAAGCACCCTTGTGCTGATGGCATCCATCCTGCCCTATCCTGACCTCCACCACAACTGTTGAGAGCAAACCTCCCTGAACCTGCTGCAAGCCACTGACTGAAGGACACCAAAAACTGGAGAGTCCTGTAACTTATCAGCTCTGCCAATACCAGCCAACAACAGAGGTCCATGAGCATCATTTGGGGCAGAAAGATGTGCAAGGAATCAACATTTCAGAAGCTGGTGGTTTGTGGCTCCAAACAGTGCCTGGTGGAGGCTTTGGGGCTACAAAAGCATGGGAATATAAAGACAATCAGAAACTGAAAGGTGGGGCCAGGCCTTCATGTCCATTAGTTGACGGCGTACACATCTGAGGAGAGTCTTCATGATGAACCAAAGGAAATCCAGAGGAATTCAGGGTCCAAGCCCAGTATGGATTGACAAGGCCAGAATACTCCTTTCTTGGGATGGGTGTCTCTGAACAAGTCTCAGCCTTCCCAGAGTACCTTTCCCAGACCTCAGGTGACAACGTGCAGGGAAGGGAGCTGGGACCCAGACAAGCCTCAGTGGTATTTCCTGCTGGGTCATTGTATTTGAGTCAGCCTTTCAAAGCTTTGTGCTCTGATGGGGACTATGGCTACAGCCATGCTCACTGTGCTGTGATGGAGGCTATGGAACAGAACTCTTGTTCGGCAAGCTGGCCCTGTCTGAAGGATCATGAGTGCCTGGCTGCTGCCTTCTCCAGGGACAGGCAGGTGGGTGGCTGTTGCAGGTCTGCTGGATGGGTATCCAGCCTGTGGGCCAAGTTTGCAGGGGCAGTGGGTGTCAGTGAGCTCCATCAACACTGCCTGCAGGACTTGCCTGCGCCAAAAGGCCTCCAGCAACTGACTGGGCAGCAACACAGCGTGTACCTCACCACACGTGCCCCACAGGAGAGGAAGGATGGCATCAGGGCACAGCATCTGCATAAAACTGGAGGCATCCAGGGCTGGTCTCTGACTCTGTTCCCTGTGCTGGAAGCTGTACTGCTCTGAGCAGAAGCGGGAGATGCTGCAGTAAAAGCCTACTACTTATACCCCATGTCTTAGACCCAAGTTTCCTTCTTAGCATCAAGTCTAGCTGGGAAGCATCCCCCAAAGTGAGGATGGCACAGGCTCCCACCACCACCATCAAGCCCTAGAGCTTACAATGTTGCGCATCAGGTATTTCATCCGATATTTGTCAAGGTTGTTTGGATTTGCCATGGTTTTTCTCTCTGCGCTGAGGGAATATTGCCTGCAATGAGAAAAGCAGCACAGGCTCTGCATCCCCTGCACTCCGCAGGCAGAGCTCAGCTCACACAGCAGGGGCACAAGCACCAAAACCTCTGGTACTAAACTGGATGCATCAGAAATCCCCCTTCTCCCTGCAATGCCCTCTTCTGCAAGCTTTTTGACTTGGAAGGTACACTGAGCTCAGTACCTGCAGCTCCCTCTCTATTGTCACCATCACAAAGCTGGGGACTGAAGTGTGTATCGGTCCCCACTGGGCAGTCACAGTGATTGAAACACTGGTCTCTTGTCTGCATGACTGAACACTCTGAAGGAAATGCCCTAGCATTTTGGAACACCCAGAAACAACAAGGCTGGAGGCTGTGACTCCAGTGCTTCCCAGGCCCAGGGTCTCCTCTCCAAGCTTGAAGAGCTACAGAGTCCTTTCCCCAGGTCATCTTGGTTTCCTTCAGCTCATCCACCTCAAGAGGATGAGAGAGACGACTCCGCACTGCCCAGGCAGAACAGGATATGACCTCCTAACCTGAAAACAAGAACCCTTAGGACATCAGGGACTTGCTAACCTGCATCCAGCTACAAATTCCTCCAGCACCTCTCTGAGCCGCTCCTCTACTTTAGCCTTTGGCCTTCTCATGAGCTTCTCCACGTCATCTAGCCCCTGCTCCTGTGGGGAAAGCACAATGACAAGCTTGCAACTGGGCACAGGGTCACAGTGAAACATTGCAAGGATGCGTTTGCTACAAAGAGTTTGTGCCCTTCTGTGGAGCTGGGGATCATGAGAGAGCTGAAGGTCAGTGCTCTGCTACCCACAGGAGCTTAGAGATAACCTGAACACTGATTGTTACAACCCTTTGTGTTTCTGACTTGAGCAGGCACTGAAACACACTGGTAAGCTCTGGGTTTGGATTTTTAAGCCCAAAAGAGAAAGACAGAGTCCTGGGAAGAGAATGCGCACCCCTGATGCCAGCCTGAGGCTCAAAATCTGCTTGCAGCAGCGTCTCCCCAGTGCAAACAAAGGTCAGGACTGGCACCAGAGGAAATTTTTGTCACCAGTATCTCTAGGAGACCCTGCTAGGCTGTGTCACAGCGTGAGCAGTGGCGCTGCACTCCCTGCCCTACCCCACACATCTAAGGGGCAGGCAGGACTGAGCTCAGCGAGAGACGCAGACTCGCATGGCGGTGTGAGGATGTTTAAGGCAAACATCTCGCAGAGTATCTGCTTGTGCTACAAGGCAAGGACACCAGGAAGGATCGTGCCACAGACAGACACCCCGCACACCCTACCAGGCGCTCTGCCAGCTTGACAATCCAGTTGGAAATGCAGAGTCTCCAGGTGTGATCCTCCCAGTAGCTCCACACATACACGCAGGGCTTCTCATGTGCCATGGGCAGGCAGCTGTATGACCTAAGGGCAGCAGGCACCAAAGGTTATAGCTGCTGTTTGCAGAGAGCGCATGCCATGTGAGCACATGGCACTTGCACACCCAGCACAGGGAGCAGCGGCAGGGCTCTGTGCTCCTCGCAGAGGAACAGCTGTTTTGTCCTTTGCACCACAGACATGGATGACAGGTGCTGGATCTGCCCTTTGCCTGCCCAAAGCAGCACACAGTTCCAGCAGAGAGAGCAGCACGGGCCCAGCTGAACGAGGCGAATGAGAGTGTGGGACGCTGCCGAGGTGTCTTGCTGCTATGGGACAGAGCAGTAGCAGGCACAGGGCTCACAGTGCAAACACCAAGACATTGCCGGGCTTGTGGGACAAACCAGGCACCATTCCGAGAGCAAATGTCATCAGAAGAGCTTGTGTGTGTGTGTGTGGCCTGCCCAACACAGGACAGCATGTGCTGGAGCGCTGCTTCCTCCTCATTGGAACCAAGCCCTTACGACACTGCCAGTTAACCAGAAAGGGTTTGCTGTTCTTGATATGTCATAATCTCAATGGGACCATGGAGAAGCTGATGTTGCTGAGCAGTGGTCTAATAACATCTGGAATAACCAAACTGGGAAACTTGGGCAGGACCAGGGCAGGTGAAAAAGAAGGACAAGGCAGACCCACCTATCGTACTCTGTGGGCTCCAGTCTCTGGCTTTTCGTCACTGACTTGTTCAGTGCTGCTGAAGCTGGGGCCAGGACTTCAACATCCAGCTCATCATCTGAAGGGTCCAGCAAAGACTGCTTCTCTTCTTTCACTTCTCCCTTTTCCACTTTTCTCTGTACTTTGGTCATAAACTCTTCAGTTTTGCCACAGTTTCCTTGAAGTTGAGCATTAAACAGTAAACAGACAGGCAGGATCACTGTCAAACAACTTTTCTAGCTTGCAAAACCGGAGCATGATCGTCCTACCAAGAGAGGCACAAGGGTATGCACTGCTTTTGGAACTAGCAGTAGCATCCAACCATCGGAGCACCACAGGGACAATCAGGAGGCCTTAGAGGTAGCTGGGCAATTACAATTGCCTTTAAGTTCCACCAGCTCCACAAAGTGCCTGCTAACTACCATCTTCACCCCAACACTGGGGTGAGCAGAAGTCACTCAGGGAGACTTCTGAGCATCAAGCATCTCCACTCACCCAGCTTAGCAGGTGGGGGCTTGGACCTGCTCTTCTACCATTGTTCCCCCCATGACCCACTGTCACAGCTCCTCAGCACCACATGGCCAACCTCAGTATCCCAGCTCCTCCTCCTCTCCTTCCCTTTCTTGCTCCCAAACTCTTCTACCTCTCTTTCATCCCCACTTCCCAGGAGAGCCCATCACCAAGCAGGCGATTCAGACAAACACAGCAAATCTCCAATCCCACAGGAAAGCATTTAGACTTTGAAGGTAATTAAAGCATCGGGTGCACTCCCTGGTCTCCCCATCCTTCCCAAGTTCCTGTTTCACAGCACAAGCTGTGCAAGGGCCAGCCCTTGGGACCACATAGCTAACTCGGGCTGCCAGAGGGAGATCACAGAACCATAGAATTGTTTGGTTGGAAAAGATCTTTGAGATGATCAAGCCCAACAGTATGTGTCCATTCCTAAACCAGATCCCTGAACACCTCATCTGCCCAGCTTTTAAATTCCTCCAGGGTTGGAGACTCCACCACCTTCCTGGGCCTGAGAACTCTTTCAGTGAAGAGAATTTTTCCTGATGTCTAATCTGAACCTGCCCTGGTACAATTTCAGGCTATTTCCTCTCATCCTATCACTTGTCCCTTGGGAAAAGAGACCAGAACCCATCTCACCACAACCTCCTTCCAGGCTCTAGACAGCAATAAGGTCTCCCTTGACCCTCTCCCTGTCAGATGTGCACTGTTCCCATAGATTTTGGACACTAAGCCCTGGGGAATACCCACCGATAGAGACTTCAAAGCTGACAGGCTTGGAAGTGAGAGAGGAATCCATCATAGTGGCTTCAAAGAAGGCAGCGAAGAGAAAGAACTCCTCCTTCCTCCCCAACACATTCTGAGCAAGGAGACAGAAATCAGCCCAAGAGCCTCATGTGCCAAAACACCACCCCTGTAGAAATCCAGAGAGTACCAGTGCATGGCCAGTGCCCGTGAGCCCTCCCAGGGGACACCAGGGGATTGCTGCTGTGGTCACCCATGGCTGGGCTGCCAGAGATGGGCCAAGTTTTCTCAGAAATCCTCATGGTTTGGTGCAGAGCCATGGCTTTGGCTGATGCTCGCATGAAGCCACTGAGCAGGTGTGTAGGTAAAGGGGTGGCCAGTGCGTAATCACAGAATCCCTGCCCTCTCATGGGCAGGGACACCTCACACTGGATCAGGCTGCCCAATGTCCCATCCAACCTGGCCTTGAATACTTCCAGGGATGGAGCATCCACAACTTCCCTAGGCAATTTGTTCCAGTGCCTCACCACCCTCATTGTGAAAAAATTCCTTCTTATGTCTAGTCTAAACCTGCCCATCTCCAAGTCAAAGCTATTCCTCCTCATCCTATCACTACACATCTTTATAAAAAGTGCCTCCCCAGCTTTCCTGAGGCCCCTTCAGGTGCTGGAAGATCGTTATAAAGTCTCCTTGGAGCCTTCTCTTCTCTAGGCTGAACAACTCCAACTCTCTCAGCCTGTCTTTGCATGGGAGGTGCTCCAGCCTTCTGATCATGTTTGTAGCCTCCTCTGGACCCATTCCAACAGTTCTGTAACCTTCTTATGTTGAGGATTCCAGAACTGTACACAATACTACAGATAAGGTCTCACAAGAGAGGAATAGAGGGGCAGAATCACCTCCCTCGACCTGCTGGCCACGCTGCTTTTGATGCAGCCCAGGACAGGGTTGGCCTTATGGGCTGTGAGCACACATTGTCGACTCATGTCGAGCTTCTCATCAAGCAGCTCCCCAAGTCCTTCTCCGCAGGGCTGCTCTCAATCGCATCATCGTCTATCTTGTATTGAAACCACAGACTGCCCCAATCCAGGTGCAGGACCTTGCACTTGGCCTTGATGAACCCCATGAGGTTCTCACAAGCCCACTTCTCCAGCTTGTCGTGTAGCAATACAGCTGCACCGTGCCTGCCACTCCTAGGCCAAGCAGAGAGGCAGAGCACCTTAACAGTTCCCTGGCTTCAGGGCAGAAAAAGCAAAGACTCTAAGACAGCCATGCCCACCCGTGAGTCTTTCCAGCACATGTGGCGATGCTCCGGCCCTATTGTGGAGGCAGTTCTGGGGCTCTGAAGTGGCCTCAGCCCTTGCAGACGCTCAGAGAACCTCGGATGGCCCAGCAAGGGGCAGGCTGGGTTAGCTCCAGCACTGTCATATCAGCAAGCGATCCCACTGCCTCTTCCCCTGTGCATGCCACTGGCCAGCATGGGTCAGCCACACCAGCACAGCAAGACTCACCTCGGGGAGCGGATGAAGGTCTTCCACCTCCACAGTGACCTCTCCAGGCTGCTCAGCCTCCTGAGATGCCCCAGCCTCCTCCTCTCCTTGCAGCTGGCTCAGCTCCTTGGCTTTCTCCTTGGTCTTCTTACTTTTCTTCTTCAGCTTCAGTTTGCTTAGGGGACCTTTCATCTTGTCCCCAAGCTTCCTCTCTGCCACACTAGGGCTGCTGAAGATCTCCACTGCAATGGCCATAAGGATTCGCCCACGGTAGAAGATCCCCTCACCCATTCCCTCATTGAGGTCCTTGTGGATGTCCCGCAGGGCTGAGTTCTGAGGGGAGCCATACAGGTTCACCCAGGCTGGGCCAAATGTGGGGTTAAAGCCTGCAGAGACAGGGAAAGCGTCTGACTACACCACATTGTGCTGCTGCAGGGACCTTCCTCCAAGAACACAGCCCAGGACACTGGGATGCGAGCGTGCTTGAGCCGCTCCTGCTTCCCAGCTCCAGGAGAGTCCCATGGCTGAGCAGAAGGTGCAGGGCACAGGGTTGCTGTGCCAGGCCTCACCATTCCTGCCAGAGTCTGAGATCTGCTGCAGGTCAATGTAGTGCGTAGCAATGGCCACATCACCAACATTAGCATCATCCAACACCTGGATTTTTATCTTCCTCGCCAGAGGTGGGAACATCTCAATGAAGCTGATCTGCTCGTTCCACTCAGGCTCAGTGGTGTTGGTCTCCACTGACGTTTCTCCCTGGGAAGAAGAAAGTGTTAAAGCCATGCAAGTCCCAGCCAGCAGCCAAAGCAAGGGATCATCAAATCCTAGAATGGTTTGGGTTGGAAGGGACCTCACAGCCCATCCTGTTCCACTCCTTTGCCATGGGCAGGGACACCTCTCACTGGATCCGGTTGCTCCAATCCCCATCCCGCCTGGCCTGGAACACTCCAGGGATGGGGTAGCCACCACTGCTCTGGGCAAACTGGGCCAGGGCCTCCCCACCCTCACAGCAAAACATTTCTTCCTAAGATCTCCTCTCAATCTCCCCTCTTTCAAAATCGTTCCCTCCTCATCCTTTTCACTGCGCTCCCTGATCAAGAGCCCCTGATCAAGCGTTCCTGAAGCCCCTTTCAGTCCTGGAAGCTGCTTTAAGGTCTCCCCATAACCTTCTCTTCTCCAGGCTGAACAACCCCAGCCTGTCCTCGTATGGGAAGTCCTTCAGAGCTTGGATTACCTCTGTGGCCTCCTCTGGACTTGCTCCAACAGCTCCATGCCCTTCCTGTGCTCAGAATTCCAGAACTGGACACAGGGCTACAGGTGAGGTCTCACCAGAGCAGAGGGGCAGAATCCTCTCCCTGGCCCTGCTGGTCCCACTGCTTTGGATGCAGCCCAGGACATTGTTTGGCTTTCTGGGCTGTTAGCACACATTGTTGCCTCATGTTGAGCTTCTCATCCCCCAGTACCCCAAATACCCCATGAAAAGGGCTGTTAGCTCAACAAACTCTCCCAAGGCTGTCAGGCCAAGTCCAGGTTGCCACAGAGGACTTTTGCTCCAGGGTTTACTTGGCCCTCTCCCTGCGTTTAGGGATATGGAGTCACTGCCTGCACAGTCAGTAGCTCAAGCAGGGCTGTGCCCAGGGCTGAGCTGTGTCCTGGGCAGCTCTGTAGAGACAAAAATGACATAAAAGGTTTCTCATCCAGACCCCACATATCCACAGCCACATGGCTCAGACTACTTGCAAACACAGCAAGACCTGTGCTCTCCCAGCCTGTCTCAGTGGGATTGCTGTGTCCCAAGGAGGCTCCTGGCAGCACCAGCCCAGTGCACACTGCCACACAGCCAAGGGAAATCAGAGAAGCCCTAGGTTGGAAAAGAATCACAGAATCACCAGTTTGGGAAAGACCCACAGGATCATCAAGTCCAACCATTCCTATCAATCAACCACTAAACCATGTCCCTTAGCACCTCATCCACCTGATTTTATATACCTCCAGGGTACTCAACCACCTCCCTGGGCAGCCTCCGCCAGTGCCCAATGACCCTTTCTGTAAAATTCTTTTTCCTGATGTCCAGCCTCAACCTCCCCTGGTGAAGCTTGAGGCCATTCCCTCTCGTCCTGTCCCCTGTCACTTGGGAGAACCTCACCACAAGAGGGATGTTGTGGCTCTGGAGTGAGTCCAGAGAAGAGCAACAAAGCTGGTGAAGGGGCTGGAGAACAAATCTCATGAGGAGCGACTGAGAGAGGTGAGGTTGTTTAGCCTGGAGAAGAGGAGGCTGAGGGGAGACCTTATTACTCTCTACAACTACCTGAAAGGAGGCTGTGAAGAGGAGGGTGCTGGGCTCTTCTCCCAAGTGACAGGGGACAGGACGAGAGGGAATGGCCTCAAGCTCCGCCAGGGAATATTTAGGCTTGAGATTAGGAAAAAATTCTTCACGGAGAGGGTGGTTAGGCACTGGAACGGTCTGCCAAGGGAGGTGGTTGAGTCGCCGTCCCTGGAGGGGTTTAAGGTTAGGGTGGATGAGGTACTTACGAGCATGATTTAGGGATTGGTGGGAATGGTTGGACTCGACGATCCAGTGGGTCTCTTCCAACCTGGTTATTCTGTGATTCTGTGATTCTGTGAAGAGCCCAGCTCCCTCCTCTCTACAACCTCCTTTCAGGTAGTTGGAGAGAGCAATGAGGTCTCCCCTCAGCCTCCTCTTCTCCAGGCTAAACAACCCCAGCTCTTCCAGTCGCTCCTCATAAGATTTGTTCTCCAGCCCCTTCACCAGCTTTGTTGCTCTTCTCTGGACTTGCTCCAGAGCCACAACATCCTTCCTGTGGTGAGGGGCCCAGAACTGAACACAGTACTCGAGGTGTGGTCTCACCAGTGCCGAGTACAGAGGGAGAATAACCTCCCTGGACCTGCTGGTCACGCCGTTTCTGATACAAGCCAAGATAACATTGGCCTTTTTGGCCACCTGGGCACACTGCTGGCTCATGTTCAGTCACTGTCAACCAACACCCCCAGGTCCCTTTCCTCTAGGCAGCTTTCCAGCCAGACTTCTCCTAGTCTGGAGCTGCACAGGGTTGTTGTGCTCCAAGTGCAGGACCTGGCATTTGGCCTTGTTAAACCTCCTGCTATTGGTCTCAGCCCAGGGGTCCAGCCTGTTCAGATCCCTTTGGAGCGTCCCTGCCCTCCAGCAGATCCACACTTCCACTCAGCTTAGTGTCATCCACAAACTGGGTAACGGTGCACTCAATGCCAGGTCATTGATAAAGACATTGAACAGGACTGGACCCAGCATTGAGCCCTGGGGACACCACTTGTAACTGGCCTCCAGCTGGGGTTAACTCCATTTCCCACCACTCTCTGGGCCCGGCCATCCAACCAGTTTTCCACCCAGGAGAGAGACCTTTGAGGTCATCAAGCCGAACCGTATTTGCCCACTACTGAACCAGTCCAGTACCAAACCAGATCCCTGACCACCTCATCTGCCCGGCTTTTAAACCCCTGCAGGGATGGAGACTCAACTACCTCCCTGGGCAGCCTCTGCCAGTGCTTGATAACCCTTTCAGTGAAGTTTTTCCTAGTGTCCAATCTGAATCTCCCCTGGCGCAACTTGAGGCAATTTCCTCTCATCCTATCGCCTCTCACTTGGGAGAAGAGACCAGCACCTACCTCTCTACAACCTCCTTTCAGGTAGTTCTAGACAGTGATGAGGTCTCCCTTCAGCCTCCTCTTCTCCAGGCTAAACCACCCCAGTTCCCTCAGCTGCTCATCATAAGACTTGTTCTCCAGCCCCTTCACCTGCTTCATTGCTCTTCTCTGGACATGCATGAGGACCTCAATGTCTTTCTTGTCAGCCCCACTCCACACAGACTCCCCCAGCAGACTTACCTGCTGCCCACAGAATGAGACCTGCACATACGGGTCGATGAAGACTTTTTTCTCCCCTATGATCTTGGAGAAGCCCCCCATTATGCCTGCACTCATGCTCGGCAGGCCTTCAGCACGATACAGCTTGACGGAGACCCTGGCCCAGGGTCTCTCTGCAGGGACTCTCTTAGGCAGCAGCAGGTTCCTGAAAGACAAAGTCATGTTCTGACTCTCTTCTGGAGCCCAGCAAACACAATAATGTGAAATGCCCCGACTGGGAGAAGGTTTGGATCCTGCCCCAACACAGGTCTCCTTCACCATCAGAAGAGGGAAAAACAGGGCAAAAAATGTAGTGTGAAGAGGGACATGACTGCTTTCCCCAGGGCCATGCAAGACCACACTGCACCTACCTTTCAATGTCCACATCCTGGCTGCTGGAGGAGGTGGGAAGAGAGCTCACAATGTCCCCACGTGCAGTGACAGAGATGTTGCACTTCACAAAGCCCTTCACGCCTGCACGGGTATCTGTGGGGTCACTGATAACAGCCCACTTCTGGAAAAACCTATGATCTGAGAGGGAAGGAAGGAGTTCCCTGGGGAGAGCCCAGGTTGCTGGTTCACACCCCAACTACATCTGCCCAAAGGCTGCCATGCCCCTGTCTCTGAAGGTGCAGGAGTTGTCACCAGGCTTCTGACAGCTGGGAGGAGAATCAAGCACTGCTCTTTAGATGAACCAAGTGGTTTAAAGACAGGGCCCTCACCAGACCCAGCAGAGAATGGAAGGAAACACCAGTTTCAGACCAAGCCGGGGTCAGGGAGCGGGTGCACGGTGCAGTTGGTCCTACCTGGCTGGCTATACACTGTCAAAACATCCATCTTGAACATCCCTATGCATGTTCCCAGGAATGGGATCTTCTTTGAGTGAAAAACCTGCAGGCAGCACAAATCCTTCTGAGCACCAAGAGATACGGGCAGCCAGGCACCACATCCAGGCATCTCTGAGGAGCACAGGACTGCTAAGAGATGCCAATTCCAAGCCACAGCTCAGGCAGTAGATGCAAGCTCCTCATGCACATTGACCCATGTAAGCCAGCCGTGGGACAAACTCACTCCTCTTCAACTGTCTCCACAAGGCCTACCAGCCCTCAGTGAAATCTGGGCTAAAGCAAATTAATGTGCAACCAATTGCTTATTCCAGCAGCCCCAGATAAGCCAAACCCCTAAGATAAACTAAAGGCAGATGTGCAGGGAGTCCCATGCCCATATCCTGCTGTGCCCTCACCAGGCCAATGTCCCTCCTAAAACTGGAGAGGTGGGGTTGTTCAGCCTGGAGAAGAGCAGGCTGCGGGGAGACCTTAGGGCAGCTTCCAGGACTGAAAGGAGCTCTGGGAAAGCTGAGGAAGCGCTCTGGATCAGGGAGCGCAGGGACAGGATGGTTTTCAGCTGAAAGAGGGGAGATTGAGAGGAGATCTCAGGGAGAAATGTTTTGCTGTGAGGGTGGGGAGGGCCTGGCTCAGGTTGCCCAGAGCAGTGGTGACTGCCCCAGCCCTGGAGGTGTTCCAGGCCAGGCTGGATGGGCCTTGGAGTAATGGGATCCAGTGGGAGGTGTCCCTGCCCATGGCAGGGGGGTGGAACTGGGTGGGCTTTGAAGTCCTTCTGACCCAAACCATTCCAGGACCATAGGAAAACCTGAGCCTTGCTCAGTGCTTGCTGCACCCACTCCAGCCGAAGAGACGTGCAGTCTTTCACAGGGAAAGCACTGGAGATTGTGTGTCAGACGAGGTGCTGGCTGGGTTCAGCTGTCTTCAGGAAAGCCTCATGTCTTGGAGAAGCCCCTGTCTGTGCTTTGGGCCTAGAGATTTTTGAAGACTACTCTCTGCTTGTCTGGGCATTTCTACAAGCACAAATCACTGCTGAGCTCTCCTCGCACTAGTCATTTGCTTCTGCAGCTGGGAGGATGAGGCTCCTGGGAAAGGGGCAGTAGGGAATCACCCCCAAAACAGCATGACAGCAAGGCAATGGGCAAGGGACTGCCCCAGATACCCCACTTCAATCACTAGATGCAGAGAAAACCTGACATGGAGAAGGTAGGAAGGTGTCACTGCCCAGCACTGGCTCAGAGCAGGGCTGAGTCTCTGCCCCACTGTGGCTGCAGGTACTTGTACCCTTGTTTTGCCTAACATTCCCAGCATCTACACACAGAAGTGCTGGGCTGTACCAGTTACTGGTGAAAGATAAAGAGGAGGTCGTACTTACCGAGATCTCTATGAGTCTGTGGAATAAAACGTCCCTTGGCTCATGGAATTCAAACAAAAAATACTGAAAGGGAAGAGCAAGACGGCTGAGCCTTGGGCTCCCAGCATGCCTGCAAGGGTGGCCCCACCTACGTGGGATAGAAGAAGGGCAAGGACAGAGGCCCTGCCCTTCTCACCTACTTCATTGTAGAAGGGGCAGTTTGTTGACTTCTGTGTCGCCGTGTGCCTCTTCTCCTCTCCAACCTTGACTACCACAAAAGGGTTAATGTTCACCCCCACCAGCTTCTGTGCTTCAATGATATTAATCCCAACCTAAGAAAATGCGGGAAAAAAACCTTGGGTCAGCACCCTCCTTGTTTCCAGCTCCACCTGGAGCTTGTGTCAGCAATACCAGTTCACAAATGTGCAGGGCCCTCTGGCCATAGCGGTAGATGCCTAGGGCAACAATACCACAGCTGCTGAATCTGCTACAGCCAGAACAAACCAACAAGGAATCTGGGAGATTTGATTCTTTCAGACAAGCACAGAAATGAAGCATTAAATCCCCAACACCTTTGACAAGAGTAGCATCCCACTGTTCCCACATAGTGGGCTCCACAGAACATCCTGGAGATGTTCTTTGCACCTTCTGTCAATATTTCTCTTTGAATCCTACTGAGATGGACACTGTTGGAAAGACTGGGCTGTCTCATCTGCTGTGACCAGTTATGGGTCTAAGGCATGGGAGAAATGTTCTCACATCTGCTCTCAGTACATGCAGTTAGGCTGTTGTTACAGTGAAGAAAATCTTCAAGAAAAGGGCAGTAGGAAATTGCATCTCCTACTTTGTGATTATATATGATTCTACAGATGAAGTGTTCAGTGTTCCAATTTAGTAGTGGACAGGAATGGTTGCGTTTGGTGACCTCAAAAGCCTTTTCCAATCTAGGTATTCTATGATTCTATAGATGCTTGGTGGATAGGACCCAGCCCTGAAAAGCAGGAGACCCAAATGTGAGTTCCTGTTTACTTAGAACCAGGAAAGGTTTAAATCCATAGCTGGGCTGGGAGACCTGCCCTGAAATGTGTAGGGTAAAGCGTGAGACCAAACTCCTTTTCCAGACTTCACAGTGGTTTCAAATAAACCTGATGTTAGAGCCTCAGCCAGAGCCACAGCTTCACATCAGCCCCCTAGCATCTCCGCAAAGCCACGGCAGCAGCTCTCCATCCCCAGCCATGTCCCCTGTCCTGGGGGCCTGGACGAAGCCCTGGGGAACCTGGCAGGCACCAGCCCTGCATGGCTGCTCTTGGAAGCTCAGTTCAGGTCGTGTTTTGCCATGGTACGTGTGGCTCTCAGGCTGATTCCCACCTCCTGTACATCCACAGATAACTA
This sequence comes from Clamator glandarius, assembly GCA_033459285.1. NCBI lineage: Eukaryota > Metazoa > Chordata > Aves > Cuculiformes > Cuculidae > Clamator > Clamator glandarius. Next base: position 1,451,143 of record JAUNZM010000355.1, on the reverse strand, counting down.
CATGGCCCAGAAAGAAATTCCGCTCTGGACTGGCTGACATTGGAGCCAGCACTCATGGATGCAAAGGGAATCTCACACCTTGCCCAGAGGAACCATGCAAATCAAGAAAGCATCTTCATGCAAGAGGCCTCACCACAGCATGTGAACATCGGAGAAGCCTGGGCCCACCGTGAGGGAAATGCTGTGGGGCTAGGGGCAGTGGCAGGGTCGCACACTCAATAATGCAGTACCTGGAAGCTCTGCGGGGTTGGGGTGGCAAAGAGGTCCCGTGCGGAGCAAAGTCTGGAGCGGCTGCACAGAAAAACAATCCAGGTGAGGAGGTCTACGTGGACCTGAACAAGACCCCACCAAGGGAAGCAACAGAAACCCTGGCAAATAACAGCTCCTTGCCCTGGGAATGAGAACATCCCCAATGGTGAGGCACCTGCGTGGGGCCATTCTGACATTTTGCCAGTGCAGAATACCAAGGGACACAGGATTCCCCCAGACATCACCTCACGAGCTGGCTCTTTCCACCCCAGAACCCAAGCAGGGGCAAGAGAGAAGACAGTGCAATGGATACCTCTTCACCGGGCTGAAGACAACACCTGACACCTCCATCTCAGACACATCGTAGAAATCTTCTTCCTCCTCTTCCTCTTCCTCATCAGTCTCCAGGCCTTTCGCCAGCTTCCTGCCCAGCACAGCAGCCCTCCTGTCCAGCTCACTTGCTTGCAGCCCCTCCGCTGCCCTGCAAACCCCCTGCTATGTCACTGCCACATCGCCAGCCCCGACAAGCAGGTTGTGCGCTCCCCACCTCCTGGAGGGTGAGGTGATGCACTCATGTAGGACTACTTACTCCAGCTCCTCAAACCCAGGATTGCAGATGATTAACTCCGAGCTGTAAGGAAAACAGATGTTCTGTTGAAGAAACAAGTGTGTTCCAGCTGTTCACTGAGACATTCAAGCAACAGTGCTGTAGCCACTCTCCTGCTTGGCTCTTGGCAGGGACATAAGCCTCCTCCTAAGAGCTGCTTTTCCTCTGTCCAGCTGTGTGCCTGCTGCTTGCCTCTGGTCAAGCAATGCTCCCCAGACCTGGCTGCTGCCTGTCCTCCCATGTGCCCAGCTACCCACATCTCCGATGTGTGCAGGGTTGGGGGTTGCTACACTCCAAAACCTCGCTTTCTGCAACTTCACAGCCACAGTGCCTTACTCCCATCGGATAGGAAGGCTGCAGAGATGCTCTGGAGTCCAAAAGGACTCCCACGGCACAGTAGATCATTGCAGTCACAGGGTTGTGTTTTCTTTCCAAGACGCCTGCTCACTTATTGTTGCTGCAGAGACACATCAGTCTGGGCAGAGGTGGAGAGAGGTTGGATTATATCCCAAAGGTTGCCAGTGGTAAAGCTGCCTGTACAAGCTGCCTGCAAACTTGCTCCCCCCAGGGTTTCAGTACCTGTCTTCCATATGATAGACAAAGTCCTCTTCAAACCAGGTCCCAGCTGATCCATCTGGAGGCTGATAGCGCAAATCCAACTCAATGTAGATCTACAAACAGAAAATGAAACTGCCTGAGAGCACAAAACAACTGCAGGAATGTTACAGAAAAGATGAATAGGAGAATGGAAGAGTAAAGAAATGACATGCTGGTGGAAAGATAGGGGAGGAAGGAGGCGGGGGTCACAACCCCACAAGAAGCCTATTTACACTAGACTCTCCTTGTCTGCCTCCATCAACAAGCTGGAGTGAACCAAACTCCCTCTCCTACAGATTCCCAAACTCCAGGAGTCACCAAATAAAAGTAGGCTCCCATTTCCAAACCTAAAACACAACACAGAGGCCTCTGAGAGCCATCTCAGTGCTTGTGATGAGGAAAGCAGGGAGATCCCTGCAGCAGAACAAACGAACAAGCAGGGGTTTGGAGCAGTCTGTGTGTGGGAGGCAGGAGACAGCTGGAAAAGCATCCCCAGGCACAGCAGCTTGGTTTGAAACCCCACAGAACCCCCTGACTGCATCACAACAGACACCGCCTCGGCATTAATAAGGAAAAGGAACAGCCAGGACACACTGGGGATCAACAGAGCCAGCACAGGTCTGAAAACACTTGGTCTGCATGTGAGCAGCCTGATCTCGAACCAACACAAGTGCACAAGAATTTCCCAGCAGATGCCAAAATCACAACCCTGGAGGAGGTCACTTCTCAGTAGACTGTAGGGGACATACAAGCTGGGGTCATAGGTCAGTCCCTGGGGAACACAGGTTTCTGTGAGGAGAAATACAGCCCAAGAAAGCAGTAGGACAGTGGTTGAGAAAGGCAGCAGCAAAGGCCAGGTGGATGCAAAAGCCTGAGACAAAGCTGGGTGAACAGCTAAAGCTCTGAAAAAAAAACCTTCAAACCTCCAGGAGAAAAATGGGGTGCAAAGAACTCAAGTTCCAGAGAAGAATAGGACTTGGAATAGCAGCAAGGGCTTTGCTCCCTCTTTGCTAAAGAAGCAGTAGTTGAAACAACCTCTCTCTGCCTTGGGGAGGAGTTTCTCCCCATCTGAGCTGAGGGACAGGGTCTCAGGCTGCTCTTGGATGCATGTTCAGCCTTATCTGCCTTGTTTCTGTCCTTTGCAGCCCTTCTGCAGCCAGGGCTGCACAACAGCTTGGTTTAAAACACCACAAAAGCCATGAGCACCTCCAGAATCTGCATCACAAGAGACATCGAAAATGTCAGTGACGACTGCCAGGGCTGCACAATCGGAAACTAATCTGGCAAAACTGAATACGGTTGGTTTTTGGTTGGAGCGGCTCGTCAGCAAGTGCTGCTGTGAGCACCAGGGAGGAGGCAGCCAGGGGCAGAGGGCTGGCCCGCAGAGCCCCTCTGCCCTTACAGGGGTGTAAGTGCCCCTGGCTAGGCCCCCCCACACCACCACCAGCAGGGAGTGCTGTCAAAGTATCCAATTGGGCTGGCAAAAACATTTACGCAGTTTAGCATTGAGTTAAAAATCATCCTGGAAATGCTCAGCCTCCAGCTGAACCTGCCAGCTCAGCAACACTGAAAAGCCGTACCTGTGCCACTGAGGACTCCTGGTCTGGTGGCCACAGAGCTGCACCGCAGAGCCGGGAAGGGCAAACAGGGATGCAGCACATCGTGCTGCTGCTCGCCTCCGCCTCTCATCCTGCTTGCAGCCCTGGCACTGAGCCCTGGTTGTCCAGAGCTCTGCATGCCCAGCTGGCAGGAAACTCCTCATTTTTGGCTTATGTTCATTTTCCACTAGCACAAGGGACCCAGCGGTGCCAGGACGGGAGGGGAGCCAGACCCCAGCACAGAACCGAGGGGCAAGCAGGCATCAAAGCCACTCGCACTGCCACAGACCATCATTAAGCCATCCAGTCGGCATGGGTGTTGAACCCAAAAGCTCTCCAAGGTTCCCAAGGCACCCTGACACCTTCAGCCTCACTCCATCAGCTACTCTTTGCTTCGCAGCCCATGCCCATGGATCTCCTACACCCATCACCCAGACAGGTTTTACCAAGCCTCCCTCTGCTCATCCAGGCCCATGGCAGGTCTCCAGGACCCCCACTGCATGCACTGTTGGAAGCTCCTAGAGCCACTCGATGAACACACCAGCGTGTGAAGCGGTTGCAGCCCTGTGCAGGGAGGGCACACATGCCACAGCACTCTTAGGCTCAAAGCAGTACCTTGTGCACCACCTCAGCCCCAAAACCACCTGCGAGTGCCACACACGATTTCCCACACAGCCTTCCCGATTGCTGATGGCCAAGCTGACCCTGGAGGACTTACACCGGTGACTCTGTGGTTCCGATCCACAAGGGCCTCCCGCAGGATCAGCCTCCCAGATGTCATCAGGTGCTGAAGGCTGAGGACCAAGGTACCGAGAAGTCTGGAACAAAACCAGAGGCTGTAGCAATTCCGTACACAACATCGGTGCCTGCATCCCAGGGGTAGGGAGCCCCAGGAGCTCTGCTCTCCTGCTCACAGCCCCGACATGCTGCGACGAAGGCAGCAAACTGTTCTTTCCATGGGGCATCTGGCAGCTGAGATACCTGGGCCCCATTGACCCCACATGCCTCCACCCCAGTCATGCTCAGCAGCACCCGAGCTGCCACCCGTCGCCAAAGGCTTGGGCAGATCCTGTCCCAGTGGCTGGGAGGCAGCTCTCTGGCAGAGCTGGGCTTCGCGAGAGCCAGACTGCATCTGGGTACCCAGCAGAGCTGGAGTGCCTTCCCAGCCAAAACTGGGAGAAGAGGCTCCGCACAAAGAAATACAGAAACAGGACATAAAGCCACGGCTGTTGGGATTTCTGCGGCAACTTGGGCCAAAGTTTACATACTCTACAGAGGCTTCTCCCTGGCAGGGTCCACTTGGCTCTCTGCAAGCAGCAGTAATGCAGGTGGGGTTGCACTCAGCTGCTCATAACCCCACCTAGTGTTGCTGCTGTCTGAAGCCTCCATCACCCCATGGCAGTTCTGCGGAGCTAAGCCCTGTGTGACACAGAGCAGCCTGCCGGGAGCCCCCACTGGAGCGTTCCACAGCCCAGCCAGCTCTGAGACAGAAGGAGTCATTCCCCAGTCACCTCCACTTCATCCACAATCCATTGAGCTCTCCTACCCCTGTCCCCTCCAGTCCTGCCTTCCCCCGGAGGAAGGAATCTCTCCTCTCATCACCCTCTTCTCCAGCTTTGCCCGCTTCATGCTGCTGCCACAGAAAGGCTGCACATACCCAAGTCCAGAGATTCATACAGTGGTGTCAGAAATGTTTCCCTTCTGTCCTTCCACACTCTCTTTCTATTTATTTTTGACCCTCTCCACGCAAACCACACTGTCTGTTATCTGTCCTTGCCAGAGCACAGGAGTGTGGATCGACACTGCCCGCACCACCCCAGATATTTCCTGCTGGACTTCGGGGCCGGTGTTTTGTTACTGTTTGTTTTATCTGTTTCTCCTACAGCCGTTTCTATTGACAATTCAGTCACAACCCCGCTGATCCAGCTCCCAGAAGGAAAGAAAGCATGTGGCAAACACTGACACAAAGTTCAGCCGCATTTCTGCTCTGGCTTTATCTAGAAATGCCTTGTGTACACTGCTCTGTGTTTCCTCCACACCCTCTCTGCCCTGCGATGTTTGGAAAGCCTTGTATTACTGGCTTCCTCTAGAAGGCTGTTCTTTTAATTTTCCTGCAGTTCGTACACTTTGTGTAGCAGAGCCGGCTCCCTTCCCCGCAACCCCATGCTTCACACATCCTGGCAGGACTCTGCTCTACTCCCTTGCTCTCCCATCCACTCTTGAGTTGTCCTGAAGTGTTTTGCAGCTCCTGGAGCAGCTGCTGAGCTCACAGCACCGGGTCTGTGCCACCTAGAAGCATTTTAAATTCTGACTGACCCTTTAAATATAAGTTGATGTCTCTTTTAGAGGTTAAACCACACCACTGGGCACTCAGGGCTTTTCCTCACTGACAGGTGTGTTGAATCTGGATGCAGAACAGTCACAGCCACAGTCATCACAGATTATCTACAGGGTAAGAGCAGGGCCCTGTTCTGCTCCAAGTCCTGCACTTGTAGTTCTGTTTTTCAGGTCTTTATTTTAACTTGTCCCACCTGGAGTTCCGATCTGGATCCTTAGGGAGCCTTTGTTACTGCTGGCACAACTAAACCATTCCCCTTATTTCACTTAATCACAGAATCATAGAATGGTTTGAGTTGGAAGGGACTATAAAGATCATCTAATTCTGACCCTGCCTGCCATGGGCAGGGACACCTCCCACTGGATCCGGTTCCTCCAAGCCCCATCCAACCTGGCCTGGAACACCTTCAGGGATGGGGCAGCCACCACTGCTCTGGGCAACCTGGGCCAGGGCCTCCCCATCCTCATTGTGAAGAAATTCCTCCTTATGTCTAATCTAAATGTGCCCCTCCCCAATTTAAATTCCCCCTCATCCTATCACTACATGTCTTTATAAATGCTTTATTGTAGCCCCTTCAGGTACTAGGAGATGCTCTAGGGTCTCTCTGGAGCCTTCTCTTCTCCAGGTGGAACAACCCCAACTCTCTCAGCCTGTCCTTGGACTGGAGGTGCTCCAGCCCTCAGATCATCTTTGTAACCTCCTCTGGACCCGGTGTCCAGCCCACGGTGCTGCTGCCCCACCAGACCAACTCCATCCCTCTGCTAGACCTTGTATCTCCCTCTCCTTCTCTCCATCAGAATCCCAATAAACATTTTGTACTCCCAGTAAGAACTTTTAGCCTAGTACGTCTCCAATTACCGCTGTCAGTCGCCCCAAAAACCAATAGACGTACCTGTTACTGAACACCTTGCTGCAGTTGTACACCTTGATGGAGAGCAGCTCTCCCATCCCCAGCTTCCTGTAGTGTGGCCAGCTGAAGATCTGCAAGCAGAGTAGGAAGAGATGACAACCTATTTCCACTGAATTTTCCTGAGTTTTTGTCTTTCAGGTCTCCTCTGCGAGGCAACCAAACCAAGGAGAGTGACAAAAAAGCAGGGAAATTTCTTCCTCGCTGGCCAGGGCACAGCCAGGAGCTGGTTACAGAGGGTGGGGAGGGGGCACAGGGAAGCCGGGGCATCATCACCCTGGGAAGGGGAAGGTGCTAGCCCCCTGAGCCCCCCAAGCCCCTCAGTGTGGCGAGAGGGTGGAGAGCTGCGTCCTGCGGCTGCACTTGATCGCAGAATCATAGAATCACCAGGCTGGAAAAGACCCACCGGATCATTGAGTCCAACTATTCCCATCAATCACTAAACCATGTCCCTCAGCACCTCATCCACCTGTCCCTTAAACACCTCCAGGGAGGGTGGCTCAACCATCTCCCTGGGCAGCCTGTTCCAGCGCCCAATGACCCTTTCCGTGAAATTTTTTTTCTTAATGTCCAGCCTGAATCTACCTTAGTGGAGCTTGAGGCCATTCCCTCTCGTCCTGTCCCCTGGGAGAAGAGCCCAGCTCCCCCCTTTCTACAACCTCCTTTCAGGTAGTTGGAGAGAGCCATGAGGTCTCCCCTCAGCCTCCTCTTCTCCAGGCTAAACACCCCCAGCTCTCTCAACTGTTCCTCATAAGGCCTGTTCTCCAGCCCCTTCACCAGCTTCGTTGCTCTTCTCTGGACTCGCTTCAGAGCCTCTCGCGGGGAGCTCGGAGTTGGGCCCCCATCCCCGCCCTTCCCAACCCCCGCTTCCCCCTCACCTCCCCGAACTCGGCCTCGGCTTCTCCGCGGACCCTCCTGGTTCTCCGGGCGAAACCTGCGGGGCAGAGGAGCCGTGAGCCCGGGTGGAGCCGGGGGGGGGCGCCGAGGGGATCCGAGAGGGGCTGAGGGGGAGCCGGGGGGAGCCGCCTGCCCCGCGCCCACCTCGGAAGCAGAGCTCGACCTGGCGCTCTCCGCGCCCCGGCAGCCCCGACAGCCGCCGCACCGCCGCAACGAGGGACATCGGCACCGGGAAGGGGAGGATCCAGGCAGAGATCCGGGCTGGGGGGAGCTCTGCTGAGGGGTCGTTTAGGGCAGGGATGGATCCGGACAGGGCGGGCTGGGAAGGGAGGTAGGAGGGACGAGCCGTGCGGGGCTGCCCCGGGCCGGGCGCTGCCCCTTCCAGCCCCGCCAGAGCAAACAGGGCGGGCCGGGCCCCCGGGGCGGCTGCGGGGCAGGAGGAACCCGGGCTCGGCACCATCATCCTGCACGACCCCTGCACCAGCGCTCATCGACTAGCTCTGCCGGAACACGTCTCTTAACCCAGCTGATAGAGACCCCCACCCGAGGAGATGCAATACTGGACCTTATGGTCACCAATACAAGCGAACTCATCAGTGACATTAGGATCAGAGGCAGCCTGGGCTGCATGAATCATGCACTGGTGGGGTTCAAGGTCCAGAGGGAGATGCGGTAGGTGAGGAGTATAGTCAGGACACTAAATTTCAGGAATGCAGACATCCAGCTCTTCAAGGAATTACTCAGTAGGACCTCGTAGGACATGGTCCAGAACAGAGCCAGTGAACACTTAAGAATGTTTTCTATGAAGTGCAAGAGCGCTTGGTCCACAGAGATAGGAAATCAGGCAGGGAAGGAAAGAGACCAGCGTGGCCAAGTCGAGACTTGCCAGTCAAACTCAAGAACAAGAGGGAACTGCACAGGCAGAGCAAGCAGGGACAGGTAACCTGGGACGTGCATAGGGACACTGCCCGCTTGTGTAGGGATGAAGTCAGGAAGGCCAAGGTGCAGCTGGAGTTAAACTTGGCAAGGGAAACGAAGACTAACAAGAAGGGCTTCTACAGGTACGTCAGTCAAAAGAGGAAGGTCAAAGAGAAAGTACCCCCATTGATGGTTGGGAATGGTGACCTTGTATCAACAGACAAGGAGAAGGCTGAGGTACTTAGCAACTTTTTTGCCTCAGTCTTCACTGATAACCACTCTCCTCACCCCTCCTGGGTCATGAGACAGCCAGATGGTGACCAGAGGGATAAACCCCTCCCACTGTAGAGGAGGATCAGGCTCATGACCACCTGAGGAACCCGAACATACATAAGTCTATGGGACCCAATGAGATGCATCCCAGAGTCCTGAGGGAATTGGCTGATGTAGATGCCAAACCACTCTCCATGGTATTTGAAAAATCATGGTAATCAGGAGAAGTCCCTGGTGAATGGAAAAAGGTTGACATTATGCCCATTTTTAAAAAGGGTAGAAAAGACAACCCTTGGGAACCACCGACCTGTCGGCCTCACCTCGGTGCCTGGGAAGATCATGGAACAGATTCTCCTAGAAGCTCTGCTGAGGCACATGGAGGTGATTAATGACAGCCAGCACGGCTTCACCAGGGCAAATCTAGACTTCTGTTAAGTCTTTGACACAGTCCCCCACAACATCCTCCTCTCTGAATTGGAGAGATATGGATTTGATGGGTGGATGGTACAGTGGATGAGAAACTGGTTGTGGGTCATATTTAGAGAGTAGTGGTCAATGGCGCAAAGTCCAGATGGAGATCCGAGACAAGTGGTGTCCCTCAGGGGTCCGTACTGGGACCGGTGCTGTTTAATACCTTCATCAGTGATACAGACAGTGAGTTTGCAGATGACACCAAGCTGAGTGGGGCAGTTGCCACTCCAGAAGGATAGGATGTCATCCAGAGGGACCTGGACAGGCTGGAGAAGTGGGGCTGTGAGAACCTCATGAGGTTCAACAAGGCCAAGTGCGAGATCCTACACCCGGGTCAGGGCAATCCGCAGTTTCAATACAGGATGGGGGATGATGTGATTGAGAGGTGCCCTGCAGAGAAGGACTCGGGGGTGCTGGTTGATGAGAAGCTCCACATGAGCAAGTAGTGTGTGCTGGCAGCCCAGAAGGCCAACTGCATCCTGGGCTGCATCCAAAGCAGTGTGGCCAGCAGGTCGAGCAAGTGATTCTGCTCCTCTATTCCTTTTTTTTTGAGACCTCATCTGGAGTATTGTGTCCAGGTCCTGAATCCTCAACAAGAGAAGGAGACAGGAGCTTTTGGAACAAGTCCAGAGGAGGCTACAAGGATGATCAGAGGGCTGGAGTATCTCCCATACAAGGACAGGCTAAGAGAGTTGGGCTTGTTCAGCCTAGAGAAGAGAAGACTCCAAGGAAACCTTATAGTGACCTTCCAGTATCTGAAGGGGGCTACAAGAAAGCTGGGGATGGACTTTCTACAAAGATGTGTAGTGATAGGACAAGGGGGAATGGGTATAAACTGGAGAGAGGCAGATTTAGACTTAGACATAAGGAAGAATTTCTTCATGATGAGACTGGTGAGGCACTGGAACAGGTTGCCCAGGGAAGGTGTGGCTGTCCCATCCCTGGAGGTGTTCAAGGCCAGGTTGGCTGGGGCTGATCCAGTGGGATGTGTCCCTGCCCCATCACATAGGGGTTGGAATTAGATGATCTTTAAGGTCTCTTCCAACCCAAACTATTCTATGATTCTATGATTGAGACTACCACAGTGTGCCACATGAGGGATCCAAGATTTGCTCAAAGCTGATCAAAAGCTCCCAGTAGAGTTTGTGTGGCTTCCTTAAAAACCTGGAGCCGTCCCACCACTTGCATTCACCTGAAGACAGCGTCTCAGTTTTGGTGGAGCAGTTGCTGGGGGAACCAAGCCCTGAGACCAACTAGGTGTCTGGGCACAGCAGGGGAATGGAGACTTATTGCCCCAGAGAAGGGAGCTCAGTCAGGTAGCATGGCATAATCTGGCATAAAATGTCACCAGCAGTTATTGCCAGGTGTCCTCGAAGCAAGAGGAACGCTCCTTGATGAGCTCCCATGTGCCACAGCTTTGCATTTATACAAACCCCTGAGGCTAAAACACCCTTGGGGCCAGCAAGCACAAGTGCATTCACCAAGCCTCAGCCCAGGGTAAGGAGCCTCTGGGGGTATTCCGTGTGCTCGCCTGCAGAGAAAGGGAGAGTGGTCCAGGACAAAAGGAGAGCGTGCACTGGCACTGAGCAAGAGCAGCACATTCTCCCAGGGAGGAAAACTTGAGCTCCTGTTGACTTCAAGCAACAACTATGCTGTAAATCTGCATTCCAGCTGCACCCAGGGCAGCACAAGGAGGAAACCTCCCAGCCACTCCCTGAAGCAGCCAGCAGCCGCCTTCGCTGCCTCTAAAACCAGGAGCCCTGGGGAGAGCAGAGAATTACAAGAAAACAGGCAAAAAAACTCTGCAAAAAAACAGTTCAGCAGCTTCCATACTTGAGCCTCCCACAGCTTTTCACCTGGCCCCACGCCCAGGCAGCACCTGCTCTCAAGTCACAGCCACAGGACTTGGGCCCCTTGACTTGTCTGCATTTCAGCCACTCACCTCTATGTCCTCCCAAATTTCCTTTGCTTACACAGGGGGAAGAACTTCCTCAGACAGGTCTCTACCACCTCTTGGACTCTTCCTCCCCAATCTAGGGCAGGTCTCTCCTACCATCAGCGAGTGTAGCCCCTGAGGACACTTTGGCTTGCTGCAGGACAGCAACTCCGCACCTCAGAGCAGAGACAAAGGATTCATTGCAGAGACAAATCACACAGAATCACAGAATAACCAGGTTGGAAGAGACCCACTGGATCGTCGAGTCCAACCATTCCCACCAATACCTAAATCATGCTCCCAAGCACCTCATCTACCCTAACCTTAAACACCTCCAGGGACGGTGACTCAACCACCTCCCTTGGCAGACCGTTCCAATGCCTAACCACCCTCTCCGTGAAGAACTTTTTCCTAATCTCAAGCCTAAATCTCCTCTGGCGCAGCTTGAGGCCATTCCCTCTCGTCCTGTCCCCTGTCACTTGGGAGAAGAGGCCAGCTCCCTCCTCTCCACAACCTCCCTTCAGGTAGTTGTAGAGAGTAATAAGGTCTCCCCTCAGCCTCCTCTTCTCCAGGCTAAACACCCCCAGCTCTCTCAGCTGCTCCTCATAAGGCCTATTCTCCAGCCCCTTCACCAGCTTTGTTGCTCTTCTCTGGACTCGCTCCAGAGCCACAACATCCCTCTTGTGGTGAGGGGCCCAGAACTGAACACAGTACTCGAGGTGCGGTCTCACCAGTGCCGAGTACAGGGGGAGAATAACCTCCCTGGACCTGCTGGTTACGCCGTTCCTGATACAAGCCAAGATGCCATTGGCCTTTTTGGCCACCTGGGCACACTGCTGGCTCATGTTCAGTCGGTTGTCAACCAGCACCCCCAGGTCCTTCTCCTCCTGGCAGCTTTCCAGCCAGACTTCTCCTAGTCTGTACCTCTGCTTAGGGTTGCTGTGCCCCAAGTGCAGGACCCGGCATTTGGCCTTGTTAAACCTCATGCCGTTGGTCTCAGCCCAGCAGTCCAGCCTGTTCAGATCCCTTTGGAGCCTCCCTACCCTCCAGCAGATCGACACTTCCACCCAGCTTGGTGTCATCTGCAAACTTGCTAAGGGAGCACTCGATGCCTTCATCCAGGTCATTGATTAAGACATTAAACACGACTGGACCCAGGACTGAGCCCTGGGGAACCCCATTTGTAACTGGCCTCCAGCTGGATTTAACTCCATTTACCACCACCCTCTGGGCCCAGTCATTCAACCAGTTTTTCATCCAGGAGAGTGTGCACCCGTCCAGGCCAGAGGCCGACAGTTTCCGAAGCAGAATGCTATGAGAAACTGTATCAAAGGCTTTACTGAAGTCCAGGAAGATACATCCACAGCCTTTCCCTCGTCCAAGAGTTTAGTCACTCGGTCATAGAAGGTGATCAGATTACTCTGGCAAGACCTGCCTTTCATGAACCCGTGTTGACTGGGCCTGATCACCCAGTTCTCTTGCAAGTGCTTCATGATCGCACTCAAGATCACCCGCTCCATGACTTTCCCCGGTACCGAGGTCAGGCTGACAGGCCTGTAGTTCCCTGGATCCTCCCTGCGCCCCTTCTTATAGATGGGCACGACATCAGCCAGCCTCCAGTCCAGTGGAACCTCCCCAGTCATCCAGGACTGCTGGAAGATGATGGAAAGGGGTTTGGCCATCACATCCACCAGTTCCCTCAAAACTCTTGGGTGGACTCCATCCGGCCCCATAGACTTGTGGGCATCTAGCTGGGCAAGCAAGTCTCTAACCACCTCCTCTTGGACCTTGGGAATCTCAGACTTCTCTTCCAACCCTTGGGGTTGTGCACAGAGGGAACAATTTTCCTTACTGTTAAAGACTGAGGCAAAGTAGGCATTGAGCACTTCAGCCTTGTCTTCGTCCCCTGTTACTGTTGTTCCCTCTGCAGCTACTAGGGACTGGAGATTCTCCCTAGCCCTCCTTTTACTGTTGATGTATTTGTAGAGACTTTTTGTTGTCTTTCACAGTCTTGGCCAATCGCATTTCTAGTTGGGCCCTAGCCCTCCTGACTTTTTCCCTGCACATTCTCACTTCCTCCCTATAGTCCACCCAGGATGCCTGCCCCTTCCTCCAGAGGTCATAGACCCTCCTCTTCCTATTGATGTCTCTCAGGACCTCCCTACTCAACCACGCTGGTTTCTTAAATGATTCACTCTGAGTGGGAACTGGCACAGGTTTACAAAGAGGTGAACTGGATTTCTCACGACGTATTCTGCCATCTCCAAGCTCATCTTCTGTCCCTCAAGGCTTGGAGCAAAGGAAAGTCCCAGCATGCTTCTGACACCTTACCAAAGAAACCAGTCACGGAAGCCAAGCACTACACACTGGCATGGGTATTTCTTGGTCCAAACAAGATGCCACGCAGAACAACTGTCAGGAGGCAGATTCAGACCCAGGTTCTGCTTTCACACAAGTCTGTAACCTACCAGTTTCATAGCCTGAATCACTAGGGCAGCTTTCCAATGTATTCTCACCCTTTCCTGGTTCACCTGGTAGAACAGACAAACTCTTTAATAATTTCCCTGTAAAGGAACAGCTCATCCTACTGCAGGACATATATTCTGCAGTCCTAGTGATTAACAGGACACAGATCTAATGATTACGGACAACTTGCTCTGCTTGTGCAGCTGATCATACTCAACCTTGGCTAACCCAGATGCAGAATCACCATCAGGCCAGTACTATAGCAAAGACCTTCCATAAACCACATCCACATTGCTGGAAAACAAAAGGAAATGCCCAGAACGAAACAGGAGTCCAGACGTTATGTAAGTAAAAACAGATTATTTATTTATGAAACTGAAAGTGATGACCACTTGTAGTGCAATGACAAGCCCAAGCATCTAACTCTCATATCAAAACCATTGTGCATTGCTCTGCTGTGCCTGCTCTGCAGTCCCCAGACTCTTTCCACTTACGAGGACAACAAAGCACCTCTTTGGAGAGCCACAGATAGCGATTTCTTCTTTTCCTACTTCTGTCGCACAACATCACTCAAAACATCTTCACTTCTGTGTTTGTAGTTGCTGGATTTTGAAAGTCACATTGGTCCAGTAGGAAGAGTCCCTACCCATGGCAGGTGCTTGGAACTGGATGGGCTTTGAGGTCTCTTCCAACCCAAACCATTCCATGATTCTATGATTAATGTGACTCATTAGTCCCACCCCCCAATTAACAATTAATCCTCATAATTCCCACCAAAAATAAGCAAAGCACAGTGTTCTTAAGTTACAACAATGGCTCCAAGGAAGAGGCCATCACAGAAGCAATTTTTCCAAATAGAAAAATGTGACTGAAAAAAACGATTGCAAGGAATGGTCACTGAAATGTAAAAACAAACCTCTACATATAAAAATATACTGGCACTTCATGGAGGCACAACAGGAACCACCATCAGGCATCCATCAAGGCTTTGATATCAATCAGCACAAAAAGGGCCCCCAATCCCAAAGCAGTTTGGTAGAAGAAAAAAAGCCAATCAAGGAACATGGTAAATATTCGCTACAAACACAACTGCAACATTTCTACCAAACCAGGGACTGAACACTGCTGCCTGAGCAGCTCTGTGCATGGACCCACTCCAGTACAAGCAGTGGATGGGCTGTGTGGAGCCATGAGACATGGTACGATGTGTCACTGTTGCAAGGTGGAAAGTCAACAAGTTGTTGGGTTTTTTTTCACAAGAACTGCCAGCAGTTGAGGGTTTTGTGTATTTACTTGTCTTCCAGTTAAGAACAGGAAAGATCAAAGATACAGAGTGCAAGCAGGCAGGACAATTAGTGTGCACGGTACAATGAGGAGACACTGAGCCCCCCAGTATGCAAGGGAGGGTGTGGGTGCAGAGCGCTCTCTTCACCCTGGCAATACAGGCGGCCAGGGCTGGCTGCAATCTACATCTTCTTGGTCTCTGGTGGTTTCACAGGTGGCCAGCCCTGCCACTTGTAATATGACACCAGCTGCTTTGGCACTTCAGCCAGAACCACCTGGGAAAGGGCTTCCTGGGGAGCCTGCATGGAGAGCAGGAAGAGCAAATCACCAGTACTGCAGAGGAAGGATTTTCCAGCTCAATGACAAACTCTGACAGAATTCAGTGTGCAGCCCCCAACCTGCTCACTCCTTGTTTCTAGAGCTTCTTGCTGCAGTGCTAGGAGCACACCCAGTCAGTCGCAGCAAGCACTGCTGATGACAATCACTTGTTCCCACCCCTACATTGCTCCCACCTCAAGCCTGGGCTCACACAGCCTTTACACAGCCCTGATCTGGGCAGAAAGTTCCTCAACCATTGGCAGGTTCCCTTATTGTATTGTGGGTTTTCATTTGACCCCACTCTTCAACTCACTCCCTTGTGCAATGTGATGAATGCTAGTGCCAGCACCAGGGAGGAGCTGTGAAACAACAGGACTGCTTTCAACAGCATGGGAGACTTCTCTCAATTTAAATCACCAGCAGGGTGAGGAAGGCGATTCCATCCCTCTGCTCCAATCTCCTGAGACCCCACCTAGAGTCTGTCCAGTTCTGGAACGCTCAATGTAAGTATATGCGACTATTGGAACACGTCCAGATGAGGGCTACAAAGATGATCTGAGGGCTGGAGCACCTCCCATCCAAGGGCAGGCTGAGAGAGTTGGGGCTGTTTAGCCTGGAGAAGAAAAGGCTCCAGGAAGACCTTAGAGCAGCTTCCACGAAAGCTGGGGAGGGAGAAGGGCATGTAGTGATAGGACAAAGGGGAAGATTTAGATTAGACACTAGGAAGAAATTCTTCACAATAAGGGTGGGAAGACCCTGGCAGGAGGACCTGGTGGTGGCCGAGAAGTGGTGGCTGCCCAAACCCTAGAGGCCAGGTTGGATGGGGCTTGGAGCAGCCTGGTTCAGTGGGCAGGGGTGGGACTGGGTGGGCTTTAAGGTCCCTCCCAACCCAAACTATCCCATGAGTATGATTCTATGACTCAGCATCATAGACTGACAATATGACTCAGCTCCTTGCCTACATGTTTGCATCCCAGGAGAGAAAACATCTCCTTTACTCCTTTAGGTCTGTAACAGACAAGACATTGTATCCTAAAATCAGTGACATAGTGAGAGGTCTTCTAGAAAAGCTGCAAGAGAGCTGCAACAGGGCATAGGGCTTCAAACACAGACACAAATGGCTCTCACCGGGAACAAGCAGCTCAGCATACTGAGCATGCAGCTGGCTGCTTTGCCAGACCCCTGCTCATTTTTCAGATGCAATAACTGCATTCGTACTGGCACTGGGACTTCTCTGCAGATAAGGACAACTTACATTTCTGAACTGTCGGAATGGCACAAACTGGACAATGTCTCGTGCAGCTGGCTCTCCTGTCAGGGACTTCAGGACACCATTGTCTCCATCAAGGAACTCCATTGCCTTGAAATCTGCTTCACCAACTCCAACAATGATGATGGACATCGGCAGCTTAGAGGCATCAACAATTGCCTGCCTAGTCTGGTCCAGATCTGTGATCTCTCCATCCGTGATGATCAGCAAGATAAAATACTGCTGAAAAACACAAGAAAGCACCCAGTTAGGAGGCTCAGCAACAAATCTCACATATCTGGAGGCAAAAGGAGCAACTTCTTATTCCAATAAATAAATCCAATGGAGCTGTGGATAAGACAAAAACAGAACATTAAAGAAACTTAAGCTTATTCCCATTTTGTCATATGCATCACACCTTTAATTGTGAACTTCAGATTTCCTGTGTACTAGAAAAATGAGAGGCTTAAATACAATTTATAAGGGACAATTGTATCGATTGGCAGAAAGCACTAGACACAAGCATATTCCTACCAAAACAAGAAAGCTGCATAGAAAATGCACTGACAGGTGCCACTTTACTCACTAACATCTCAAAAAGACTAAAGTTTAAAATTAAATATCCCTGGAGTGTAATTCAAAAAAGCCTTCCTTTCTAGATACCAATCATTTAAATTATAAGTATTAGAAATCTCAAAATACAGCAGTGAGAAATGTCACAGCACAAGGACACTAGAGATAACAAGAAGGGAAGAACATAGGAGCTTTTCTAGGAAGAACAAAATACCCCAAAACCAACATACGAGCGTGGTAAAACATCTAAAATGTCTATCTGCTTCCAGAGGCTGAGGTTGGAGTGCCTGGTTCTGAAATGACCAACCACTGTTTTAGGAGCTACCTACAAACTTTAAATGAACATTAAAAATGAGACACGCACTGAAAAGAAAACTAGATTTCCCCAGTTAACACAGGTGTTACTATGTTCATACCCCACTAACAACAGATGCTTTAAACTGTTCATTTTTCATCTGTAAGAAAAAGCAGAAATACTTAATGTACAAGGAGAAATAAGAAGATTCCTCCAAGGGAAGGCTAAAAAATACCCTCAGAAATGTAAGACAAAGCACGTCACAGTGTGGGACGTGCATACACACAAATGTAAGTAGAACCAACAGTACTGACCCAGCTGGGCCATAAAGTCAGTGCCAGAGTATGCCTCACAATTCCTCCTGACTGATCTGTCAATATGGAACCAGTTGAATTTATCAGGAAATACGAGTCCTTCATCAATAAGCAAAAGAAATTAAGCTTAAAGAAAATGAGTTGAATTTTAAGAGCAGCCATGGCCTTACAAACACACAAAAGAGAAATGCAACACAACTGCGGGGTAGCATGGATGCTTTGCAATGCAATTAGCATCCTGATTAACAGTTCTCAGCCCTCTTGTTAATCTGGCCCTTCACGTACCCCAAGTCCACAGGCCACCACAGTGGGATAGATATTTGAACCCTCTGATATTTATCTTGGAGGTAGAATTGTTTAGAATAAACTATATAGGGCTCTTCTATACTATGCGCATTCCCTAACGTGATGGAGCTTGGCAAGGTTGGCGAGAGCCAGGCAACTGCAAACGGAGCCAAACTGATCTAAAAGCCAACACAGCACCCCTGTGTACTTCAAGAGCAAGAAAAACACCAGCAAACTGAGAAACAGAGAAATAAACATCACTGAGCAATGGAAACTAATGCCACTTTCTGCCAAGCAGGGATTCACATCCATGTGTACTGAGAGAACACCAACATCCTCTCTGTGGGCTGGCAGGAGAGGCCCAAATCTGGGATCCCAAGGAAAGAAGACAGCATCACCACACCACTCCATTTTAGCCCATCGTGAACATGGAAAACAAACATTAATCCAAGGCAGATCCAGAATAAAGGACATGCACTCACTGAAGCAGTTCCTTGTTGTGCCGAGTGTGCTGCAAACCTTGCCACATGGTTTACAATAGGAGAGAAATTGGTTGGCCCATAGAGTCGGATCTGCGGAAGGATCTGGCGGTAGGCATCCACTATTCCCTGGATCCCTGTAATACAAGAAAGGCAAGTTGCTGTAAGAGTCTCACAGCTTCTCCAGTCATTTTATCAGCATTACTAAACAGAACAGTAAAAGGATAAACCCGCACACAGCTGTGAACTTCTGAAGGACAAAGAGGTAAACAGCAAAGACACAAAGCACGGGGCTCAAGTCAGCGGACATCTGGAGAGAGAGATTTGCAGGTTTCTGCCCCATTCTACATTCTTTACATTATCCTGTGCCTCCAACCTCACAAAGCTCATGGAAGTTGCCAGTGAAGACATACCAAGTACTACGTTTACCTAGTTCTTTCTACCTTGTCAGACAAATTCTGTCTTCTTTAATTGCAATTTGACAATATTAGACAACAAAATCAAAGCCCTCTGAACAGTAACTTTTTATTTTCCCTGTGTCATACTAAGACAATGAGCCTCAATTCAGGATTCCAACATTATTGTAGCAGAAATGGCAATCCCTAAGTTTTTTTCCTAAGTAAGAAGTTTTTCTCAAGTTAACTAAACACAACTCTCTTAAAAGTCTGGTTTTAAATGGCGCACATTCTGTAGATCCACCTAAACTGGCTTGTTCCTGGCTCCTACCTATACAGCTTCACCTGTTACTGCTGCCTGCATTGCCCCCCTGCAGGCACAGAACCAATCAATTTGCTGCCACAAGAAGTAACCAAGCTGCTGTAACAAATCTTCAGCCCTGAGCAACAATCCAGTTCAATCAGATCCCCTGGAGGTTACAAAGACTGCCCAGGAGTCTGTATCAACACACACCCACTCCTGTCAGAGTCCAGATGAGAGCTGATCCTCTCAGAGTAGGTGCCTGACAGGAGGGGGCACATCTGGTGGATACCACAGGAGATTTAAACACTCCCTAGGGAGCACCACGAACAAGAGCACCGTGAACAGGTGTGGGGCGTGTTGGTCTAACAGGGCAGTTTGAACAGCAGTTCGAGTGAGCAGGGAGGGCAAAGAGAGGGGCTGGAGGCTGGCCAGAAGGGACCCAGGACCATGGTGTCCACCCAGCGTAAAATTACAAGCTGCTCCAGGTGCTGCTCCAGCCAGGATGGTTGTAGCCACCCAGACAGAGCCTCAGTGGGCACATGCAGCCACCCAGACACGGTGCCCCCACTGACTCACGCCAGCAGTACTGACTTCCCTTGTGGAAGCTGTGCTCACGTGGGGGAACTCCTCTGCTTGGTGTCAGAGCTAAGGGAGGAAGGAACTAGGCTGAGGACTATCAGGGAGAGTGAGAGGGAAACAGACCGGTGGAGCAGTGCTCTCTCACAAACTCAGCAGGCTGCCAGTGCTAGTGCAGCTATGCACCACCCACCTGACGACTACAAGATTGAGGAAAAACAAGATGGGGAATGGCAGCAAGTTCCTGCCCGGCGCAGAAAGCACGTTGTCCCCATTCAGACAACAAACTCCCAGATTCCCTTGCAGAATAAATACGAAGTGCTGCAAGTGGAATCCATCCCCACAGACAAAGAGGATGGCTCCCACAGCCTAGAAACATTCCCGAGGCTGTGCCATCCTCAAATGACCATCAAAACACCCTCTAAGAAAAAGAAGAGAGCAATTGTCTTGGGGGATTCCCTTCTAAAGGGAACAGAGGGCCTTATCTGCAGCCCAGACCTACTCCACAGGGAGGTCTTCTGCCTGCCCAGGGCCTCAGTGAAGGACATCACTAGAAAAGATCCCTGGTGAAATCGACAGATTATTACCCTCTGCTAGTATTCCAAATTTGCAACAATGACACACAGCGCACCAAGCTGAGGGCAATTAAGAGGGACTTCAGGGCCTTGGGGAAAACAATGGAGGGCTCTGGGGTGCAAGTAGTGTTTAGCTCCACGCCAACACTAAGCAATGAAGAGCAAGAGATCAAGAAGAATTAATTGATTAATACCTGGCTCCAAACCTGGTGTGAGGAGAAAAACTTCGGGTCCTTTCCTCATGGACTGGCCCACACAACTCAAGCCTCCTTACTAGGGTTGGGGCACGCTTGTCTCCTAGGGGTACTAAAGTCCTCATTAAAAATCTAGCAGGGCTCATTAATAGAGCTTTAAACTAGATGTGAAGGGAGAGGGGGATAGTCAGGCTAGTCAGGAGTGAGCCTGGAAGTGGAACTCCAGTGCCTGAGAGATGATGTGCCGGCAAGGACCACTATCATGCCACCACAGAGCAAGTGGGGGTGAGTACATATGGTGATTGAAAAGATGAAACTGGCACTGAGGGGTTAGATAATCTACGGACCAGTCAATTGGGTGTTTGGGAAGGATAAGGGGGAAGAAGGGGACACAGTCTCTAAGATGACCTTGTTTTTCCATTAAGAGGCTGAAGAATGAAAAAGTGCTTCCCATTTAGGTGGCTACAGGCCACTACAGGCCTATCAGTCTGACCTCAGTGCTGGGGAAGATCAAACTCTTCAGGAGGGAAAGGAAAGGTAGGAGAGGTGGTGGGGTAGCCCTCTATGCTAGAGAGTGCTTTGATACCCTCAAGCTCAGTTATGGTGCCTGTGGGTTAAAATCAGAGGAGCCCACAAGAAGGCAGATATTGTGACGGGCGTCTGTTACAGACCACCCTGCTAAGAACAGCTGAGCAGCTCGTGGATGTGCTGGCCAAACCCCTTCCCATCATCTTCCAGCAGTCCTGGCTGACTGGGGAAGTTCCACTGGACTGGAGGCTGATGTTGTGCCCATCTACAAGAAGGGTCACAGGATCCAGGGAATTACAGGCCTGTCAGTCTGACCTCAGTGCCAGGGAAAGTCATGGAACAGGTGATCTCGAGTGCTGTCATGAAACACATGCAAGAGAACCGAGTGATCAGGCCCAGTCAACACATGTTTACAAAAAGCAGGTCTTGCCAAACTAACCTGATTGCCGCCTATGACAAGGTGACCCTCTTACTGGACAAGGGAAAGGCTGTGGATGTATCTTCTTGGGCTTCAGTAAAGCCTTTGACACAGTTTCTCACAGCATTCTGCTACGGAAACTGTCACCACCGGCCTGGCGCACACTCTCCTGGGTGGAAAACTGGTTGGATGGCCGGGCCCAGAGAGTGGTGGGAAATGGAGTTAACTCCAGCTGGAGGCCAGTGACAAGTGGGGTTCCGCAGGGCTCAGTGCTGGGTCCAGCCCTGTTCAATGTCTTTATCAATGACCTGGATGAAGGCATCGAGTGCTCCCTTAGCAAGTTTGCGGATGACACTAAGCTGGGTGGAAGCGTGGATCTGCTGGAGGGTTGGGAGGCTCCAAAGGGATCTGAACAGGCTGGACCCCTGGGCTGAGACCAATGACAGGAGGTTTAACAAGGCCAAATGCCAGGTCCTGCACTTGGAGCACAACAACCCTGTGCAGCTCCAGACTAGGAGAAGTCTGGCTGGAAAGCTGCCTGGAGGAGAAGGACCTGGCGGTGTTGGTTGACAGCAACTGAACATGAGCCAGCAGTGGCCCAGGTGGCCAACAAGGATAATGGCATCTTGGCTTGTATCAGAAACAGTGTGACCAGCCAGTCAGGGAGGTTATTCTCCCTCTGTATTCGGCACTGGTGAGACCGCTCCTCGAATCCTGTGTTCAGTTCTGGGCCCCTCACCACAAGAAGGCTGTTGAGACTCTGGAGCGACTCCAGAGAAGAGCAATGAAGCTGGAGAACAGGCCTTATGAGGAACGTCTGAGAGAGCTGGGGTTGTTTAGCCTGGAGAATTGCTTTCTCCAACTACCTGAAAGGACGTTGAAGAGAGGAGGGTGCTTGCCTCTTCTCCCAAGTGACAGGGGACAGGACGAGAGTGAATGGCCACAAGCTCTGCCAGGGGAAGGTCAGGCTGGACATCAGAAAAAGATTTTCCACAGAAAGGGTCACTGGGCACTGGAACAGGCCGCCCAGGGAGGGGGTTGATTCACCTTCCCTGGAGGTCTTTAAAAGACGGGTGGATGAGGTGCTGAGAGGCATGGTTTAGTGATTGATCGGAATGGTTGGACTCGATGATCCTGTGGGTCTTTTCCAACCTAGTGATCCTCTGTGATTCTGTGATCCAGCTGCTGCATGTCTTGGGGCTGCGTTTTTCAGCAGTTACAACAGATATACACCCATCCCTCTCTGAAATATGAATGAAGAGGTGTCCTCACCTTGACAGTAAGGGTTGCTGGGGTTGAAGTTCAAAGCAAACTCATGCGATACCTAGGAAAGGGGATGTTATAAACAGTGAGGGAATGCAGGTATGGACAGAGGAACTGCCTATCCTTGGGAAACCCTACCTGCCAGCTAGGAGGAACCTGAGCTCCAAATCCAAATGCTGGAAACAGCTTGTCCCTGGAGAGAAAAGGCAACAACAGAAAATGAGAAAGAGCAATTCTTGAACAACTATTCTCTTTTATTTCTAGCAAGCAGCTGGAGACTAAAGCTAATTCCTGCCATAAGGAACAGGTATGTCATCTAGCTCCCCATTGCCAGTCTCCAGTTACTCGAGGATTTCATGCTTGGACTGGACATTTTCAGAACTCCTTTGAGTGTGCACTCCACAAGACACTCAGGAGTTTTCAAAGTAGCAGCAGAAAAGCCAACCCAATTCCAGCCTGGCTAAAGGCCAGAGCTGACAAACATGTTCCCACTAGATCAAACAGAGCCCTCACATTAGAAATGCACCATCAGCAACATGGTATTAGTGACCAGCTCAAGCAGCATTTCAAGAGTAATCCAGGGCCAAAAAAGGGCAGGCCTGCAGGGACAAATCACAATGGCCTGCTGCTGCTCTCCCTAGCAGGGACAGAAGCAGAAGGAAGCCGTAACAGCTCCAGAAGAGATCTCCCAAGGGAAAGGCAGCACCTCAGTCATTCCAACACTACAGCTCTGGAACAAGCTATTGACCCTGAACCTCGACACCCACTGTGACACAGCTGTGATGGGGTAGGGTGGCTGGATCCGTGACGATCACTACATACGTGTCATAATCCTGGACGACGCTTCCCACACTCCAGATGGCAATCAAGTACTCATTTATCCCATCTGGGCTGATGTAGTGAAGAGAATCCGGTGACCTGGGATCTCCATTGGAGCCAGTGAAGTCTACACCCACCTAAATCAGTCCAGATAACAGCAAGTCACCAGCGCATCACCATATGTGAATGAGAACTACCCGTACCCGGGAACAAAGGGTTTGCCCAGGCCCACACAGCTCCCTTGCACTGAGACACATGTGCAGCTCTGCACAGGAACAGGTAAACGAGCCTGTGCACCTTTTCCCACTACAGAACACATATGTTTAAGAAGCAGTAATCCCGCCACCAACAGACTGAACCTATTTTTCAAAAGACGTTTAAGAAACCGTAACTCCACTGAAGTTGCTACTTGATCACAAGAAGTAAAAACAGAATATCAGTTGGGTTTTGCAGTCTTCATCACTGTAAATTCACACTGCTTGCAGTGAGGATGACAGGAAATAGCCTCAAGTTGTGCCAGGGGAGGTTTAGGTTGGATATTAGGAAAAATTTCTTTACTGAAAGAGCGGTGTAGTATTGGTAGAGGCTGTCCAGAACAGTGGTGGAGTCTCAATTCCTGGAGGGGTTCAAAAAATGTGTGGCTGTGGCATTCCAGGTCATGGTTTAGGAGGCACAGTGGGTGGGGTTGGGCTGATGGTTGAACTGGATGAGCTGAGAGGTCTCTTCCAACCTAAATGATTCTGTAATTCTGTGAGTCTAAGATGTGCAAAACACTCACTGTGAAGTTAATCTGGCAGCCTCCCATGACATAGTCCAGAAAGGAATACTCGGTCTCAATCTGGGGGAACAGACAGACGGCATTGCACCTCCTTCCCCAGGAGAACAGATTTCATTACAATCAGAAAATAAAAAAAGCCAGAAACCAACAAACATCCTCTTACCTTGCAAGATTTTATCCTAATAATGCCAGAGTTCTTGTAACTCTTTTTCTTTCGTTTTTTCTCAGGATGAATGCATTCGAATTCCACCTACAGAAATCACAAATCTAGAAGCAAGTTCCAAAATACCTGCACTTACAGCAGGGCAAATTATTGCAACAGAATGGTGTCAGACCTCACTCAATTTCAGTTACCCACGTATCTGGCAACATTCTGAAACTTCATTTTAAAAAGGTCCACAGCTAATCTGGCTGCTCTCTGACATGTTAATTGGGATGTTTCTGCTACCAGCACTGGACAAAACAGGAGGCAAGACCTCAGAAAAGTATCTCTCCTCAACATAACTGTGATTCTGTACACAATCGTGAACAGTGGTGCTGGTTCACAGGGAAAAAAAGTGTCAGTCACAAATACAGGCATTTCTCTAATCTAATCAAGTTCCTTGTCAGGAAAGGGAACACACTAAAACAGAAGACAAGGAGGCAAAATCTCAGGGTGGGTGAGGCAAAAGCAGCCTAGATCGCTGGCTCCTACTGGCAAGTTTTTCACTCGTTTGCTTCACTCGCATCTGTTCTGATTTCATATGAGCTAAGGAAAAAGGTAAGAACCTTCCACCACTTTTAGGATCACAGCCACAAACTCAAGCTGGCTGGGAATGGGATGCAGTCCTAGGCCTCATCCTGTGCGTGGCCTCGTCTGTCTGAACTTAGGCAAGACTTCGGCCCAAGATTGAGAGTTCAGGTTTTCACTGCAGACAAAAGAAAGAAATGGGCACCACCAGCGCATGATTCATTCCAACTGGATGCCCAAGACAAAGTAAGAGGAGTGTGCCTTGTAAGCATGGCTTCTCTCGGTTACTGGAAATGCGATCAGAGTGCTCGTGAGTGACCAACTCAAACACAAATGTTACCAGCAACAGTCCTGCCTCCAGACTCAACTGTTAAAGCATGAACAACACAACCCCTTCTGTTTCCACTTGATTCAGCAGAGGCAAATGCAAGCTGAACTGCTGGAAAAAGCAGTCGGCAGACAAGAGGCCCAAGGATGTCTTTAGGAATACAAATGGTAACAGTGCCCAAGCTAAACAGAGCAATACAATTCCCACAGCAGGTTTGACTCCTCCCTGGTGCTGGCTTAGCAACACAAAGTTAGAAACAGAAAAATTCACTTTTGGAGGCAATATCCCTCCAAAAATATATCCCTTAGATCAATATTAAAATGGGTTTGTGAAAGAGGGAATTGCAGACTAGGTTGGCAGGGGATGGAAAGTTCACCGGAGAGCCGTCGCCCACTTTCTGCAGCTGAGCCAGGTTTGTTTCAAAAGTGCCTATCAGGTCATGCGATCCGTCGCTGTCGTGATCTGCACACTGTACCTGGAAGGGGTGAGAGCAAGCAGTGGGCACAGGCACTGCAGTTAGGAGAACGGCAGCTGCTCACTGCGCCACCATCTGCCTACAGCAGCTTGGCAGTGATGCTGGTGAGCACCCACTGCCGCTGGACTGCAGTGACATCCACACCTCTCACTGTCAGCGAGCAGTGAGAACCACCTAGACTGAACCTCAGAAAAAGGAAGACGTGGAATTGCTCACCCATTTAAGTATGCACAGTGAAAGCTGATATTAAAAGCTTTCCCCAGTTTAAACACAAGAGATAAAAATAAAAAAAACAAATCAACCCCCACCACTGCAGAGCTCAGACGGATAAACATGAAACCATTCAGCACAATATATGCAGCTGGGGTAATGAGAAGAAGCAATCAGACTTTTTTAGTTAAGCATTTTCTGAACATGCTCTTCTCTTCTGCCCAGCATTAGCTTCAATTTACAAAGACACGAACATTTCCACAGAGCACTGTCTGTCTTTTTCTGCATCTTATACCAATCAGATTCTAGACACTTTATTAATAACCAGTTATGTTTAAATCAGCACGAAAGCTTCAGAACTAGATAATGCAAAAGACTAATGCATCTAAAAATATGCTAATAACCATGGCTTACAGCACGCACAGCCAGACCTGTGCTGTCCAGAGCTCCTCACCCAATCAGCCCTGAGGAGCGTTTCCATCACACGCAAGATATGACAGTAGAAGCCTGGTAATTCCAGCAGCAGTCACACGAGAAAGTTTATGAACAGCTCTTCCTCCCTCACTGCAGTATATAAGGGATAAATTCCAAAGCTCTCTCTTCCCAAGATCTTCCGTTACTAGTCAAGAAGCAGATGTTACTCCAGTATTAACCACAGTAACAGCTTTCTCCTCAGTAGGAAGGGACAGCAGGAATTCATGTCGATAAACATATCCAGCTCAACAGCCAGATGTCCATGTTTGAGACAGGATTGTTTTATGGCTACTGTAATCCACTACAGATCCTTCCACTGGTATCCATGGGAAACGCTTACATTATGGCCTAATGTAGAATCATAGAATCACTAGGTTGGAAAAGACCTCTTGGATCAAGTTCAACCATTCCTGTCTGCCACTAAATCAGGGCCCTGAGCACCTTGTATACCTATCTTTTAAACACCTCCAGGGAAGGTGAATCAACCCCCTCCCTGAGCAGCCTCTGCCAATGCCCAATGACCCTTTCTGTGAAAACTTTTTGCTGATATCCAGTCTGAACCTTCCCTGGAGCAGCTTGAGGCCATTCACTCTTGTCCTGTCCCCTGTCACTTGGGAGAAGAGGCAAGCACCCTCCTCTCTTCAACGTCCTTTCAGGTAGTTGGAGAAAGCAATTCTCCAGGCTAAACAACCCCAGCTCTCTCAGATGTTCCTCATAAGGCCTGTTCTCCAGCTTCATTGCTCTTCTCTGGAGTCGCTCCAGAGCCTCAACAGCCTTCTTGTGGTGAGGGGCCCAGAACTGAACACAGGATTCGAGGAGCGGTCTCACCAGTGCCAAGTACAGAGGGAGAATAACCTCCCTGGACCAGTTGGTCACACCGTTTCTGCTCCAAGCCAAGATGCCATTATCCTTGTTGGCCACCTGGGCCACTGCTGGCTCATGTTCAGTTGCTGTCAACCAACACCGCCAGGTCCTTCTCCTCCAGGCAGCTTTCCAGCCAGACTTCTCCTAGTCTGGAGCTGCACAGGGTTGTTGTGCTCCAAGTGCAGGACCTGGCATTTGGCCTTGTTAAACCTCCTGTCATTGGTCTCAGCCCAGGGGTCCAGCCTGTTCAGATCCCTTTGGAGCCTCCCAACCCTCCAGCAGATCCACGCTTCCACCCAGCTTAGTGTCATCCGCAAACTTGCTAAGGGAGCACTCGATGCCTTCATCCAGGTCATTGATAAAGACATTGAACAGGGCTGGACCCAGCACTGAGCCCTGCGGAACCCCACTTGTCACTGGCCTCCAGCTGGAGTTAACTCCATTTCCCACCACTCTCTGGGCCCGGCCATCCAACCAGTTTTCCACCCAGGAGAGTGTGCGCCAGGCCGGTGGTGACAGTTTCCGTAGCAGAATGCTGTGAGAAACTGTGTCAAAGGCTTTACTGAAGCCCAAGAAGATACATCCACAGCCTTTCCCTTGTCCAGTAAGAGGGTCACCTTGTCATAGACAGCAATCAGGTTAGTTTGGCAAGACCTGCTTTTTGTAAACATGTGTTGACTGGGCCTGATCACTCGGTTCTCTTGCATGTGTTTCATGACAGCACTCGAGATCACCTGTTCCATGACTTTCCCTGGCACTGAGGTCAGACTGACAGGCCTGTAATTCCCTGGATCCTGTGACCCTTCTTGTAGATGGGCACAACATCAGCCTCCAGTCCAGTGGAACTTCCCCAGTCAGCCAGGACTGCTGGAAGATGATGGGAAGGGGTTTGGCCAGCACATCCGCGAGCTCCTTCAATACCCTTGGGTGAATCCCGTCTGGCCCCATAGACTTGCGGGAGTCTAATTGAGCAAGCAAGTCTGTAACCACCTCTTCTTGGATCCTGGGAGCTCTGTTCTGCTCCTCTAACTTCTGGGTATGTTTACACAGGAAACAACTTTCCTTACTATTAAAGACTGAGTCAAAGAAGGCATTAAGTTCCTCAGCGTTGTCCTCATCCTTTGTCACAGCTGTTCCATTTACGTCCAATAGGGATTGAATATCTTCCTGGTCCTCCTGTCACTGCTAATGTATTTATAAAAAGATGTTTTGTTGTCTTTCACCA
Organism: Clamator glandarius; assembly: GCA_033459285.1. Classification (NCBI taxonomy): domain Eukaryota; kingdom Metazoa; phylum Chordata; class Aves; order Cuculiformes; family Cuculidae; genus Clamator; species Clamator glandarius. Next base: position 1,422,933 of record JAUNZM010000355.1, on the reverse strand, counting down.
ACTTGGCCAATCTGAGCTCTAGCTGGGCTTTAGCCTTCTTGATTTTTCTCCCTGCATGATCTCACTTCCTCCCTGTAGTCCACCCTGTAGTCCCTTCTTCCAGAGCTCATAGACATTCCTCCTCTTTTTGATGTTCCTCGAGATCTCCCTGCTCAATCAAACTGGTTTTTTTATCCCCGCCAGCTCCTTTGCTGCTAGGATTTCCTTCTTGAAGAGCTCCCAGCCTTCTTGGTCTCCCTTGCCCTTAAGGACTGTCTCCCATGGGACTTTATCAACCAGCCTTCTGAACAGTCCAAAGTCTGCCCTCTGGAAGTTTAATGTGACTGTTCCGCTAACCCCTCTCCTCACCTCACCTAGAACTGGGAATTCTACCATCTCATGATCACTATTTCCCAGGTGTCCTTCAACTGTCACATCCCCCACAAGGCCTTCTCTGTTCACATACAGCAGGTCCAGGAGGACACCTTCCCTTGCTGCCTCTTTCACCAGTTGTGTGAGGAAGTTGTCTTCCAAGCACTCCAGGAACCTCCTAGACATCTTCCTTTCTGCTGTATTTATTTCCAGCAGACATCTGGAAGACTGAAGTCTCCCACAAGGACAAGAGGTAGCGATATTGAGACTTCTCCCAGTTGTTTATGGAAGAGCTCATCAGCTTCTTCTTGGCTGGGTGGTCTATAACAGACTCCCATCACAATATCTGCCTTCTTGTGGGCTCCTCTGATTTTAATCCTCAGGCACTCAATCCTGTTATCACCATAACTGAGCTTGAGGGTATCAAAGCACTCTCTAACATAGAGGGCCACCCCACCACCTCTCCTACCTTTCCTTTCCCTCCTGAAGAGTTTGATCTTCTCCAGCACTGAGGTCAGACTGATAGGCCTGTAGCCACCTAAATGGGAAGCACTTTGTCATCCTTCAGCCTCTTAATGGAAAAACAAGGTCATCTTAGAGACTGTGTCCTCTTCTTCCCCCTTATCCTTCCCAAACACCACCTTCCCTTCTTCTGTGTGCTCCACCACAGAGCTACTCCTGCTCCGTTGCCTGAACTCCATTCTGCCTCTCTCAACAACTGGGAGGTTTAAACATTACCCAAAAGCAACTGGATTATGCCAGGGAGGGCAACCGAGGACGGTTTCCTGCAGTAGCCAGGATGTGGACTCACGGAACCAAGTCTCCTTCGTGTGAAGGATTGTGCCTAGAGAGCTGCAGAGAATCCAGCAGCTGTTGCCTCCATGCACCTCCTTTCCCCTCCTGCTTGCTCTGTTCCCCCTCTCAGCCACGTCAATAAAACTGTGTTTAGAACCACTGTGATTATTCGTTCGAAACATGATATAGCTCACAACAAACCTCTTCCTGTACAGCTTTTCTAGAACTGACCAGGATTCACTGTGTGCAGCCCAACAGGGGTGGCTGCTGCAAACAAACAAGGAGAACTCTCAAAGCTCACATAAATGGATTTGCCTTTATTTATGTGTCATCAAACATGTGGGCTGTTGGCTTCAGTCCCAATCCCAACACCCATAAATCTCCGACTCAAGATTTCTAGTTGGAAATGATGGAATAAGAGCTGGGACAAGGGACAAGCCTGCCAGCCTCCAGAACAGATGACTCCAACAGATGTCTTCAGGTGCACTCTGTATCATTGTCCTAAGGCACTCAAGCTCATCCAATGTATATAAGCTTCTCAATTAACTTAGAAATGATGCTAGAAAGCCACAATTAAAAAGCAAAACAAAAAAACCCTAAACAAATGGGAAAAAAAACCACACAACCCAACGTGAAACCCTGGACAGTAGTGAAAAAAAAAATCAGTTATAATTCTTTTGACAAATCATCAAAATGTCTGTCATTTCTGCATTTCCCAGCATCTCAGTCTGACAACTCAGAATGTTTTAATACAGACTTCATACTTATCAGAAATAAAAGCACTTCTCTGCCAAGCCACTGTTCTAGAAAGGCAATCTAAAAATGCAAATATGACCAGACGGCCTGATAACTCATCGTTAACAGCAACAGAGGTTGGGTCACTTATAACAACAGAGAACTGCTGAAGGTTGTACCTTGATAGGCTTATTAAAATCTCCACCACAAAATGTCTGCAAGGGAACGCTGAACTTCTTCCAGCATGGATTCAAGTTGTTCTTAATCACCTGAAAAAAATTACAACATAAAAAATTACAACATAAAAAATTACAACATAAAAAATTACAACATAAAAAATTACAACATAAAAAATTACAACATAAAAAATTACAACATAAAAAATTACAACATAAGGGATGCAGTGTGCAAGTCACCAGGAAACACAGTGTGTGGGCTCTGCCCAGCTGTCCAAGAGCAGCTTCAGTCAGTTCAACTCTAACACATATGGAGAGCCAAGGAAAACCTCTGTAAGAAATAAAAGCTTGAAGTTCAAGGTCAAGGTAAATTCTAGAGCCAAGCTAACAGCTCATCCCCACAGGAAGGCAAGAGAGTCCTGCCACTCTTCTTGTTTGCAGCACGGTGGGACGCTTCCCTGAGCCAGCTCAATCCACTCACCAGGCAGCAAATAACCCATTTTCTGCCAGGTCAGTGGGCAGAATCCTTTTTTTGGGAGTACAAACTACTCATTTAATTAAGGAACTGGTGAAAGGATGGTCAAGAGCAGGACTCCACTTTCAGCAGGAGTAAGCAGTCTGGTCACCTCAAGAAAAACACAAGCATAGAAATAGTACCTCTGATCTGTACACCAGCTGCCATGTTCCAGCATCACTCTGCTTGTACAGCTCCAAAAATGGATCTGATTTACCCAAGAAATCCTGCAAATAAAAACCCAACAAAAGCAATCAGCTTTCTATATTTTATACAGATGACAGAAGACCTGGCTAAATGGCGCACAACACTTCAAATGAAGTGCAAGCAACCTACACAGTTGTTTCTCTCTCTTTTATTTCACTTTTCTTTTTAAAACCTCTGCACTTCCAGAGTCATCACAATTCATCAGCCCTGATTCCAAGACCATTTTTGTCTTTTCGTCACTATAAATCACATTATTTTGTTGACTGAGCAGAAAGGCCACTAAATCTCTGGATTGGTCTTTGGCTTAGAATAACATCAAGGTACCATACCTAAATTTCCACCTTTTCTTCTTGAATTTTGTTACAGAAAGCTCAGTTCACAACTACAACATTCACCAGACACAATTACACAATTGGACTGCACCAATAGAATGAACAGTCCAAAACCATAATAATCCCCAAAAACGTAAACCTGGCAGCTGAATTTCTGGTTTGACATTGTGGTATGCAACATGAAATTGTCTTTGGATTACCTCACTGTAACTCAGGAACCACCACGAGCCTTTTCTTGTACACAGATTACCTGTCTTGCTGAACGTCTACAAACACAATGAGGTTCCTGGCCCAAAGCACTAACTCAAAATATCGCAGAAGTCTGAATTATTATTTAAAGAAATCAATACCTTTTTGTCCAAGTTTCGGGCTTCAGTTTCCAAGTACACAACCCTGGTGTCTTTGATCTCCTCTGCTGAAATCTGTGCCGTGGAAATTGGAAAGACAAAAAAACCAAACCAAACAAACAAAAAACACACACAAGAAAATTGACACAAGATACCCTGGAGCCTTGCTCACATTTTGTCCATGAGAAAAAACGTAGTTACAAATTTCTTTCCTGTATGCATGTAGCATTGGAATTATACTCTGACAGAAACCCAGAAAGGCTCCTTTATCCCAAACAACACATGAAAGGAGAAACTTTTTTCTCCACTCAAACCCGTTACTTACTGTGATGGTGCCCTTTCCTGCTGGCTTTCCCTGCTTCAGTTCCAGTGGTCGGGTGAATACAGAGCTGGACACAACCTAAGGGTTAAAGAAGCAACATTTTCACACTGTTCTATAAGACACAAAAGGATTTAAACAAATTTCCAAAAGCAAGAATAACCAGAGTCTGCACTCCTGAATGGCAAAACAGTCTGAGAACTCTCTTCTCATTATCCACAACTAGCCTCACTAACGCCTCTCCAAACCTAATGTCAGTCTCCTTGTTTTGCTGTCCCCAAAGCACAAAGCATTTTCATCACAAGTAGCCAAAAAAAAAAAACCATTAAAAAAATCAGAGGAGATTATTTAGTTTAAAGTCTTTCTTCAACAACACTAACCCCACTTTTCTTTTTCTACTTAGCTATACAAAGCCCTCCCCAGGAAACAAATACTACACCTCATGCAGCTTTATTTACTGCCTGACAATTGGTTTCTGTGAAGGAAACTCCATCGGAGCTCTACAAGTACGGGGTCATTCTTTCTCCCAGGCTGCCTTTAGTGCTACAAGCTTCTCTTATGTAATTAACCGCAGACCACGGGTATTTCTAACCTTCACTTTTGTCACTGACACAATGATTTTTCTAACTCCATTCAACAGCAATGCAAACTAACCTGTTCAACAAGATGTTTTCAAACCTAAATGCATCACAACCCTTGATAAAGCAGTCTTACACTCTATTTTTCATAACAAACCCACTGCCTACTGCTGCACTGCAGACCAGTTAGCACACCTGTCCCAGCAGCATACCTGTTATGTTAGCGCATACCTGTCCCAGCGTGCACTCAACCCCTCCGAGATAGTCATCATCGTTTAAATCAAAGGACTTGTTATCGATATCATACACGCCGAATTTCAGCTTCTGCACTTTCTCGAAGTGGTAGTCCACAACCAGTTTCTTGCAGAATTCGGGGTCTTGGCAGTTCTTGATCCTCTCTGTGCGATCTAGCTGCAAAAACACAGAAGCAAAGCTGTTGGTGAAGAGTAGGAATCAGGCTTTTTCCAGCATAGCTTTTCATCTGCACCTGACTCCTGTGCTGGCCAAACACAGGCACCAGCCAGGTTACGCACCCCGGACTGTGCTTTGTGCTCAGTGACAAGCCAAGCCACTGCCCAAGAAAGGAAACTGCATCAGAAAAAAAAAAAAAAAAAAAAAAAAAAAAAGCTACTGTATGGGAAAACTCTGAAAACTAAGGGAGAAAAGGCTGATGAGATACCATCTTTTGGACTGCATGCTCTGAGGTAAAGGAAATAGGCCAAGCCGTGTCAGAACAGGCAAACAAACATCTGAATGCACCTCAAAGCAAATGGATGAAAGCAATGAACATAGAACCCCAAACAGAGTGTGAGCACAGGCACTGGGGACTGCTCAGCAGATGCCAATCAGAATTAAACGTGTAATTGGAAAACCAATGGGATGGAACAGGGGCAAAGATGGTGCAATGGCTCCCAGCAGCACTCTTACCTCTGCCCACTGTCCACTCATGTCCTGCAGCAGGACACACAGTGGGTCTGAGCGAGAGCCCAGGTCCTTGTCGAGGAGGCTCCGGCAGGACACTGACAGCTCCACCCGGGTCACACACGCAGCCATCTGTGGGCAGAGCAGAGGGTCAGGCCATGGGTCACACACACAAACATGGATGGAGAGACAGAGAGACAAGGATGCAGGCAGAGAGAAAGAGACAGAGACACGCAGAGACGCACATAGACACAGACAGACAGAAAGACATGGAGACACAGACAGACACACATGGACACACACCCTGAGCACCCCCTCCAGCCAGATGGCGTGGGGGCAGTGGGGCTCCCAAGCGGCCCTAGCCCCAGCCCAACTGTTCCCACTCTCAGGCAGTTCAGGGCTCCCTCGAGGGCCTCAGCAACCCCACAGCTTCTCAGTGCCCAGGGAAAGCAGCCCCAAGCGGGACCAGGCACAAGGGCCCCAGCAGCTGGCACCATGGCTGCAGCCTCGCTCTGTCCTCCAAGACCTGAAAGCTCGTGGGCAGTAAGGGGTGACCTAGCTCAATTACCTCTGCTATGGAATCGCTAATGCTCTCAGAACCGAGCGTGGAAGATAAGCCTTTGAGCATCACAAGCCCCGTGGGACCTGAGAGCAAGAGCCCCAACAAGTCCTTTAAACAGGAGTGTTCCCCAGAGCAGCTCCTTCAGAACACAAGAGAATGATTGTCAAATCCCTCTTCTATCCTAGTATCCACATGGCTTTCTCACCCTTGTAGGTTCTGAGCGTTTACCACAATGAAGAGATGAGCTTTTATGAGACAGCACTGAACCCCTCAGATCCCAGTCTAGAACCCACCCCGGGCAGGTGCCACTGGCAGCACCACACACACCACTCCATGCTCCAGGGACAGCACAAGACAAAACCCACACTCCATAAGGATCAGTAAAGCTTTAGGCAGAGGATCATAGTTCTCCTTTGACACAAACTCTTCCAAGGACGCCAGTTTGAAGTAGTTAGCCGTTCAAAACACTCTGAGGAGTAATCTGTCTGCTACTTCAGTTGCCTCCAACTCCAGATAAGATTCACAAAGAAACCATAAATCCGTTTCTCCTCAGGTCTTTATCTACACACACACCATTACACCAGACCAGCACCCACCTCACAGCCTCCAATCCATTCAGCTGCAGTTCTTATTCAGCACTAAGTGAGACAAAGACAGCTAGCCTTTGGCTCCTGTGCCAATATTTCTCTCCTCAGAGAGCCAGGAGCCACCTTTCCTCCCCACAAGAGCACAAAGGACCAGGAGCAGTCAACCCCAAAGAAACAGCTCCTCGTAAGCTTTAGCATCCCCAAAGCTTTAGCAGTGGTCCCTTCCTGGAAGGAAACCACTCCTACAAGTCTCAAGCCACACGCTGAACAGGTCTGTACATCATATACTCCACTACATAAAAGTTATGAGTTTGAGATTGGAATTGTTAGCCACACAACCCCACCATGTCCCATTTGTTGTCGGAATCTCTTCTCCAGATCAGCAGGAATGAAATCACAAAACTACACCTCTTTCAAGGAATTATCTCTCAATACACTCAGCACCCAGAAGGCAGTCTTATCCCGCTGTCTTGGATTCAGTGATGGTAATTGGATTTCCCTTGAATCACAGCCTAAATGTTCTGCTGAACCCCTGGGAAGTTACCCTCAGGGAAGCACCTTCACCCAGTTACACTGCTCATGTAGTTGATTGGAGAAGGGCAAGGCTCTTGAAAGCTGCCTGCATCTGAAAAGCTTCAAAAGATCAAAAGCTGAATATATTTTCATTCTCAAACAACACAAACAAAAATAGCGATTGGGAAAAAAAAAAACTGGAGTTCCTTGGCAAGTAGGAAAAATAGCCACAACCTCAGTCATCAGCTATTCTAGAATGAGATTTAATGGTGAGCATTGGCACAAATCTCTTTTCACCCTAAAACAAGAATACTGAAATTCACTGTCATTCTTCATAGTAAACTGCCTTTTATTATAATAATCACATCTCTTTTCCTATAAAAATCTGAACAGTTTATGAGAAATGTATCAGTTGACTTTCATTCCCCCTCTTTCCACAAATGCTCTGCAGTTCCTCCAAGAGGAGGCCATCCTGAAACCCTGGAAATGCAATCGATCAACACTTGTACTTAGAACCACCCCTGCCTGACAGCCTCTCAGCCTGCTTCACTTTAAGCGAGAGCCTGCAATGCTTCCTCTCTTCTCTTAAGCTTCTTGTTGCCAACTTCCACACAGCCCCACATCATCTCCCTGGGATTTCAGCCCTGTGGAAGCCGCCTGCTCATTCCCAAGAAGCACACACTGCACTGTCAGCGTGTCAGGAACACCATGGACGGAACCATGAACAGAGCAGCAGCGCTTCCTCACTAACCAGTACTGTATAACAGAGACACGGCAAGAGAAACAGGCTCTCATTGTGTCTATGCTCAAACAGGACGGAAAGCTCCAATCCCAGGCTCAACACCATCTGGTGTAATTAAACTGAAAAATATTGGGGGTTTATGATCTTTATTAACAGCCTTCCTCTTTTTTATGGGCAGGCAAAACCACTGATCTTGCGCAGCTTGCAGATTCAAGTCAACATTTCAAGAACAGATTTGGTGGCATTTCACTGAGTTTTTGTAGAGCTTACTTATATACAAAATATAGAACAAAATCCTATCCGTAGAGGTCTGAGAAATCTCCAGCATATACACCAGAGAAGTCTTTCACTACTCAACCAGCCATCATTCCCAGTTATTCGAGCAAAATACAGCATAGCTTTGGACAAAGTAAGCTTTAAGAAGTGCTCAGATAACCAAACACAGATCCAGATTAAAAGTCAATTATTTGTACTGTGCATGCCACCTCTTCCCTGTAAAAATTCTGAACTCAAACAGCTATGTAATACCCATGGAAAGATAAATCCCCTGTTTCCAACACAGCTGTCCCACTCTCAGTTGAAACACAGCTGTAAAGAAGTTGGTACTAAATAGTCAGACTGAGGAAGAAAATGCAGCATTCTAGAAAAATTACATAGGATCCATGTTACACATTCAGAGGAAAAAGGAATTACCTGCTGCTTTCTGTAAGGTTCTATACAAGCATTTCAGGACTTTCAATCCTTTTCACACAATTCTAGAGACAAATCAACTTCCTTTCACATAGCAAAGAACATCCTCCAGTGTAAACAAAACCAACTCAATAGACAAATCTAAAGTGAATTTATCTTTATTATTCTAGTGATTCAGCTTAACCAAAGCTTAAAAGGACACCAAATCCAAGAAAAGAAAGCACTGTCCACCTATGCTCGAAGAAAGCTCCCAAACAAGAGCACTGAAGGATTTTCACTGTCCCAATTCAGACCTCTGAAGGGTCTTTTGCTTCCCCAAAATGCCACACGTATGGGTGTTTGAAGGACAAACTCCTCTGTGCTCATCCCTCAGCAATGGCAGTATCACCACTGAGTTGATGAAGGTTCAACTGTTGGACCACCTAAGGTGAGAATTATTAAATTGCAGGCAAGGGTGGCAGAGGAGGAAGGGGAGCACAAGGCAAAAGGTGGGTTGTGTCTCAGATCACCCCACTACAGCAGCTCACAGAATCCAGAGTCACCCAGAATGTTCTGAGTGGTACCCGGAATCACAGTTTCTGGAGGGGAACTGTGTTACCAGAGAATTCAGCCTTGTGTGTCAGCGTGGCTTCACTGCTCCACGTACGATGGAATGCAAACAAGGCTTCAGCACAAGCAAACATGCAGTTTGTTCCTCATTAATACACATAAACCCTCATCACTACGTCACTCTCTACACGACACTCAACACTTCACACCAATTTAGGAACCTAGTTAACTCACACCTGAAGCTTTAGGACAGCTGACTGCCAGGAAGCTTATTCTGTACCAGGCTGACCATCAGTCCTTCCTTACATTCTGCTGACAAACACAACAGAAGTGCCAGCAGGATGTACCAGCTACAGTTGTCATCACTTTGGCATTACACTACCCAACAACTCAAGAAACAGAATCATAGTATCATCAGTTTGGAAAACACCTCTGAGATCAAGTCCAACCATACCTATCTGCCACTAAACCATATCCTTAAGTACTTCACCTACCTGTCTTTTAAATACTTCTAGGGATGGTGACTCAACCACCTCCCTGCAGCTGGTTCCAATGCCCAATGACCTTTTCGGAGAAAAATTTTTTCTTAATGTCCAATCTGAACCTCCCCTGTCAGAGCTTGAGGCCATTCCCCCTTGTCCTATCACCTGTCACTTGGCAGAAGAGCCCTGCTCTCCACAACCTCCTTTCAGGCAGTCGTAGGCACTGATACGGTCTCCCTTCAGCCTCCTCTTCTCCCAACACAGCTAAGAGACCACTCCCCAACGTGGCACTTCCCAACAGCCCACTCCTCCTGTCCATCACTCAGTTCAATCCCAAATTCTTCGTTTACCACCCTCCTTTCTTCAGAACACCTCCTCTCCTCTTCTGCTGCAATCCCTGTGTGTGCAGACTACCAGAAGCAATGCTTTTCTAGGTGACCAGTTCCATTGCCAGGGGGCACCCTGTTACATCTCCAGGTCTGGTATGACAAACCTGACACTTGTGACAAGGTAGCGTCAGTGTCACTTTCTAAATGTATTGTCACAATAAGAGTTACAGTGTGATCTTATTTTCCTGATTCACACACAGCTCTACAAAAATCATAAATCCAGGTTAATATCACTGGACGCACTAAAAAGTATCTTTATTTTAAGCTGAGATTCAGGGTCTCATGAGAAACACCACAGGCCAGAAAACCAGTGAGTAAAAACAGCCTCTATCCAGCACACCAGCTCTCCCCTGGGTCACCAAGCCTTGTCCCACCACCCATACACTCTGCAGAGAATATAAACAGATACAATTCTACCACTGCATTATTCCTAAGTGTCTGGAGCAGGGACATCAAGCCTAACATCACTACAGGCAGATAATGAATCAGTACTCTCTATACTGTGTTCCAAGCTGTCACCATGCATTTGGACTGATCAGCTAAAATTAACCCTCTTCCCACAAAGTTAACCATTATCACAAATTGGACATAAAACCTGAAACACAAGGCATGTGCTAATTGTCAGAAAAAAGAATCAGAATATTGAGTACTATGAAGACAGCCTTTCTAACCACACTCCTCTGGCAGCTTGGCTCAGCCTTGGTAAGGAACATCCTTGATCCACCAGAGAGCCTTCATTTCAGGGATAAGAGTTCCCAGGCGGGTCAAGACACAGCAGAAAGTGGATAAGCATTTCCTACAGGGCACGATGGCAAAGCGTTGAGGCTGTGCTGACAATGAACCCCTTCAACCCAGAACACATCCACAGCCCAGATAAGCCTTGCCAAGCTCCACATTTGACTTCAGGTCTTACGCAAAGGGGTTATTGGCTATCACTCACCTAAGGCACAAATGAATACAGGTGGAAGTTACCACCTAGCTCTGCTTACTGCATTGTCTCCACATGAACCCTGAAGCTTCAGTATCACTATGAGAATTTGGGGTTTGTGAACCTGAAGGCAGCCTAAGGTGCAAGAGTTGAGCATGCATAGTGGCAACCCAACCTCCCAGGCATTCACAGAAACCACTGAGCAGGCAAAGCTTCCATTTACTGAATCATGGATGGCTTAGGCTGGAAAAGACCTTTAAGAGTCCAACTGTAAATCTCTCACTGCCAAGCCCATCTCTAAATCATGTCCTTAAGCACCATATCTAGATGTTAATAAAATATCTATACGATCTCTATATCCTCTATACAATAATAAGTTTAGGATAGTTTTTAAAAAGGCACCAAAAATCACAAACAGGATTGGAATTTCCAGTAGAAAACACAAAAACTTCAGTCATCTCATCACCTTCACTGCAGCCTTCCCTTCCCTGCCACACAAGAGCTAGGTCCCAACTCTAGGGAAAACACCACTTTCTTCAAGTTCACCATTACACTGTTCAACTTAGCTTACGCACCATCACCATCCCTCTTCATCATAACCAACAAGACCAGAAAGAAAAGGGCCTGAGACTACCTTTGAAATACATCTATATACACACACCTCTCCTCCACCAGTCTGAGAAATAACAAAACAAACTGATAGGTCAACACAGATTCTATGTGAAATGTTAGTTTGTAATATATTAAAAGACAATGGAGTACAAATTAATACTCTAACTTAAGCAAAACTTTTCCAAGCTCTAAAATTAGGGTTTTTTACATAAAAAGTTCTTCTTAGCGTTTAACAGCAGAACATCTAAAACTGTCTCCTCAAACAAGTCAACTTAAAGCATTTGGGGGCTTCAGAGTCAAGGATTCCTCTGGCTGTAGCTGAAGCAGTAAATGCAGTCAGCAAGCACTTCTAGGACATCTCCCACCATGGAAGACTTTTTCCATTCCTTTCATATTCTTCTTTTCAGCTACTTCCCCCACCCTCCTAGATTCTCAAATAATTATAAAGAAAACCTTAACTGAAAAACAGACCCAGAAGGTCAACCCCACTGACCTTTGTAACAGTTCTGAATGTGCCATTTTTACATTGCAAACCTTTGCCTTCTCAAGTATGACCTCACTCTTTCCCTTAAAGCTCCAGCTGAGATAGAAGAATATCCCACATACCTCCTCTTAGTTCTTCAACTGCACTGCAGCTCCACCTGCAAGCACCTTGGCCTCACACCACTTCTTATTTACATGCGCTCACAATTCTTGGGGCAACACCTTGGCATTTATTCTGCCAATCCCTTCACTAACCCCTACTCTTCCCCAAAGCTGGAAATGCAAACCATTCCATATTAACTTTTAGAGCCCGCTTAGTTTTAATCATTCTCCCCAACAGAGCCATGACATCATGCAGGTGACCTCAAGAGAGCAGCTCATTCAGGTCCATCCATTTAGACTGGTACATGCTCTCTGAACAGCAGGAGCAATAAAGCAGTCTTTATAAAGAAATACATCAGCAATCCATATTACAAATTTTTGCTGGTTTATCAGATAAATTTACATGACTGAAGAATCTTAGTGACCATCCAGCACCAACAGCCATGTAGTTAAAAGTTTGCCACATCTCTCATTTTTATTGCATTGCAAAACGATCACCAAAACACAGCTGAGAAGCCCCACGTGAATCATTTAGACCCAGTTGTCCCAGAGTCACTACTGCAGTGACAACACTTGCCTAAAAACTGAGCAAGCACATAAAGAAGTGACCTTTCAAGTTCTCCTGCATTACAGAATCGCACTCTCTCTCACATTATGGTTGGACTCGACGATCCGCTGGGTCTCTTCCAACCTGGTTACTCTGTGATTCTGTGATTATAGAACAGATTTTCTTCTTTATTAATTTGAGCCTGGCTCCTCTTGCTCCTCAGAAAACATGATCTGGAAAAAAAATCTGTAATATTGCTTCTGCAGCACTCCCAAGAAATAGGTTTCTTCAATTTTTTTCATTGCAAATTCAGCTTTTCTTATGCTAACATTGTCTTTCAGCTCTTTCTCCTTCAGACAGCATGCATCTTTAAGAGATTCACACCCCCATAACACTCTTCTGCCACTTAATTATTCCCATCTGTAGTCTGAACATCTTCACTTCTTCACCCTAATCTGTTGCAGATGATGCTTCAAAACACAGAAACAACCTACAAAAAACCACCACCACAACAACGAAAGAGTAGAAAAAGGAAAGTATTTGGCAAGGGATTTTAAAAGCTTTCTCTAGCCCCCACCCAGACTAACATCATTCATATTTAAAGACCAAAAAACACAACACTGACGTTTCCCTTTTCTGCTCTCCTCCAGACCCAACTTCTGCCGATCCACCTTCCCAAAAGCACAGACCCGTTACCGTGACAGACTGCAGCTATTTGACTTGTCTCAGTGCCAAACAGGCTATAATGACCACACAACCTCCCTTCAGTAAGGGGGGAGAGACTCCACAACTGCAAACAGACAGGTATTTCCTCAAGTGCTTCCGCCACATCTGCTATCTACAGTATATATATAATGCAATACTTCTCAACCTAAACCCTAAAAACACCTGTAGTCATTAAGTCCAAGTTTGGTACAGAGGTGCTGGTACCTGTTTGCATACCTCTACCAGCCAGCGACCTGGGAACCCCTAGAGCCCAGGATGGGAAAGTCTTCTGTTCTCCCACAGGGTAGCAGCTTTATTTTCTCAACATCACATTAACAGTTCCAACAAGTCATTGATAACTAACACCAAACTAAGGCAGAGAGAAGTCCCCCGAGGAAAAAAAAGTCTCTGATGAAAAGGCTAGATTCACTGTAACAGCTGAGAAAGCATGAACTGAACTGAACTACATTTACTCCAAGTAGAAAAACCTGGAGTTACCCCCTTCCAGTGAAACCTGGAAGCTCCACTTACAAACTGCACTGCCTCTGCATGCTCTGCGTGGGAAGTGAATGGCTGAACAATCACGACAGGAACCACCAGGGCCAAGTATCTGACAGGCTCAGCGTCAGCAGTCTGTTCATCACAGACCTTTCACCAGCACCTAAAGCAGCAGCAGAGGGATCCAACTATTACAGAAAGATTAGAACAGCATCTGTTTTCACATTAGATGTGTAAGCAACCTTGGAGTGAGGGCTGCCCCCAAACTTTCAGAACAACAGGTCCTTACCCCTTTTCCAGACTAAACCAGCTGGAGAGGAAGGTTACGTAGCACCTAAGAGAGCGTGGAAGGCACAGAACTCGAGTGTGGGGACTCCTCTCACCTTCCACAGAGCAGAATTAAACTACAGCCACATGCAGTCACTGACAACAGTCAGTATTTCATAAAACCACGTTATCTGCAGGCTCATATTAAGATGTGTACTACATTGATTTATTATTGCTGGTTTTTAGACTAAGTATTTTTTTTTGTTTCAGAAAACTTACTCTTGTTTCTGATTGAAGTTAATTTTACAGGCACAACCAAAGACAAATTTTAACATGAGAAGCAGCACAAGCCACACAGCAGCAGGAAAATACCGCCTGCACACTCCTGGATAATCAGGGCAGCCAAACACTACCTCGTCATCCTAAGAAACAGCACCACATATTGCTGGCATTGCAAAAAAGAAATGCTATTCGACTTATTGTCTTCACAACAATCCAGCATTAGCTACCCAAAGGAAGGGACAGGTGTCCAGATGACAGAAACAGCCTTCAGAACTCCCAGGTCATTTGTGTAGGGCATTGTGGTGCTGCATATGGGATTTTTACACACTTGGAAAGCTTTTCTCTTTAAGAGATGCATCCAGTTGACTCTAAATGCTTTTAGATACACACAGGGGTTATCACTGACTTCAGCTGTCTTTAAAAACCTTAAACCAGACTTGTTCATTAAAATCACTTCTGATTTACAATCTAAGAACACATCAGGCCGCGCAAGGCTCAGGCTCAGCAGCAAACCACGGATATCAATTACAGATCTCACATTCTGTCATTAGCAACTGAAATTCAGATTACCTTAAGAATTAAACTAAACTAACTATCTGCTGACTGTTTTGTTCTGCTTTTTTCCACACCAGCTCAGTGCTGGTTTCTGAACCACAAACATTTTTCATTAGATTAGGGCATCACTTGTTTGCTTTCACTAAATGGGAAGACTGCATGTTTGGCCTCAGCCTTTCACCTTCAATCCCAAAGCCACCTCAGTGCTGTTAATGCTGAGGTGCCTTCAGTGTCAGGATGAAACCCTTCTGCTGCTAGCTCACTGGTAACAGAACCACTGCACCCCACCACCCTACAGACACACTTACCTCACCTCCAAAAAGCATCCGCGTCCACAGATGGAAAGAGCTCAAGGTGCAATAAAACTCACTCCATTTATTCGCAGGGGACTAGAGCTGTAACACAGCAGACTAGCTCTGCAGCAACACTGGGATGTGGCAGGGAAATCCTAGCCGAGTGGACTACTGATATTTAAGGAGCTGTTAAAGAATGGTGTTTTCCATACATTCAGTTCAAAAACTGCCAGTGCCAAATTTTACTGTCATTAGCCTCTCTGCATTTGTAGCTGGTTGTACTACTGTTCCTCAAGAACACATGATTTATAAATACTGCCCTGTTATTTGGCTAGTAATGAAATAGTATCAGCAATCATCATTTTCAAGTTGAGCTTCCCGTTCAAACAAGCAAGGACATTTCACATTCCACACTCTTCCTCCCATCAAAACAAGCAGCAATGCTTTGGTTATACAGCTGAAAACAGAAGTTCTATAAGCTCCCATTATGGAGCACATTCTGGCAAAAAAACAGCATAGCAAGGTCACTAAGCGCACACAGTACAGAGGCAAGAAATCTCAGTGATAGCAGCCTACGGAATTCATCACACAAGGCAGTCCATCAAAATTACCTACACACAATTCTTGAAACAGTTTAAGTTCTAAGTATATTGCTATCTTCCTCCTCAAATATGTCTTTATGTCCAAGGACTAGAAAGCACTGTTACACTTTCGGCTATCACACACAGCAACACTCCATCCATGCAGTCACATCTAACGGGAAGTGGTTGCAGTGAAACTCATTGTTCGCAGCTAGGAGACAGCTGGCTGGAGGTCCCACCTACCTGCTGATGGTCAGGAACTGGAGTGATGCCATCCTACTAGTCCTTTGGTTAACAACACTAACTACAACACTGGGATTTCAAAAAGTCAGCAGCCTTCCAGAAGCACCGACAGGTCCAAAAACTGGGCTATACCAACCAGGTGGGATCAATTCTTGTTTTCCCTGTATAAGCCTTCCAAGTCCTGAATTTTCAGTTTTCCTCTTTACAGTGAAATGGTACTCCCTCAGTCACGCACTGCAATAGCAACCCCCACTCCACCCCTTGGATCCTGGCTGTGATAGATTACCGGCTGCCTGAGGAACTACATTCCAGTTCACTGGGACTCCTACCAACCTTCCTCCCAAAGTCTTGATGGAGTGAAGCTGGAGTGAGAGCAGTGAACAGCTACAAAACTGATTTGGGGTAAGGCAGGTTCATATTAAGTGGAAATATACTTGCTGTTTCTGAATGCTCACTTGAATATATTTGGAAAGCAACTGGTAAAGAGCATTGGAACTCGGCTGTAGACATGGGAGCATGCAAGAGAACGACAGCCTCAAAGGAGTAAGCCTCAGCTCCACAGAAGCAGTAAAGGAACTCTAGTAAGAATTCACTTGGTGGTTTCTCTCCTGAGCTACTGTGCTGTGAATACATCTATAAAACCAGAAGAATGATAACAAAGGAAGCTACATAGCAACGAGTGTCACAGTGAAAAGTCACAATTAAACTGCCCAACAGCCACATTCAGTCTGGAGCTATGGAAAACGAACACTTCTAGGGCTGCTTTTCTTACATATGGTGTTTACACCCAAGAGTGAAAAGCATCCAAATCAGGAAGGTGGGAAACTCTCCTTGCACAACCAGACATTCCACATAGTAACAAAGCTCTGAAGAAACTAATGAAGAAGTCATCCATATAAGAAAAAAGCTATAGGGCACTCACCTGACCGCATGCCAAGAGACAGCCATGGAGCTCAGCACATGGCCACAAATCTGAGGTTAAATGCTTACTACCAACAGATTTTCATTCTGTGGGAAAGCCAAATTTTTCAACTACAACCACATTCTCCCTGCCAACAGACAGATCAGGAGAGAACCCCTGGAGGCTCCTCTTCCTGCAGGAGCATTCACCAGACAATTGTACTTCCTCTTCCACTGGGAGGAAGAGCCCCTCGCTCCATACACAGATTCCAGCTCAGTTTTCCCAAAACCCAGTGAACACCCAGCCACAGGGCAGGAGGGAGTATCAGCAAACCTGCTAAAGGGGAAAGATGATCGAATGCTGCTTCCAGGCTCCAGGCACTGTTTCTGAAAAACCTCTTACAGCAAAAACATTTAGCGTCTCTTTTAATTTATTTTCACTTTTTAAAGAACTGCATATCTCAAGAATCAAAGTGATATCAAACTAATCCGTGTGTGTCTCCAAGACTCAAATTAAATGTTTCCCAATATACCAGTCCAGTTTCAAAATCACTTCCTTCCAACCAGTTACTCGTCCAAGACAAACCCCACCCTTTGGTTCACAGTGCACTCTATTCAACCCTTTGATGCAGGGTCTAATCCCAATTAGATCATTAGGATAATCACCCTAAAACAACTGCTCTTCGTCTCCCTTGTCCAGACAGAGGCTTTAAGCAGTCCATGATCTGTAGCTGTTGCAGTGTTGCAGATCAAGTCAACACCGATCAGAGGCACACACTGCCAAACACAAGCAGAGCGCCGGCAGCCTCTGCTGCAGGGAGTGGCAGTTTTGGAACCACCAGCAGACAGACGAGGAACAAAACATAGCACCTGCAGCTGATATTTACAGTTAACACACCACTGCTGTGCCAGGTCACTGGAAAAACATTTCTGTCTAGGGTTTGCAATCTTCAGCATACCAAAACATCTTGGCAAAACAAGCTGCTTGTTTCGCACTGAACATGCAACACCTTTTGCAAGAACAGCCTGCACAATTCAGCAGCACCGACCAGTACACCTGTTCTTAGAAGGCAGACCTTCAACATCAACTGGCACACAACAGAGTCTTCAGTTTGCATCGATCTTCCTCTCCACTCACAAGAAATTCCCAGCACATTCAAGGAAAGCATTAAATGCTATGGCAGGAGCACTAGTTAGAATTAAAAGAGAGTAACCTTCAGTTTTCTATAAATCTACAAAGCCTCAAACCTCTTATAAATCCACACTTAGAATGCAGCAACAACAATTCATCAATAAAGAGCTGGCCTCAATGTTGTCTGCAATCTCACAGCATTAACTGCTGTTATAAAGCAACCCCGACTGCAACGTTCACATGTTACTGTGTGAAGACTTCTTTGACTTGAAGGTGACACTTTCACCTGACTGTTGCAGCTTGTCCTGGTATGCCACAAGTTTATCAGTCAATAATTTACAATATTCAGACTTTATCTTGTAATGTAAATGATACAACAAAAATATGTATGTTTAACAAACGTGCAACTCTTTACTACTTATTTTCTCACACGCAGCACTTGGATACCAACACTTAAGGAACCAATAAAATCATCAATGTAGCCAGTTCTATGAACACAAGTACCTTCTGTCCAGAACTTGAAGGAACTGGGACATCAGTGTCACCAACTGTATCTTTCCAATAAGGCCAAGCTCCTGGCACTCAAAGCATCAAGGCCAAAGCAACTGCAAGTCTGAGCAGTGTCTGTTAGCCGACTCTTTCTGCTGCCACCTCTCGTCAGCACCCAGCCTTGAGGTGTTACCTGCAAGGGCAATTCCATACCTTCCACACTGGAGACGGGACCTTAGAGGTCCAAGCCCTTAGTTTTAAGGCTGCTCATATTAATGTTCAAAATAAGTGATTTTATCAAATCTAGCCATGTAGGCTGTTAAGGGTATCGCTCAATTTAGCACAACCTGCAGTTTAAGGCTGCTTCTAACATGGAAGTGAGTTAGAAAAAACTTAATCCATTTGCAGGTGACACTCCATAATGATCTTTTCTGTCTATGTGCTTCAAAGGATCAACTGTAGCAATCTGGGACAGCAGCCATATCATTTGTAGTACAGTCAGAAATTCTGAACATGCTACGACTTCCTCTTTTCCCAAGAGCCTGCTCTCAAGGGAGAGGGGATCTTTACCACTAATTCATGCTATGGAGCATCAACTGCTTGGCCAGATTAAGAGCTCCTTCCCCACCCCAAATCCACCACTTAAGCATTCCATCCCTGTCAATGTTCCCAACATCAATGGCTTTTTGGACCCATTTGCCTTTTGCTAGATAAGCACATAAACAGTGTTAGAGCATACAGAAAATCAAGAATCAGAAAATGAGATTCCCAAAACAAACCTGCAGTTACCAAGTCCAAAGGAGCAGACACACACGCGTCTTTCACAGCATATGCTGTGTCTAACACACACACACCAGTAACTCTGGATCCCTTACCCGGAGGAGTGAGATGGGCAATCAAAAGACGTAACACAGAACCTGTAGTTTAATGACAGCTCACAACAAGGCAAGTATTGCTGTGATCCACTGGAACTTGACAAACAGTTATTACCAGTTTCCACACATCACACACTAACATCCAAAATCAATTCTGGGAACAACGAAGCCAAGTTTTCCTTTTCAGTACTTTTATTCTAATGTGAAACATGAAGAAACAAGCACCCAAAAAACTCCAATATCGTATGAAACTTTAATAAAAGTTGTTTAAGAAACAAAGAGCAAAACTTTAAAAATAAAGGGACAGGCTTACTCCTAATCACACATCTGACAGCAGACGGGGTGCTGCCAGACTTCCAAAGGGAAAAAAAGAAGAAACAAAGCTCTGCTGTTGAAATGTGACTCCCAAAGACTGTTGAAACGCAGAACATGAAGCTTCAGAGACAGACAGTTTTATTAACAGGAGGCTTAGTTTGAACAGTATATACAAATCACATTACTTTTCCAAAGTTGGGACCACCTAGTAACTGTCAAAACAAAATTATGCTCAAGAATTACAGAAGCATCTGTGTAATGCGACCGCCTCTTTATTGAAGTACACCTTTGTACAATCCTTCCACAAATTCCTGCGCTGTGGAATCCGCTCGGGACGCAGCACCGCACAGGCTTCAAATCTCGCCTAGACACCACAGGAATAAAACTGTTGCCACTTGCACCTCTCAGTTTTGCCTGATCATACACTTCAGTGTTCCATGATATGCAACACCAAAAGGCACTGGTTTTCTTTGTCCAAAAAACACAACAGTTTCAAGTTTACTATGTTTAAGTACAATGATTTGCAGGGAAAAGAAGGATTTTTCAGGGAATGTCCAAGTTTTATCATTTATCATAACCCAAACAAGGATAAAAAAAAAAAAAAAAATCTACGCTTGCATAATTACTTCCCTTCCATTCTCTGTTTCTTCATGGAAGATTTTCCTGCACAGCAAAGAAAACTGCAACTCTTTACAGACTTTGAATACAACAGCACAACTTTATTGCAAAAATATATCGTAAACTCAGTATTTTCAAGTTTTGGAGAAAAATAAGAAGTTCTCTCTGAATTCACCCATAGCAGTAATTCATAACAGAGTTGCTGAAGATAAATGTTTCTTCCATATATAAACTAATTTAAAACTTTAGCTGGACTTCCAGTCTTCTACTGATAATCCCCACTTTGGCTCTCATAGCAGAGACTCTAAGTAAGGAGTTGAGAAACATGAGAAATACAACACTGATGACCAACCAGTGTCAAAGGTCCTATCCCAACGGATTCACATAATCCTAACAAATCAAGCTACTTAAACAATAATGAGCATTTTCAAATTGTTGCTTCTACTGTAAATATTTTATGCATACTGTAAAACTCATATAATAATGTTTGAGGTTAGCTATACTCGTGGCAAAAGTCTTATTCTGCACAGTTATAATTGCAATATATAAATAACTAAAGGTTATTCTACAAAGAACAGCTTGAATTTTACAGAATGATTCTGCTCATACTTGAAGGAATTGGTTCAGCAGACACATCAGCAATGGGCATAATTCAACTGTTCATACAGCAAGAATCTTGGAGAAAAGAAAGATACATACACAAAACAATTAATCTGTATACACCAAGAATCTGTTCAGTTGCAGAGTAAAATCAGGACTTTAAACAAAGCTTTGACCTGTAAACAAAGCAGATTCAGCCAGCTTTTAACCAAATCTAGAAAGATCAATCTATTTTACAATGGCTTGCGAGAGCACCCACCAAAGAACTTCACTGACTTCATCTACGTTCCTTATCAGAAACTACACCAAACCAGCCTGGACTCCTTGATAAGCACTTTGTCAAATACAGTTTACCGAGTTTTACAATGAATAAGGACCTGTCTAGCTTCTCCACAGATTTGTACAGGAAAACCCGCTGCGCATCTGCCCTTGCAGTGTTTCTGATGGAATGGCTTACCCAGTACTCTCTCTGATCAAAACCAGCCTGGTTTACAATGTCAACAATCCACAGGGTCTATCCTGGAAATACTATAAAACCAATCCAGATGCAGTTATCACAGCACTATGAGTATCTATTCTACAACTACTTCATATGAACAGCTACCCTAGAACAAGCTTGACTTTTCTGGAGCCTATAGGTCTGTCATTTAAATCAACCACAGCTGCCATCGCTTCATCACGAGACTCAAAAGCGACCATCGCTTCTCCAGTTGGCATGCCCTTTTCATTGTATTTTAAGCACACTGAACCAGGGATCACTTGGTAGCCATAAAAGAAATCCAGAATTTCATCCACCGAAACAGTAAAGGGCATATTTTGCACTTTAATGACAGTTGGTCCTGGCTTCCCAGACGCTGTTCCAAAACCTGGAGGCCCACTGATATGTATACTTCCCGGCCCAGGTCCAAACCCAGGAGGCCCACTTAGATGCCCAAGACCACTAGCAATTCCTGGAGGACCAGTACCAAAGGCGGGAGGGCCACTTAAATTGCCGGGACCATTACCAAAAGTCTGAGGCCCCCCTGCAAAACCTGCTGGTCCGCTCAAATTACCAGGACCACCTGCAAAACCTGGGACCTCAATAGCAGCACCAGGTAAACCACTACTTGCAACTGCAGGTATTCCTGGTCTGGAATCAGGAAAGCCACCTATTCCAGGGGGTGGCAGAGGGGGACCAAATGCACCAGACCCACTGAAGTTACCAGGGAAATTAAACGGAGGACCGTTGTTTGCCTCTTTAGCATTTCCTCCCAAGAAGGCATGCTCTTCCCCACCAGCACCCTGGGCTCCTGGCACAGGCGCACTCCCCTGTATCGGTATTTTCAGTAG
Source organism: Clamator glandarius (assembly GCA_033459285.1). NCBI lineage: Eukaryota > Metazoa > Chordata > Aves > Cuculiformes > Cuculidae > Clamator > Clamator glandarius. Next base: position 1,400,790 of record JAUNZM010000355.1, on the reverse strand, counting down.
CTTTTTCCCTTGAGATGGTGGGCTCCTCTCAATATCTCTCATTTCTTCTACAGTTAACAAACGCAAAACAACATCTCTGCCATTCAGTTTTTTACGGTGCAAACGCTCTGCCTTACGAGCATCCTCTTCAGATTTAAACTGAACCAGTGCTTGTCCTAAACCCTGCCCATTAGTATCAACAAGAATTTGTACAGAGCTTTCCTCCACCGCCAGTCCCTCCAGAAACTGAAGGATTTCCATTTTTGTTATATTGTATGGAATATTAGATATATGTGCACACAATTTTGGCAAGCCTGGTTCTCCCTCAGCGTTCATGAGGATTTCTCTCTGGTCATACTGGAAGCTCTGCAATCTTTTACGGATCATATCTATCTTTTCTAACATTGCCTTTTTAGTAATTGGATGAACCTGAATAAAGCGATTCCCTATGTACTGTTTATGATGACACAAAGCTGCTTTGTAATCAGCTTCATTCCTAAACTCAACAAAACCCTCTCCAATTGCCTTCCCGTTAGGCCCATATGCTATATAAATGCTGTCCTCAACTATATCCAGCTTCTTAAAAAAATCTATCACGTGTTTGTTCTCTGACTCAAAGGGAAGACCTTTCAGATAAACACAGAAGCCCTGCTCATGGGGCGATCTCGACCGTGACTGTTTCTGCCCACTAGGAGATTTGGACCTGGAATGAGCTTGGGGCGGAGGAGGGTGCGACTGCCCAGAGGGACCCATGGTCTGCTTGAAAGTTATGTGGCCTCCAGCAGCCACCCACTGCCTCTCTGTGGCAGGACTAACTTCAACATAGCGCTGAATCATCAGCATTCTGTTTCGCTTCAGGGCTTCAAAAGTATCCTGAGGAGAAAAAAACTTAACTAGTCCATTTCCATTATTTCGCCCTACGTGATCCTTCAGCATATGGACCGCATCCACACGCAGCCCAAGGAAAAAGTCTTTCACATCAGATTCTGTTGCAGAAAAGGGCATTCCATGAACGCTGACATACAAGTCATCTGGATTGATTGGAATTGGCTTGACATTACTTTGAGAATTCATCTGGATAGGATTTACAGGATTTATGGGACCAATAAACAATGGATTCAAGCCGCTGTTCATATTCACTGCTGCTCCAGACCCATTCATTCCTGCAGGTAAAGGCGCTACGGGTGGAGGATTCAAAGGAGGCATTCCTGACATGGGAGGTATAGGAGTCATTGGAGGCACGGGGGGCACAGGGGGAATGGGAGGAACTGGAGGAACAGGAGGCAGTGTGGGCACAGGGGGTGGAACGGGTATCGGGGGAATAGAAGGCATTGGTGGCAAAGACGGCATAGTTGGGATAGGAGGGATGGGCGGAGGAGGTACTGTGTTCATTGGGGATGCTGTGCTAGGTACAGTCGAGCTAAATGTTGGGCTACCAAAGGTACTGCCAAGATTTGGAGGGGCATTCCCCATACCAGCAGTAGAAAAGGTAGATATGCTTTTATTGCTTTCATGCACAGTAGTAGCAGCAGTTACCACACTAGGAGAAGGATTATTAAAGTTAGGTACAGTAGTTGGCAAGTTAACCCTTCCGCTAATTCCAGAGCTAGGTGGTGGGCCTGACCTGCTTGCATTTGCTGGTGGCATATCTAGATTGGCAGTTTCAAAACGCCTACGACTGAGCTCTATCATGTTTTGCATTTCAGTTTTACTGCTCAGCAATAGGGTTACTTTTGACCCTTTAATGGTACCACCTGTGCGCATCATACCCAGCCTTGCATCTTCATCAGTGGCAAAAACGATGAAAGCCTCACCCAGTTCACCCCCTACAATATGCACGCCCCCATCGGGAATGGTCAATCCAGAGAAGAAGTGGCGAATGTCCATGGTCCCCGCCACAATCGGGAGACCTTGCAAGCGGATGACCACAGCCATGCTGCGCTGAAACAACACACACCTGCAGATGAGAAAAGGCAACGGCTATGTCAGACTACTGTTCATGGCACCATGCAATTACCTACAGACACCATCTACTACATTTGTTTACATACACCCAACATCATCTTGCAAAGATTAAGCATGTTTATATTCCAAGTCCCTTATTCATGTTCGTTTACTTCATACAAATTGAAGTTTTAAACATTTACCAACACAGTTAGTATACATTTTGCACTAGAAATTCCAAAATAACTGTTAAACCAAGGCCCACATTGTCAGTGAAAAAAAAACTCTAAGGAACAGCAAAAATCAGACCCATTATATCAGCAGTTGAATATTTAAAGGAATGTAAGCAAAATGAGTATTTTAGCCAAGCAAAGAGAATGAATTTACCACACACTGATACAGTATCCACTGCACCTGGGAAAGGGACCACAAAAAATCCTGCACACCTACAGGAAATAAACAGTTCTCTTTCATTTGTGGAGGGATTTTATCTCCTGCCAAGGAAAGACAACTAGGAACATAGCAGTGGGTTGGTTATGAACAAAAACCCATTATGGTCAACTAGCAACAGAAAGACTCACACGACAGCCTGACATGGACCATCCAGATTATCCTGGTCATGTTTCTCCTAGCAAAGGCAAGAGCTGCAGGTGACCATGAAAGCCAACTCACTGCTATAAACCAGCACCGGATATTCTGTGACTATTCAGACCACACTAAACCAGGTCAACATCCACACATATCCTAGCCAGACATTTGACCTTTACAACTTTCAAAGCAAAGATATAACTGTCAATAGTTGCAGATGTGCTGTCTGATATTACACCTTCTGCCTAAGGCACAAGTAAACAACTTTCACTTTTGCAGCTGAGGTTAGCAGAAGCTTAACATCAATTTTGAACAGGTAGCTCTTGACTACCTGTTCAAAGTTACCTTGCACACATTCCATAGAGAAGTCTGTGCTCACAGCTGAAGTTTCATATAAATAGGAAACTAGGTAATGCTCATTGATTCCTGACAAGCCTTCAGTACAGACTGAAACCATCACATTAATACCAGCATAAGTCACCAGTTCAGAAGCCAGCCACTCATCCTGAACAGTCAGCAGCAACACCTTGTTCCACCTGAGTGACATCAATTCCGGAACTCCTTGACTTCCCAACTACCATCCAGTTCAGGATCTGCACAGAAGACCTCTAGGGCTCCCATTAGTCACACACAAATGAGGTTAACCAACCATTTGCAATCAACTATGAACCAGACAACACAGTGAAATGCCAGGAGGCAGCACGCACCAGAGACTACTTGCCATATGCCAAAGCTGTGACCAACATTGATCAGAAACTGTTTCCTAAAGTTCCACATTCAGCCAAGTTTTGTATCTCAGCATACAGCCACATCCATGTATCAGCTTCATTTGCCTGTCCAAATCTTTAAATCACTTCAGAATGGACACAGCTTGAACACATCCTTAGCTACTAAGTCAAGATGCTATCCCAACACTGTGACCAGACACGATAAGGCAGAAATCTGACTTTAACAAAATCAAGAGTAACAATGCTTCTACAGGGGGAAAAAAGGATCAGTTCTTTTGTTTGCGCGACAGAACTTCAAATTGCTCACTGGGTACAAAAGTATTTGGGTTTGTTGCCCAATAGCCAGAGCCAACCCCTTCCATGCATAATGAACTCCACCATATGCCAGGCCGTCAGAGGGTACTGGCCCACGTCCAGCTGACAGAGAAACATGAAGACTCTTCTCCCTCAGCAGACAAGCACCCTGACACAAAGCCGCTGGTAATGAACATTCAATCCCTTACCACACCGTCTTGAGAGAGAGCATGGAACCTGCAGGAGGAACACAAGAAGGTCTAAAACCTACCAAGCTGTAAATCCTGCTAAGAATCTCCTACTCCACTGGAGGTCACAGCAACAAAGGGGAATACATACTGAGCCCCAGGGATTATGTTCTACAAGCAACCTTCCCATGGACACCACCAGGCAACAAAAGCAACATCTAGCATTCACTTCCTACAGCTCACGTTTCCCTGGAGAATGTAAGTTCAAAGCCCAGTCATTCTTCAGCAGCAATACACTGGCCCATGTGTCAAAAACAGGTCAAAGCAAGAACCATCCATGCTACATACACACCTAAAGAAGCAGACAGGACTTCTTGCACTGTTTTAAAACAGCAGTATTTTTAAGTTAACTCTGTAGTTGTATTTTAAATTTCCCGAATGCTGATAGCAACCTCTGAAACTAAAGTTAAAATGGAAATCCTGCCTACTTTAAGAAAGCCATTCTAAAGGGGACTGTAAACCAGATGTGTACTACATGATGCTCCAGGATTGCTTTGGAATAGGATAATCCTGGGGCAAAGTAGTACAAAAACATCCCTGGGCTTGCACCTGTACTTTGAAAACTAAAATACTTATAGCACATCTTCCCAGGAGGTTTACATTTTCTCCATTATCTATTATACAAAGAAGTGAGTTTCAGAGATTTTCATGCATTGGTATGTAGACATTTGAGATTTGTGCTAAAAGGGAGACCACTTCTAGTTCCTCCCTTGCTAATACAAAGCAATGACAATCCGATACAACCATTAGCTGAGCAAAGGCGACTCCAGAAGGGTGTTCTCAGATCTGCTGGTTTAGAACATCGCATATTCCATATAAGAGCTGACAACTACCAGATAACCACAACTACGAATGATTCTGAGAATCCAGACAGAAGGCAACTTAACAGGTAAGGCCACAGAAAAAATCTGAAGAGGTCAAGCATCTGAACATTTACACAACTCCTGGGATAACACAAGCATTTCCATCTTGCACTGTATTCAAAACTTCATTAGAAATGCTAAGAGATACCTTGAAGCTTTGTTACTAAATATTCTATTTTGGCCCACTAAATCACTGTCGACAAAAAAGCCTAAACAGCTGCTTAGGCACACGGTTGCTCATAAAACTAACTGCAATTACTCTAGCACTGTTAATTCCATGCAGGATACTAAGCAAACACCTGCTACCATGCAAGAGCTGACAGGAGCATGGTATGAATAAGGAGAATTTTAAGGACTTGACAAAGTATTTTTTGGCCAACAACGTTTGATAGAGAAAATATAAATGCTCCAATATTTTCAGAATGTCAGTGCCCTAACAAAGCATTTACTTTTTTTCTGTGATTTAAAGAAAAATCACAAGGACCAAAAGGGCCAAACTTCACATTTCTAAGCACTCGCAACTCTGCATTTTTTACAAAACACATTTAGGAGACAATTACCCTCTCAAATTTTCCAGCTAAGAGAAAAGCAAAGCCTGCTCAAATATTTCACTGTTCGCTTGTGAAGATCAACCACATGCAGAGGCAGCCTAGGCTACGTGCCCATTAGGTCTGCGCTGAAGGCTTTTGTCAGGCTGTCACGAGTGTTCACAGGCTGCCTGGTCTTCTTCCTGTACAAAAAGGTGGTTTAAGGATAACGTGGGTTTCGTTGTTGTTCTCTGTGTGGCATATTTTCAGAGGGATCAGAAGCACAGAAACTCCATTAGAGAACTGGGATCAGAAACGGTGAGTAAAGAGCTGCTGGCAACCAACCCGATCCAAGCCATCTGATGAGCCTTAACAGCACACCTACAGGTGGGTCTGCACAGCAACAATTTCAAAAACCTGGAAAAAGGTGTACAGATGACAATACCACTCCTCCCACCTCTGCACTCACCAGTGACATAGGCAGAATTTGGGTCATATGCATAAATTCATAAGCATCCAGGCCAGCCTTTGAAGATGTATGTATTTTTCAGATCAAGACTCAACACAGTCCCTGCTGAGTATTAATACAATAACCATGCGGTACACATACAACCTATTTGGCAACTGTTGGACAAAGGCTAGTGTAACACTGGTATCATAGGAGGAATTTTAAATATCAAGGCTGGGACTCCCTAACAAAAGCTAAAACTGCAGACTACAGTTTGGGGGTTGGTTGGTTTTAGTCTGATTTTTTTTTTTTTTGAAAGGCTAAAATTAAGCTCTCAGATCAAGAGTCCTCTCTGAGCTCATCTGAACCCATCTGATCCCTTTAAATGCTGCAAAGCCTAATTAGAACCAATTACTGTGGACTTCTAAACTCCACTAGCTAGAAACATGCAGCCATGTGGACTGCAGCAAAGCAGCTACGTTTCCCAGCAGTGCAAAATAGCTGTGAATTGTTTGAGACTACCACATGCTGATAAAACAACAAAACAAGAGCCTGGCAGAAATTCTATTTACAAGAACACCACTGCCAAAACCACTATCACAAGTGGGAGTTGAAGTAAAGAGACTGGGTGTGGATTATTATATAAACTAAGAATTTTGGTACCAATGCACAGATTCCAAAAGCTTCAAACATTTCTTAATATATACTCAATATGCATATAAAGAAGTCTTCAATTCAAAGGCTCTTACCTGCAAAGACAGATGTTTTTTCCTTAACAAGTAGCAGAAGCCAAGCCAATCCTGTGGGCAACCAATTAAAACCAACTTTTAGACTGCAACAAAGAATAAACGGAGGCAAAAATCAATGCAGGCAACACAACAGCAGTAACAGTCCACAAAGAACTGTGTATACAGACAGTTCAAACCTGCAGCCGCCACCACGAGGCACTGCGACATACAACCACCATAGCAGGAAGACTGCGTTTTCTAATACCTCACCCCCGCATCACTTGTTGGTAACCACATCACACAGTTTGTGTACTGTTTCAAGTCAGGAATACTTTCCACAAAGAAAGAAAAAGAACCAGAAAATGCTCAAAGAATCTTTCAAATCTCCCCCTCACCAACAGGTGAGCAAATCAATTTTCAAAGGCAAAGAACAAGAATAAAATACTTGGAACTCCTGAGTTTTAACAAACCTTTGCTCCATCAACAGTGACATTCCTTCCTCCAACTGCACATCTCACTTGAGCAAGGAAACACAGCCACACCTCCAAAACCCTCCCTACAGCTGCATGGCAAAAATTCTTCAGGAGTCACAAGACTGGTGAAACCAAGAACCATCTCACAGCCACCTCTACAGCACATGCAAACAGCAAGAACCCCCACTACAACACTGCATTTTCAGAAGTAATCTGTTGTGTTATTACCCAAACCTGGATCAAATGCCCATTATTTCATCCCTGTATAAAAACTGTGTTCCTAGGATTACAACTCAACAAAAGAACGTGTTAAGCGGCAATATACATATTTTGTATTAATGGAGGGATAGAAAACCCTTTGCTCTTTCATTTCTTAGCAGACCATCTAATACCAAAATTGTGATTCTTCTGAGAACTACCCAAGAATTAATAACTACATCCTTGCAGAACCCAAACAAGACATTTTCAGTTACCAGCATCATTACCAAAGTGAACCTGGAGAAAGAAGTGCTACTAAACCATCCACAAACTCCCAAACCGCAGGAGGCAAGACACACACATACTCGGTACATCTTCCAGGACATGATCAGCAGACTTAGAAGTCAGGAAGATGCTACTCTCTTCAGACTTATATTAAAATGGGAAATGCATTTAGGAAAACTTTTTCTTTTTACCAGACCTTCAAGAAAAAAAAAGCAATCCTACATTAGAAGGATTCAGCTACAGGCTTTTCCTATCTAGCACAGTCAAACAGTAGTTTACAATGCAGAAAAAAACCGTAATCACATGAAAAACACTTTCATGCAAAACCACACCTGCTTCAAGAGTCAGACAACTCTTTCACATACAAGGAGCTTTCCATTTGGAAGAAAAACCAAACCAGGATGCTGTATTTCCAGTATAGCAGCCACAGCGCTGCCCGCGCTCCTCTTCACAGCACCGAGAACAAGCCGAGGATTCGCAGCTGACCAAGACAACACGCTATAATGTGAAACAGGAACAAAACTAGGAAAGGTACAAAACCCCACTCTACGCTTTTCACCAAACACCGTCTACTCCCGGCTTTAAACCAAAAACATCCACCGCTCCCGCAGGTGAAGCCACGCGTTCCAACCATCGCCCCGCGCACGCGTTACCCGGAGGGACCGAGGCGGCTAAGGGGTGAGGCCAGGACCGAGCAGAGACAGAGCTTCTGAAAGATATTTAGGTGTCTAAAAGGTATCTGGGTGTTTAAAGGCGGGCGGACGAGGCGCTCGGCGATCGGGTTCGGTAGCAGACAGGGACCGCAGGGCCTAAGGATCACGAAGGACCTAGGGGTTCCGACCCCGCATCAGCGGCTGGAACCGGACGATCTTTAGGACTCCTTCCAACCCAAAACGCTCCACGATTTAGCGCATGGTTCCGACTCTCATTTCCATCTCTCCGGGCCGCCTCAGCGCGGGGCCTGGACTGGCCCGGCCTTTTGTGCGCGGGGCCGCACCCAGCCCGGCCCCCTCTCTCTCCCCCGCCGTAGTCCCGCGGGTCGGGGCAGCCCCGGCCCCCACCGACCCCGCCGCGCTCTTACCGAAGGACGCGGGGAGAGAAGGCGAGAGCGGAGCCGCACGGGGCCCGCGCCGCGCCCCGCGCTCCGCCCGCACCGCACAAAATGGCCGCCGCGCCGCGCGCTCCAACGGGGCGGGGCAGGGGGAAGGCCCCGCCCACATCCCCTCCCGCCCCGCGCACGCGCCCCTGGGGGGCCGAGGCGACCCCTTGAGCGCGCGGCTCTTAATGTCCGATATAAATCTCCTCCCGCTTCCAATTAAAGCCGCTCCCGCCTCGTCCTGTTCTCGCACTCGCTCATAAACTGTCCCCTATGGCCTGGACAGGAGCACACTCTCCTGGGTGGAAAACTGGTTAGATGGCCGGGCCCAGAGAGTGGTGGGAAATGGAGTTAACTCCAGCTGGAGGCCAGTGACAAGTGGGGTTCCCCAGGGCTCAGTGCTGGGTCCAGCCCTGTTCAATGTCTTTATCAATGACCTGGATGAAGGCATCGAGTGCTCCCTTAGCAAGTTGGTGGATTACACTAAGCTGAGTGGAAGCATGGATCTGATGGAGGGTTGAGAGTCTCCAAAGGGAGCTGAACAGGCTGGACCCCTGGGCTGAGACCAATGACAGGAGGTTTAACAAGGCCAAATGCCGGGTCCTGCACTTGGGGCACAACAACCCTGGGCAGTTCCAGACTAGGAGAAGTCTGGCTGGAAAGCTGCCAGGAGGAGAAGGACCTGGGGGTGTTGGTTGACAGTGACTGAATATGAGCCAGCAGTGGCCCAGGTGGCCAAGAAGGCCAATGGCATCTTGGCTTGGAGCAGCAGGTTCAGGGAGGTTATTCTCCCTCTGGATTTAGCACTGGTGAGATCACTCCTCAAATCCTGTGTTCAGTTCTGGGCCCCTCACCACAAGAAGGATGTTGAGGTAAAAGGTGAAAGTGAAAGGGGCTGGAGAACAGGCCTTATGAGGAACATCTGAGAGAGCTGGCGGTGTTTCGCCTGGAGGAGGCTGAGGGGAGACCTCATTGCTCTCTGTAGCTGCCTGAAAGGAGGTTGTAGAGAGGAGGGAGCTGGCCTCTTCTCTCAAGTGACAGGGGACAGGACAAGGGGGAAAGGCCTCAAGCTGCACCAGGGGAGGTTCAGTCTGGACATCAGAAAAAAAAAATTCACAGAAAGGGTCATTGGGCACTGGCAGAGGCTGCCCAGGGAAGTGGTTGAGTCACCTTCCCTGGAGGGGTTTGACAGCTGGATGAGGTGCTGAGGGACATGGTTTAGTGACTGATGGGAATGGTTGGACTTGATGATCCAGTGGGTCCTTCCCAACCTAGTGATTCTATGATTCTAAAGATATGAAAAGGAAACAAGCTATTTTGAGTTAAGATAAAGTTGTGTAACCTAATGATTATCTGCATTAGATTAGTGTAATGAACATAAGACTTAAGTGGGATTTTGAGCATCTGTTTTATACCAGTCGGCCTTTGGGAGCTGCAGTAAGGATGCTGGTTTTGAGGAAGAACAACCACTTTGCACCCTGCACAGGACAACAGCAATGTCTCCTCTCTACACAAAAAAATCTTTGTTTCAGAAGTGGGGGCTTATTGATTTCAGGTACCAAAATGACCAGACAGCATCCTAGGAGCCAGCATCCCTCAGAGACACCCGTGATCAATGAAAAAAACATTCTGTCTGCCGCAAAGAAACAAATGAAAATAAATCATCACATCACATTGCAAACACTTTTCCAGCAAAGTTGGGAGTTCAGCAATTCAGTTAACTTAGTTGTTCTTCACCACTTAGTAGAAATTAGGGCCAAAATATGTGATGGGCAATGGGAGCAGCCTGGGGCTGCTCCCAAATTCTCCTCCTTTACCACCCTCATCCCCTCCCAATAAACAGTCCACACATTTATCTTCTCCCTATAATCCCTGGTTTTACAGATTTTGTACTCCATTTGGGATTTTTGACATCAGCTGTCCATGTTTATCAGTTCTGTCAAGCTAACACCTCCTTTTTCTTGCTAGATGTACCATTTGCTTACACGTCACTCCTTGACTCCTGTAGGCTTCCAGTAACTCCTCTTCTTACAGCGTTAGTGATAGTGGGCAGGGTTGGCTGTCAGTACGCACCCCTCAGCACAGTCGAGAGAAGCAGGCAGTTGACAGTCACCAGAGGCATCCACAGCCAGGCTGGCCAGACTCCCTGGAGAACTGCTTGCCCGATGTGTGCAAGGGACTGCAGGAGCACCAGCAGCTCAGGGACTCGCTCTGCCACACTTCCCACCCTGCTGTGGCTGTCCTGCAGCAGGGAGAGTGTATAGGATAAAAAAGGACAGTGCTGGAGTACCCCGGGTCAGAAGAAAACTAAGACTTTTCAGCTTTCATGCAATGATTCACCATGCTGCTTTTTTTGTTGCTACAATGAAGTCTAGTGATTACTTGAGATGTTTATTGTGTAGACCAGCAAAACACCTGGGGCTATAACTACCTAATCTCAGTAGGCCTCCAGACTGTACTGGTGCTGATTTCAGGTAGGCAGATGGCTCCAATTAATCATAACCCTCATAAAACCCCACAGCTCCCTCGCTCCTGAGTTACAGCCAGGACTGCTTGTCCCCCCAGAAATTTACTCCCTCCCAGGAAAAGCTTTAACCGTGGTGCACAACCCAATGTTCATCCTTGGTGCTACTTCTGTTGTGCATTTTTCCTTATCTTGCCTTATAAGCATTTCCAATCCTTTGCAATCAGTGTGAATGAGTTCCCCCAACCTCTGCATGTAGAATTTATATATTCTAAATCTTAGCACATAAGAGGTACTCAAAATCTTCAAGATTTTGGGCTTCCTTTTCTTAAAATAATCAGAATTTAAGCTATTTGAATTTAAAACTCAAATTAGCTCAGCTCAGGCGTTGAGTTTGAGAAGAATGGCTCGTCAAAAGTCATGTCAACTCAACAGAATGAGCTTTGAACAGTGTTCACAGCAAACTCAGGAGTTTGTCTTGTCTGTTCTCTAATGAAAGGTGGCAATTTAGCAACTGCTTATGCTGTAGAGTTCAGCCAGAACGGTGGATCCCAACAGACTGAAAGTAGCCACGTTTCAGACTTATCTATATTTTTTATCGTTCATGAAACACAATTTCATAAACATACAGTTCTGAAACACGCTGGGAAGCTTTGCCACATGCTTACTCCAGGAAGTAGACACGGCCCAAGAATAATACACAACACACAACACCTCTAAAGCCTATTTGTGCACATGGTAGCTTTCAAAGTGTTGCGATGAAATATAAGGTGCCGTCCCTACAACATTAAAGCTGCTAAAGCTAATAATTGCAAACAGAATAATTGTGGATTAGCTTCACATTCCAACCAACCACATCGGTCCTTGGTAACAGAACAAAACAAAGGACAAGCATTTGTAATGCAATTCAGGCCCTGTGAGCCTGAGCTTTGGCATTTCCATCACGTAGTAGCCCCTGGAGGCAGACCCCACCCCAAATTGGACGTTCTTTTCATAGGGGACACAGAATTCAGCAGCTGATACAGCATCCATCCACCCACACAACTAATCCAAGCGCTGTCTCCTCATTTTTCACAAAGGCACTTTGGAACATGGGGTAAGTTTCATACTGGGAAGAGTTAAGAAAGGAGAAACACTGGCAGGAACTGATCTCATCAAACCCTTTTCCACAGACACTTCCTCCAGCATTTGCAAGGAAGGGACTCCCATGGAAGTCTCTGGTCAGATTGAAGTACCAGCTGTCACACCGAGACCGCTCCAGAGCCCCATATTTCAATCTCCAGACAAAACATCCAGGCTCCACCAGGCAAGGCTCCCTGAAATGTCAGAAGTCAACGAACAGCCCAAAGGCAAACGGGCTAACAGCGAAGGACAGCTCACAAGGGAAGGAAAAAGGCCAAAACAACAAAAACCCTGGACTCCATCAAGACATCGCACTTTATCTACTTTCCGCCCTCCCCATGTTCCACCTAAACCAGTATCGCAACTGAAGCATATTCCACCTATCTCCCTCATCAGGCATTCATGTTTTCTTTCCTTACTTAGAAAAAAAAATGCATGGAAAGAGCACAGTGGAGAGGACAGCAAAGTGCATAATCAGTGCTATCACATCATAACGCGGCAGAAGGCTTTGGGTTAATGCACACTAGTCAGAACCAGCATAACCCCCAAAAAACAACCATGAAAAAACAGCTAAAAATACTGTTTCAGAGGAAAAACCCTGTTCTTAAAACTGCAAGTCCAGCTCAACTGTAAAGGCACATGGCCACAGCGAGGCACCCTTCTCCTCTGGAAATGCCAAGCTGCTTCTGACCGAGAGCTGCTCACAACCAATGCATCTGAGAAGCGCAAAAGCAGCTGCTGTTGCAGGACGCCAGCTGCAAGCAGAAGGACCAGCCTAGCAACACAGGCTGCAAACAGAACAGCTACACGGGATGTTCTACACCAAGAAGCAGCCACCTGTAGGGGCGAGGAGTAACACACTGATCTCATTCCCTTATTAGAAAATCATTTCCAAATCAATTATGCTTTAGCATAAATTTATGTGTGTCAATGTAAATGCAGTGGCTGTTCTATCATCCTGCCTTTCTTCGGAATAAAACCAAGCTTCACTACTGACTTCTCGGACTTTGTCATCAGAAAGGGCAGTATTCCAGTCAGATTGCAAGTGTCAAAACCCAGAAGTGCTGAATAATTTGTTTAGGAATGTACAGAAAATGCATTTTAAGCCCCATCCACATCCTCCATGGACAGCGAGGTTTTCTCAGTGCTGAGTCCATTTAATGCTCTTGAGGTCGATTCCATTCTGCACCATTTCCCAGAGGGGGCTGTAAAGAAAGGGGAAAAATGAGGGCTATCTAAACTGCACAGGACGACATCAACAACAACCAGACAGACAATTCCACCAACTTCAGGAAAGCTGGGTAGGGGCTCAATCAGGGAGGGCAGGGATAAGACATTTTTCAGCTGGAAGAGGGGAGATTGAGATGAGATCCTTGGAAGAAATGTTTTGCTGTGAGGGTGGGGAGCCCCTGGCCCAGGCTGTTCAGAGCAGTGTTGGCTGCCCCATCCCTGGAGGTGTTCCAGGCCAGGTCAGATGGGGATTGGAGAAACTGGATCCAGTTGGAGGTGTCCCTGCCCATGGCAGGGGGTGGGACTGGATGGGTTTGGAGGTTCCTTCCGACCCAAACCATTCTGTGATTCTGTGAAACTACAAGATCCCTGCCTGCCTTCCTTTTCCTTCTAGATGTCAGTGAGCTTCAGAGGACCAGTTCCTGCCATGTCGTCAGCCCGAAACACCAGAGGTGAGGGGGCAGGAGCTACACCTTGGGCCCCATTCCCATGTTGGCATAAAGTACTCGTGTCTCAGTGACGGAGCGCTCTCCTTTGACTCTATCCAGCTGAGTCAGGAGTCTCAGTTTCACCAAAATAAAACAAGGTATTGGTACACCACAAACACCCCTTCTGCCTTAGAAACTCCATGTGCTGCCCTGCCTGCTTGCCCTACAGGTATTCTTTCCCTGACAGAGACAGGATCCAGGAAAAGGTTTGTTATCAGGTTAGTTTCCTTAAACATTTGTCACTGCTGTTCAGACCAGGCCCACCACCTGCTCTGGCTACTCTGCTTGCTTATATACAGAGACACCACCCGATTTTTGTAGCAATTACTTTTAACTGAATTCAAGTCTTCAGATGATCATCACATCTAAGAAGTCTTTACATCAGTTAGAAGATGGCTTACCTCATTTCCCTCAGCCTCTTAACATGCTGGATGCACTTCTGCACTGTATAATCTACTTCTTCCTCTGTAGTGAAACGACCAATGCCAAATCTAACCAAAAGAAAACGAAAAGGACTAGAAATACCATACTAAAAACAAATTCACCACCTTCTTCCAGCAAAAAAGAGAAATGTTTGGAAGCATTAAGGAAGAGCGCTCCACAGACCTTATAGACGAGTGAGCCAAGTCTTCGTCTGTTCCAATCGCCCGCAAAACATAGGAAGGCTCCAGAGAAGCTGATGTGCAAGCACTGGGGAAAGGGAAGGCAGGCAGATTTCAGACTTCTGTTCCTGTGCAGATGCTACACGAAGTAAAACTTCACTCATCTCCTCCAAGACAGAACAAGTCACTCAGTTAATATTACTGTGATTCTCTAAACCAACCTCTGTCATCTTCCCCAGCCTCTGAGAAATCAGCAAGGAAGAGGAGTGCATTTCTGCGGCTGCAGAAGGGGGATGGAAGGGGCAGGCTTAGAGGAGAATGAGGGTAAAAAATCAGGAGCACAAGGTACAGAGAGAGAGCAAGGGTAACGCAGCAAGGATAAACACACCAAAGAGAAGCAGCAGTAATGTAGACTACACAGTAGCTGCTGCAAAGGTCATGAAAAGACACAGGAGCCACGTCAGAACCAGACAGGAAGGTGAACACACCTACAGGCACACTAAAAAGATAATTCCCAGACTGCTGTTTGACAGCAGAACGAATCAGTGAAAAACTGCAGAGAGGGACCCAGAGCAAGGTGATCTGGTTACAGCTGTCAGCAAAGAGAAGTTCCTTCTCGAAGCAGCAGGCAAAACTGGTTACGTACTGTTACTCAATTTTTACAGGTAGCAACATGCAGCACAAAGCAGAGTGCTGTTTGTGCTCCTTGGTGCACAAAGCAGAGCCTCTTTTCACATTACAGACGTGTTCAGCTGCAGACAGTCAGGAGAGGACTTGTTCTTCCTGTTCACAGTGCCAAGAGATCTCTAATTCAGATGTGCTGGCTGCTGTGTTCCCAAAGGTGAGGAAAGGATGGCATCTCTACACTCCATTCACTTCATCATAAGCATCAAGTTTGTCCCAGAACAGAAACATTACTGGCACTCCAGATAGTTGGCACAGCTTCTAAACAGCCATAGACCATTTTCTTTCCACGTCTGCATTGAGCTCTGATGTTCTGCGCTCATTTAATTCAGGCATTTGTCCAGCCTCGCTAGACTCTAGTTACCATCTGCCACTTGGGTGACATCCTGCTGAAGGACAGAAGCTGCTCAAATGTTGGCAGCCGTCAGAGTGGAAGCATCTCCAGCAAGGCTACACAATCACAGGTCTGTGAGTCTGGCAGGTATGAGTTTCTAGGCTGTTTTTACTGTCTTTGTGGTCCTTTGGGATTTTTTGGCTTTCAGGATGAGTAAATTTGACCTTAATTTGAAACACATCACCTCAGACAAACACCATCTCAGAATGCAATCAATACCAGGCTGACTCACTAATGAATACACAAACCTGGGGCACAGAGCAGACTGCTCCTTAGTTTGTGCCTCCACCACAGGTGTTATTTTTTCTCCAAAATGCACTGCTCTCTTCCTCGCACACCCCACCTACCTTCCTGAAGACAGTGCCACATCTTTCAGAGCCATCAGAAGACTCTCCCCTTCCACATATGCAAAAGATAAATTGATGCATCCTACATACAAATGAAAAAAAAAAACAAAAAAAACAAAAAACCAAGACATAAATCCAGGGCAAATATTACCCCACATGGCAGAACATGCACAACATGTGGCTGAAGTGAGTTATTCACTCACAGCCATTGACACTGAGAAGGGAGAGTTCCAAACAGCTCAGGCTTTCATTAACGTTACCTGGATAGCGATAGTCTCTATCTCCATTCATAACCACATCTGGAACTTCACTCATTATTTTTGTAACCAGTCGCTCTGCCAGTTGTGAGATTCGCTTGTGGTCGTACTAGTAAAGATAACAGAGAAGAGACCAAAACAATTAACAGGACAGAGTTTGACCTCACTCACATTGCTGTGTGTCACAGATGAAGTAGTGGGCATTGTTTGAGGAGGCAAAGAACACAGCAGAAACTTGAATACCAACTGTAAAATTTGCCTACTCTAGAGACTTTTAAAAGAAGATTACTGGTTTGGGCCTCACTAGCTCTGCCATTACCAACATCCCAACTCATTCAGAGAGCTCTCTCAATATGCAAGTGCCAAGCTGGCCTTCAGAACAGCACCATGTTCTCTGTGTTTAAAGTCAAGTTAGGCAATACATAAGATGACATATTTTGCAACAGAAGACAGGGCAGCTGTTCAGGTAAGTGCCCCTAATTTCCCTGGGAGCTCTCAAGCTGTACTGCACACAGACCTGGACTCACTAATGACTATGAACTCAGCTTTTATAACATATAACCTGCACAAGGAGAACTGCCCACGTGCAGCATCTTGTTCTATAGTGAAAAATGAGGTCACTCACACTAAGAAAGCAATAGTAGCTCTGGTGCACAGGAATGGCCAGGTGCACATATGTATTTACAGGCTTGAAAAATGCTTTGGAATCAAACAAGGCTGTCTAAAATATGGCTGGGTTTAGAAACACCCAAACTCTGCCAGGCAAGGAAGAGAACCCAGATCCAAGGCTTGGGCAGAATCCAGGCTCTGCAGGCTCTAACAAGGCCTCCACAACCAGCCAGCTCAGATGGTTGAGCTCCGTCTGTCTCCCAGGAAGAAGCTTGATCCTATGTGCACAGATAATGAATGTAAGCATCCCACTGGCACCAGCTAAATGATTTTTACATTCCAGCTGTAAGTAACACATCAGTGCCTGCAAACAGATACAGCAGTACAAACAGATACGAAGGCTCAGACACCAGACCCAGTAAATAAACTTCACTGACTGAGCTAGTAGATAAATAATAATTCTTCATCACAATGCTGCAAAGATGAACTTTAACACATTTAATAAGTACAATAAGGAATTAGGATGTCTTGTCTTTTCATAAATATGATGTAATCTGTTTCAGAGAACCTGCTAATATGTGTGTGCATAAGGGAGAGATAAGTACAAGCACCTAAAGCCATATTTCACTAAAACTGTCAGCTGCAAATCTGTCATAGAAAATCACGATTCAAACCACTCCTAGAAAAGAGAAATGTAAGAAAACTGAAAATCAGCTTCCAATTACCCAAAAATATCCTTTAGTATCTCAAAGCATTGACTTAATATTACTACACAAGAATCAAATTTAATTCAGGTATATGGACACAAGACCAAAGGAACCTAGAAGCCCCGCTATGGGATGTTCTGGAATGCAGGACAAATCTTCCCCCATGTACCTCCATCTCTTGCTGTGCTACCTCACAGGCTGCCCCCAGCCCCACTGCCAAAGGCGTGGGCACGGTCCCAGAGCGCAGCCCTCTCTCCTGACCCCCGCCACTTTGCAGGGGCTCCAGCCTGACGCGCGGTCGACGGCGAACATAGATAGCACCAACTCCTGAAAAACAAGGAAAGCTGGATTAACGTACAACTGCAGCTCTGAAATGATGAAAAGGGACTCCAAGGTTTTAAAACATTCTTTATTTCCAAAACAAACGCACATCTGGACACTCCACTGAAGAAAAATGTTGCGAACACATACAGGGGACACATTTCCTAGGGCACTGTGTCAGTCCTCAGACAGCCTCCCAGACCCTCAGCCACAAGAGACACTGTTTCTCCCCGTGTGCTTCAGCCACCTAAAGAGCTGGTGCTTCCCCTACTCTTCACAATCCCTGGGCACAGCTGAAGTTCACTCCTCTGCACTGAAGTTTTCATGTGAGATACTTCATTCATCGATGTTCCCTTACTGACTTCCAACTGAACACTCTGGAACTCCTTTCCCTGGATCACCAGTCAGCACCAGTCTCAGGAGGCCTCTCTCTCTCTTCTCATTAGGAGGAGTCATTAGTGGCACCTATTTCCAGCAGGCAGATAGATGAGCCTGTTTTGACAGCCAGCCAGTTTTCACTCCCTGGTCCCCACACCTAAAATGCTATTTCCATCTCCTCTTGTGCCTTCATGTCCCTAATGAGTCACTATCACCACAGGAAGAATGGCTGCAGCTTCTGGGCAGAGTAAGTTGTGAAAACATGTGTCTGTCACCTGCCTAAAGTCATCGGTGGAAAACTGAGTTCTCATGAAGAGTCTTCAGCTCCGGGAGAGCTCAGACAGAAAAAGTCATATTGGACAAATAACAATTTTGCCTTGTTTCTGAACAGCACACAGAGAACAGCAAACCTGATTCCTGCCTTTCTACATCCAGTGCTGCGAACTCCATGGACCCTGATACGGGTGACCTTTCACTATTGGGGAACGAACCAGAAAACCCAGATCTGAATTTTGAACCCCATTCTGGAAAGAAGATGCACAAATGGCACTGGAAGAAAGAAACCACTGAAGTAGAAGACAACACAAACTACTAAGAATTTAAACTTTCCCATTACCTTCTGTTCCCCTTGTTGCAAGTGACCGTTGGTACAAGCTCTGCCCTATAACGCTGTGATTTCATTTCAACCATTTCAGTATCAATGCTGCTTCACACCAGGAGACAATTCCCGGAAAGCTGCCACTCCTAATGCCGACACCATAATATTATATTGTTTCTTCCTTTGGCTGAACATACCTCGCAACCCCTCTCTGAAGATCCACTTCCCGCAACTCTAAGCCCAGCAGCAGTGCTGAAACTACTGCAAACTCAGTCCAACATCAGTCTCAGAATAGCTTTCTACAATTCAAGTAAGAGTCACTATGACAGACAGCTCTGACTTCATGGCTTGTGTAGTTACCTTAAAGCAGCCTTGGAAACCACAATTCTCTAGAGAAGCACGTCACTAAATACCTTTGGGCCCATAAATTTTATGGCCGCTGATGCTCATTAGATCAATTTTCATGTCGTTGACATCCATAGGGATTTTACCAATCGCTTGTGCAGCATCTGTGTGGAAGAAAACCTTATGTTCACGGCAGATCTCACCTGGAACAAAAACAAAACAGCAAAAAACCCAACATCAGTTCATCTAATTGTTATGATTCAAACTATTCCAACAAGTAGCATTTAAGCATTAATTTAGAGCAGAGACCAGTTCTGAGGTGACAAGGAAAGGAATGAGTGCTGCCATGTTTCTCTTCCAGCAAAGCGCCCAGAGCTGCGTAGGAGCCAATGCCTCGCTGGGCAAAGGCTTAGATGCTCAACAGGGAAGACTACAGTGATATTTTTCAGTTGAGAAGTTAAAAACTCTTCTCCTGTTAAGAAGTGAGCTTGTTTCCTAACAAAGAACTTACAGTTGAGCCAGAGCTCAGTACCAGGAATCTTCCAGTAGGGAAAGGGGCTCCAGAAAAGCTGGGGAGGGGCTCTTGATCAGGGAGTGCAATGATAAGAAGAGGCGGAATGATTTTGAGCTGAAAGATGGGAGATTGAGATGAGAAATTAGAAATAAACGTTTCCCTGTGAAGATGGGGAGGCCCTGGACCAGGTTGCCCAGAGCAGTGGTGGCTGCCCCATCCCTGGAGGGGTTCCAGGCCAGGCTGGATAGGTCTTGGAGCAACCGGATCCAGTGGGAGGTAGGGGCAGGCCCCCGTGGTAGGGAGTGGGACTGGATGGGCTTTGAGGTCTCTTCCAACCCAAACCATTCTGTGATTCCAAGATCTTTGGCATTTAAGCATGGGACAACAGTAACAGCCCTCAATACAAGCATAGGAGGAAAATAGAGTCCTTGGGCCTATAAGCAACTCACTGAGGGTCAATTCTTTACCAATGAAGAACTAGAACCTTGAAGAAGTTTGCAGAAAATTCTGCTCTGAGCATAATAAAGAACAAAAAAAGCCCACAGCAGTCAGAGAGGAAAGCATGCTGCACAACAAGGTAAGATGTCTGCTGTGGCCTGTGAAAACAGCATAAACTCCATGGCAGAGGCCAGAGCCTAAAAACTGCCTAAAAACTCAAACATTCTTATGCAAAAGACATCTTGAATATGAAGCTGGGCAGGAGTGTCACTGTTATGGGAAACATTATCAAGGAATCATGGTGGGAGCTAACACCAGCTCACCCTGCCTGCTCCAACAGCCCTAGCTCTCAAGCTCTCCCTCCATCTGCTTTGTGGTCCCTATCTCTCCCTCTGCCTGCTCAGAGCCTGGCTCACCCTCTCCCTACCTCCTGACTCTTTAACAGCCTTCCAACCTCCAAACTCACTATTCATGATGGCATCATCGGGGGAAGGGCTGTCCAAGTGAAGCGCTCACCACCCCTCTCCTTCTGCCCCAAACTGCACATTTCTCCTCTTAAACCCCACAAGTGCTCAATAAAACACTGCAGCATGCAAACTCAATTGCTGAGTTATTCTGGGCAATTTTTTCATCCATTGTAAAAAATTCAGAATTAAACTTGAAACACCACAGCTGATGTGCTACAAGGTTATAATTGCTGCAATACTCACTCTAAAAGTACTGAATTTCATCCTCATTTCCCTTTTAAAATAAGTTTTTTTTGGGGGAAAGCATCATTATTTATTACTTACCAATACTACAACTGATTTGGCATAGGCAGCACTCGGTTATGAAAACATGAAGCAAAACGAGGCTGCAGTGGCACTGGCTGGTCACTGGGAGCCGTGGGATACTTACCAATGTCACCAACTGGCTGCTTTACTCCGATTTCATTGTTCACAGTCATTACAGAAACCAGACTTGTGTCTGGCTGGAATGCAGCCTTCAGCTCCTGGTGAAATATTCAAACAGAGAGAAGTTGTGACTAAAAGCAGATGCAAAAGGTTCCTGTGCACACCTTCAGTTTGCTTGCAAAGCTTCACTGCCAGAACAATGCCCAGAGCCCCTCAGGTTCTGCCAATAGAGCTGGTCAGAGCCACGTAAACAGAGTTCTGGCAGGAAGAGGAATGTGACCCATCGTGTTTCTGCAGATCCTGACTTGGTATACACTGTGCCACTTGACTCCATTAAATCGAGTCCGTATCAGCCTTTGCTGCGTCTCATATGTCCCTCTGTACTGTTTTCTTGAATGAGTTGACCACCCACAGAGCAGCTGAAACCACACCTGGACAAAGCAAGGCAGGCTCTAAAGGAACTGCCCTGCACACAAGGAAGTGTCGTGCAGAGGAGCCTGGCAGCACAGTTCTCCAAGCACACACCAGCGCCGCTCCACCAGCAGGCCTGGCCCTGACCATCTCTCTGAGCCAGACGGCTGGGCTTACATAAAACTGCTGCTGTCCCGTATGACAGGAAACAAATGCTGAAATAAGCACGTACAGCTTCTAAATGCCAAGACTTCTCCAGCTGTGATGGAGATTTCACTGCAACTCTCATTCTACCTTGCTATATTTATGATCCTTTCCTATTTAACACGAAGAGGACACAAGGTTCTCTCAAGCACCAATTTGAACCAAAGAACTCTTCTATTTTAAATTTCTTTTTGTCAGTAAACAACACACCTTCAAGTCTATGAGCCCATTTTTTTTAACAGGCAGATACGTGACCCGAAACCCTTCGGACTCCAAGGAACGGCACGAATCCAAAACGCACTTGTGCTCCGTTTGCGTGGTGATGATGTGCTTTTTCCTGGATTTATAGAACCTTGCAACACCCTGTCAGGCACAATCCGTGAACAAGAGATTTGCTGTTAGACCACTGAAGAAAGCAACCTTTGTACAAAACGATAAAAGACAAATTACAACTTAAAATTCATTTTGATCAGCACTCGTTTTTCAAAGCACCTCACCTTTCAGAGAGCTTGTGAACATGGTAACTGACACCATGAACAGAAATACTTCTTTAACAACATTTGCAGTGGAGTCAGACAATAAGAAGCCTGAACAGCTGCGTTGGAATGTTCACACACTACCTACTCTTTCAGAAACCAGTTCACAATCAGCATCTCCACTGGATTCCATGACAAGGGTTGAGAGAGTTGGGGTTATTCAGCCTGGAGAAGAGAAGGCTCTGGGAAGAACTTAGAGCAGCTTCCAGGACTGAAAGGGGCTCCAGGAAAGCTGGGGAGGGGCTCTAGATCAGGGAGGGCAGGGGTAGGACAAGGGGGAATGGTTGTCAGCTGAGAGAGGGGGGGATTGAGATGAGATCCTTGGAAGAAATGTTTTCCTGTGAGGGTGGGGAGGCCCTGGACCAGGTTGCCCAGAGCAGTGGTGGCTGCCGCATCCCTAGAGGTGTTCCAGGCCAGGCTGGATGGGGGTTGGTGCAACCTGATCCAGTGGGAGGTGTCCCTGCCCATGCCAGAGGAGTGGAATAGGATGGACTTTGAGGTCCCTTCCAACCCAAACAATTCTGTGATTCTATGACAAAGGTTTTAATTACAAAAGCAGAAGGACTGTATTTGGTGCATGTAAGGCAAACATTAAGTATTGTACTCAAACCCATGTCCTGGGCCCAGTGTTTCCTCCACACACACAGCAGAATGCCACAAGGAGTAACTCCAGGAATGCAGAAATGCAATATTGCATAACTACATCAACACATAAATAGCTGGACTGTTGAAAAATGCATACAGTTCTTGTCATATTTTTAACATCATAAATAACTCTAAGTATAAACCTTTTACCTTAATTGCCATATTATTTGATTCAGTTGCACCACTGGTAAATATGATTTCCCTTGAATCAGCTCCTATCAGATCTGCAACTTGCTGTTCAAAAAGAAATACAAATGTGATGTGTTGTGACACAATACAGTGAATTCACCATGGTAAAACATAGGTAAAATGTTTTCAAGAACACCCTCCTGAGCCTCAGAAGGCTTACAGCTGGTGTCTGACACAGTTATGGTGCAGGTACAATGTCTGAACATCTGCACCAGTACAAAATACATCAGAGATTGGAGTCGTTACTGGTGGTGGTATTAAGCATTAGCCTGTAATAATAGAACATAAATGCCAGGCAGATAAAACCCCAGTAGATATTACTTCCAAAGCCAAGTCCTACACCTAAGATTAAGAGGACAATAAAATACAAAATTAACGCAGTAACTGCATGCAGGTGACCTCAGAAATTAAAACAACCCCTGACATCTTTGACCAAGGCATTGTTTTCCATCACTTTGGCTGCTCCAACCTCACTGCTTTTTCTTGCAATAAGTGTGCTGAGGTGCAGCCAAAGCAGAGAGGAAGTGCTAAAGCCGGTCCACAGTGAGCTAACTACAACAGTGTTGCCACTGCTTTGGATTTTCTTTTGAGACTGCATTTCCTCAGCAGTAGGAAAACCCCTGTGATCAGAGCACCAAAGACTGACCCTCCTTGCCTTCTCCATGGCGGCCTCACTCTCCCAGCCATAGGCGTGTGTCCTGGAGTGGGGGTTGCCATAGTAGGCTGTCAGGTAGGGCAGCATGTTGTCCAGGACCCTGGGATCCTGCGAACATAAACCACTCAGCCTTGGAAAGAAAAGAGAAAGTCTCTTTGTTCCCTGGACACATGCACCCCTCCCACTGCCCCAGGGCTGCAGTTCTGCTGCAGGGTCTGGATTCAGCTCTGGTCAGATTTCCAAACCTGAGACTGCAGCACGTTCCACACGGCACAGCCACAGGCAAAAGCGAGCGTACAGCAGTTAGGGTCCATGTGCTGCACAAAGCCTCCCCCTGTGGCACCACGGTACACAGGGGCATTTCCTATGCAGAAGAAGCAGAAAGGCGATACAGAGCTGGGGAGACAAGCGCGGGACAGCAGCTTAGTTTGCTGCCCCGAAGCATCGCCAGCCCACAGGTGCCAGCAGGGCAGAATAGGACCCTGGAGACGGGCTGGGGCTGCAAGTGCCCACCGAGCGGGACGGGATCAGTGAGGAGGTGCTGACTACGACTGGATCGCTAAGTGGCCGCTGAGCAGGGCAGGATGGGATCCCCGGGCGGCTGCTGAGAGAGACAGGATCCCTGGGCGGGATGGGACGGGACGGGACGGGATCCCCGGGCGGTTCTGAGCGGGAGGGGCAAGCGGGGCGGCCTGGCGCGCTCACCAGCGGGGTGGTGGCCTGCACGTCCATGTAGAGCGGCCGCGGGGCCGGGACCCGTGTGCTGCCCGAGAAGCGCCGCAGGGCCGACCCCCGCGGGGCCGCCAGGCGCCGCCACAGCAGCATGGCGGGGGGCTGGCTCCGGCTGAGCACTTCCGGCGCCGCGCTTCCGGCTGAGCACTTTCGGCGCCGCGCTTCCGGCTGAGCACTTTCGGCGCCGCGCTTCCGGCTGAGCACTTTCGGCGCCGCGCTTCCGGCTGGGCACTTCCGGCGCCGCGCTTTCAGTCCGTCACCGCGAGCGCCGGAAGCGGGTCAGGACGCAGCGAGGGGAGCGGCGAGAGGTGCGCGGTGGGGGGGTGGCGGCTCGGGGGTGCAGGCCGGGCCACGGGAGCCGCCGAGCGGCCCGGGGGCGCTCCCCACCGCTGGCTTTCATGGGGTAGAGCCGGGTGTTGGCAGGGGCTCGGTCTGGGCGCGGAGCGGCTCTCGGGGTGCAGCACGGCGCGCACAGGGGCTCGCAGAGGGTGGGACGAGGCCGCCGTCGAGGCCCCGGCATTCCCTTCCTGGCTTTTTCCTAGTTGGCAGGCGAGGACGCAAACCAGGCGGCCTGCAAAGCCTGCAGCTCTGCGTCCAAGAGAGGCTGAGCCGTGCAGGGCCGCTCTCCGGCCCGGCTGGGGCACAGAGGCGTCGGGTAAAACAGTGAATCCCGGGGTGGGGGTTGCTTTCTCGCCCAGATGCCTGTGACCGTGGGGCCGTATGGGCAATCGCAGCCCAGCTGCTTCGACAGAGTGAAGATGGGATTCATGATGGGCTTTGCTGTCGGCATGGCAGCAGGAGCGCTGTTTGGCACGTTCTCCTGCCTCAGGTACGCTGGGGAAGTGGCTTCTGCAGGTGGGTTGTGGCACGATAGTGGGAGAGAAACGCTCCTGCTTTGAGGTTGGGAAGGGAGGCGCTGCCCTGGTCTGGTGAAATGCCAGTGGCTCTGGATCAGTTCCAGCCCCAACCTCACACGGGGCACCCCTTGGGGTCCGCTGTGCAGAGGCCGCAGTGTCACAGACCTTGTCCTGCCACTCCTGTGTGTGGTGGCCTTGGTTCACCGAGGCTGGCAGCTGAGGTCCAGGAGAGTTGGGTGAATCGGCCACACGTGCAGCCCTCCTGCTCGAGCACTTCCCAAAGTTCTCTGCCAGCCCTTGGGTCTCTGCATCATGGTTGCAGTGTCCTGACCCTTGCATGGAGGCCGTTGTTGTCCTGACTGCCTCGGTCACCACAGTGCGGGCAGAACTGTGGTGGCACTGGCACAATCCTTTTGGAATCGGAGAGGGACAATGCCACCTTCCCCCGGTGCCTCCTGGCATGGAGACAGCGCTGGCTGCTCCTGTGAGCTCTTGCTCTTGGTTTTGACACACATCATCCATGGGAAAAGAGCTCTGAAAATGAGCTCTCCCATATTTTGCAGAAGTCTTTCTCCTTGAGGCTTTTTAACTGTGACTGAACATGGGTGGGGATGTGAAAGTGAGTCTCAGAGGAGGAAAAGGGACAAAGTCTGATCTGAGCTCCCATTTGTGAGGGGCCAGCGCCAGCAGAAAGGACAGAGCTCAGGGACTGGGAAGCAGTAGTGGCTATGGCTTTGTCGTACCCAGATGGCACAGCCCCGTTACCTCTGCCATTCTGGTTTTGAGGGAAGATCTCCGTTTTTTAAAACTGAAGTGCATGAAATTCCTTAGAGCCTACAGTCACCGCAGGGTTTTAAAACAAAATATTACAAGACGTTCCTGAGAAGGAACAGTTCTTCAGTCTGCCCTCAGGTAAATGGGAGCCAGAAAACAGGAATGGTTCTTGACACTTCTAGGCTGTCCAGGTTCCTCTCGTATTAAAAACACACGGTCAGAGTAAATGGCAAGTGAGTGTCCAGCATTGGGTTTAAGTTGGTGGCAATAAAAATACTGTGACTTCCACCAGACAGGATGGCAACACAACAGCTCAGATCCTTTTTCTTCTCCAGTGAGTCAAATACTTGGACAACATAGGGTTTTTTCTCCTGAATTCAGGGTATTCGGGGCACTGGCAGGTAACCACATGAGAATTCACACATGGGCCTCTCAGGTGCCCTGAGGAGCCACAGTTTTGTTTGCAGCAGCTTGGGTCACGGGGCAGTGCAGCTCGGCCCCTGGCGTAGGCGGGAGGTGGCATTTGCTGTGAGCTGGTG
Organism: Clamator glandarius; assembly: GCA_033459285.1. NCBI lineage: Eukaryota > Metazoa > Chordata > Aves > Cuculiformes > Cuculidae > Clamator > Clamator glandarius. The sequence continues at coordinate 1,374,458 of JAUNZM010000355.1, read as the reverse complement.
TATCGTGTGTTCGCTGCTGTGTGCCTGTTACCTGTCAGACTCTGGCCTTTATATAATTCCTGTGTTTGTCTTTATCTCAGGATCGGCATGCGAGGACGAGAGCTGATGGGTGGAGTTGGCAAAACGATGATGCAAAGCGGAGGGACGTTTGGGACATTCATGGCTATTGGAATGGGAATCCGCTGCTAACCTGGAGCATGGGTTTATCCCAGAATGCCCCATTCAGCCGTTCCTCTGTGCCATAATAAAACATTTAGACACCTGGGCGTGCGAGCTCTTCATGCTGTGGGGAAGCCCTGTCGTCCTGGCTCTGCTGATTGTAAACTGCTCTGTACCAAATTTCTACTTTCTTCCCACCTCTGACTCCCTTAACAATGAGAATTAATGTTCCTTTGTACGACATTAAAGTTCCTGTTTCACAGGCCTGAGTACAGCGCACACATGTCTTCCTTTGGTGCGTGGGAAGCTCCCATTCCCAGCAGCTGGAGCTGCTCCGTTGCGTCTGTCGCTCCCTAATTTGGGGGAGTTTCCCTGTGGCTGAAGCAGATCAAGGATCACATCTCAGGGGGTTGGAGCTGCCCCCTTCCAGGTGATTTGGGGCAAATGCCCCAAGAGCGCACGGGACCCTGGAAGAACTCGGGAAGCCCCTCTGTACCCACGGACAAACGGCAGCAGTTCAGGCCCCTCTTTCTGGCCAGGTGGGCAGAGGGTGGGTGCGGGAAGCAGTTGGAATGGAGCGGTTGCAGGTTCAGCTGCGCTCCTGGCACTGGGGAGCAGGGAACGGCTCAGGGTATATTGTGCAGAGTCACCAAGATGTTGACACCAGAGCAGGGAGCCTGGTGGACAAGGAGCCTTGGGAGGACACCAGCCTTCTCCAAGCTCTCCCAGCCTCGCCGTGCGTTGACAGCACCGCTCGGCTCTGCGCAGAGGAGGGGAGTACGGAAGGGGCTGCGGCCGCCTGCCCCCTTCGGAGCCACACGGGGCTTTTTCGTCCCTTCGGCAGGGGATGGGGGCGTCGCTGCCAGGACGGGCTGCTCCGCGGGTGAGGTGCTGCGCTCCCCTCTACTGCCACGTTCTCATCTAGTCCGGTTCAGGGCAGCAGCAGAACCAGCCTCTTCGCGGGAGAGACGCTTCCCCTATTTGCGAGGGAAGCCTGGGGCAGCTTATCCGAGCCGGCTGCCACACAGCTGGGTGACCTCGGTTGCTGACCCCCAGCTGCTCTGCGACGGCTCCCCTTCTACTCCAGCGGCCACTGATGGGTTCATAGTGGCTACAAAAACTAGTGAAGATCAAGCAAAGCTAGAGAGGAGCCTTGCTTGGCTTCCTTTAGCCTCGCTCACCCAGGAGTGAGTTATGGATGGCACCTCCAGCCCCTGCCCTGCTCACCGACCGCCAGACTCACCCGGGGGTTGGAAGTGACAGGGAGGGAGGAAAGGGGTGCTCAGAACTGCCCCCATCCCAGACTTCCCTGCAGAAAGCAGGGTAAATGTCAACATAGAGGGCTCCTCCATCCCCGGGACTCCCAGCCCTGTGCGTGAACTCTGTCGTGAGCAGCATCCACAGCCCAGGCAGAGGGAAAACCTGCAGCCCCCCACAGCCAGAACCGACTCCTGCCCTTCCAAAGCAGCTCCTGCTCAGCTCCAAGCTTCAGCTCCCACTGCAGGGAAATAAAAGCTTCATGAAGGCCTTTTTAAGAGAATTTTATTTGAGTGGTTCTTACAAAGATTGTTGTAATATGAAAGTCTTTGTTTGATAGAAATATTGAGCTGTCTTGTCAAACACACTGAAGTAACCCAAAAATATATTTCAGAGCTCACAGAGCTTAAAAAGAGCAAAGATTATATGCAACCAGAACAAAACGGGTGTCTGCATTTCCCGCCCCTCTCCAGACCTGGCTGAAGCCCCTGGCCTCACTGTGTACAGACCCCTCTGGAAATGCAGAGCACGTTTTGTTTGGAACGTAGACACACCTCACACAATATTTACAAAGAAACTTTTACAGATACATTAATCAAAAGTTACCATTAAGAAATAAAACCCTTCAATCCTTCTATTCTTACCAGTTATTCAGCACAAAGGAAGCCGAGCGGCTGTCTCAGCCAGCTCAGGGCAGCCCGGCAAGTTTCCCATTTATACAGAACACTAAACACACCCCTCGGTAACACCTGTCACCAGTCCTGACCCTCAGCACTCACCTACATCAAGTGAAATGTAAAAGGTAATTGCTGAGTTAAAAGAAAGGCTTGTGAAACATTTTTAATGTCCTCATGTCCCACCTGCCTTTTACAGAGAATGTGGTTTCTATGAGCTACTTCTCAGATCCTACAGATCACCTCGGTAAATGTACAAGAGTTACAAGGCAGAACAAGAAGTCAACAGCTTTGTATACAGTGGAGATGCCAGTCAGGGGAATGAACACACCGTGGTTCTGCTTACTTCATTTTATTTTAAAGGTAGCAGGAAGAGTACACAAAATGACATTAAATCCTTTCCTTTAGTTTTATCTAAATAAAAGATAACTCAATCTTCCTCCAAAAAATAACTATGTACAAAACTGATCAAATCCATCTTCATCGTCGAACAGGAACCAGTAGCTGGGTTGCGGTCATCGAGTCTGGGAAAAGGCTGTGGTATGTTGGAAGAGGGACGTACGCCGCAGTGATCATTTTACCTGGACAGAGGATTCAGAAACACTCCCATCAGGACCAGGTCACTGCCAGCACAGACAACCCAGCACAGTCTGTATGTGGAATCCACTCACCTGCAAACCACCTCCCGTGCAATGCATTGACGGCTGCGATGGCTGCAGCAATCGAGGGGCATTTGACGTACACATTGCCCTGCAATACACAAGGGTTAGTCTGTCAGGGATATCCCACCTACTCTGGTCTTAGGGCACTGGCAGGGCTGTGCCAGAGGCAATCACACTTTGCAGGGTTCCTACTGGGACCAGCCTGTCACGCAGAGCGAGTGTGAGGAGCTGGAGCAGCAGAAGGTTTCCCTGACACACACCAGCACACGGCAAAGGCAGCACAAAGCTCTGCTGCACAGGGCTCTGTGGAACACACCCACTGTGAGCCTCATCCAAAACCACCCATTTATCCCTTGCTCTGGATAAGCCTCCACAGAGAGCATCCAACAGCTCCCACTGACACCTCCCACACAAAAGAGAAGCAGAAGGAGCCTGGCTACCGCTGCAGAAGCTCCACACCAGGTTCTGTAACCCCACCTCTGACCACAGACACTTCCCTGGGGATGTCTTTTCCCAGTCGAGTGTGTAAAGTGATAAGGCACCCCCGTTCCCTGGGGTGGGAATGGTGCCCAGCACTGCAAGAGTTCACAAGCCTCAGGATCTGTGTGTCTGTACTTGAACAAGGACTGAGGATTTAAAGTCCCTTGTAAGCATGGTGTCAAACATATAGAAGGTTAATCAAAACTAAGATAAAAGCATGAAGCTGATGCCATATGTGTAAGAATAAACATGATTAAAAGATCAGGTGTTCTGAACAAGTCACACAGGATAATGAATCTTGAGTGTGTGAGAAAGTCAGGCTTGGAAACTGTCTGGGAACGTGTGGGACTGAAAACAGTCACAAGTGTGGATGCAAAAAAGAGCGATGTTAAACATCCTGGTTGGCTTCAGTTCAGGAACTGGTGAGCCGTACAAATTTGCTAGAAAAAGAGGAGATAGCATGCTTTCCTAATATCTGCTTCTCCACACTGTGCTAATTAAAAGCATATACTTAAAAGGAAAGCTGTGAAGTCTGTGTCTCCATTGCCGCAGTCCCTTCCAACCCAAACCATTCCATGATTTCACAGCCTCTGCCTGCCTGCATCGACTCTTCCAACTATGTTCCAACTGCTTCTTAGGGGGGAATCCCAAGATTGGGGCGGATGTGGAGGGCACAGAGCCATGAACACTGACAGCTCTGCTCTTGGCTTCCTCTGCACAAGTAGCTGAGCTGCCCAGCCCTTGGAATGGGACATAGGATATTAAAGCTCTCGTTTTCCTTAATGCACTGCAGCAGAGGTGGGTGTGGAACACAAGGCGATGTGGTCACTTAGAGCTGCTACCTTTTCACCTACAAGAAACCAGCGCTCTTCAGGGCTGATTACAGAAAACAAAAGAGGAGGTGACCAGAATCTAATCCTGGAATACAGAACAGCACAGTGGCAACTTATGCTCAAATACAGTCTTTAACTACCATCAGGTATTGTTTATCCAGGTCAATGCAGTGCTACTGTGACAAAATGGGTTTCAAAGAACAAACAACAACTGGTGAGGCAGGAGCTGTGCTTCTTCCTTTTAAATTCACTTGCTGCCATGACCCAGGTATGGCGCACTAAGGGCACCGCAGCACCAGGGATGCTGTTCTGGGGGGCTGGGCCTTGGAGTTTTTGTTGGGTTTTTCCTACCCATTTGTTGAAGGACGCTTTGTTTTCTCTAAGAGTTTCAGACTAGCAGTGTGGGAAGGTTTCTTCCTCCCGCCAGCCCACACAACAGAAGTGATCCTGAGGATTACAAAATGCCAGGGAAGATTCGATGCTGGGTTATGAGCTAGAACACAGCTCATCTCCAATGTCTCAGTAACACATGAGAAAGGACTTTGGGTGACCAGGGTCTTCTGTAAAAGCAGCACAAAGGTTTGTGAGCACAAAGTGTTTTCCCAGGACAAACTAAAGCCATTGAAGCAATTCCAACAGAGACAGCTGAAGGGATGCCAGCCGCATACAATGGATGGAACACAACAGGACACTTCCAGCGTGCGACAGTTACAAATGACCTGACTACCAGAGTGTTTGAAAACTGTGCCTTGCTGGGGACTGTGAATTCCACAGTGAGGTTCAAGAAGACCCCTCTCCCTGCAGACATTTCACCACTGGTACTCCAAGAGCTGGAATACAGAGGAGAAGAGAATCCGCCTGGGGATGGTGTAAGCACAGGGAACACAAAGGAAAAAAATCAGCCTCTTTGGCGCGCAGGCTGAGAGTCCCTCGAAGAGGCATTACCCTGTGATTCAGGCCGCACCAGCAGGCCTTTTCCATCTCCTCCTTCTTACTCCTCCAGGCGCTTCCATTGCAGGACATGTTACTAGGGAATGCAACTGCTTCCAAGTATGGGATAAGGCACATGTATCACCACGCATCCCAAGTCTACTGGAACAGGGTGGCCTTTGTGCTAGAGCCCCTGTGCTCCAGAAACTGAGGTAACTGGAAGCCCTCTGGCTTTTGGGAAATGCACAGCTTTAGGGAAAAGCCATGTAGCAGAGCTAGAACTCAGGAGGTTGCTACCCTTCTGCCTGCATTTGCACAGTAGCTTCAGCTGTGTAACTCTGCCAGAGCAGCCCACTGTCCCAGGGACCTGCCCACAACAGCCTGAGCAACATTCAGGAGTCCAAACCAGGAGGGAACCTCTGACACTGCTGAACTGCAAAGTCACTTCCAAAAACTTAAGATTCAGTTTAGGGGAAAAAAGTCATGTTTGTAATGCTACCTCAAGGCACCAAACCTCCTAAAAGCCTGCTTGAGGTCTCCATGGAACCAGGTGTACCTGAGCGGAGTTCTTGTCGACATAGATGTGGATCACTCCTCCATGTTTGTTACATTCCTCAATCACATCGTCTTTAATTTCAGTGTCCCAGCCAGCTTCTTCTTCACTGTAGGGTGTGGAAGAAGAAAAGGACAGAGATAGAATTGTTATCAGTTGGACAGAATCCAACCCAAAACCCATCAAACACAACTCTACAACAATCCGATTCTTTTCTTAGAGTCTAAAATAATCCATACATGCCAAAGTGACAAAAGCACTTACGTCTGAGGATTAAACATGTTGGAAAGCTGGAAGCACTGTGTTGCAAGTGGTTGTACAGAAGCAGCTGCAGCTAGAACTGTTGTAAATAAAAAAAAAACCACAACCAGTAAGAAACTGAAGAACCCACAGATATGGCTCCAATTTAAATGACCACTTTCCATCTGTTCTTTAAAATCCCAGTGTTCTGCAAGAACAGCAACTGCTCTGATTTAACACAGGCAGGAAAGCAAAACTCATCACTAGCCACTATCTACAACAGCAAAATTTTAAATGGATCGGCACAGAAAGTAGCGCAGATGGACAACAGGTGGAGTAGAAAAGTGAAAATAAACCCCTGTGCGTTGATTCTGGCAGGTTTTCAATTTAAATGTTTCACACGCAACTCCAAAGCCAAGCTGGAGCTGTTTGCCTTTGATGTCTTTCTCCCCGTGGAAGCCAAGCAGCAACTCAGGATTGAGCAGCACCACACCCAGACTGCAGAGGAAAAGGCAGGCATCTCTGAGAATTCTCAACATGTACTTTAAGCATGTTGAATTATCCTTCAAAACGTGCATCCATATTTTTGACCCTTGGAAACACTAACACAAGAAGTGTTTATCATTGTAGTTGTCGAATATTTAAGCCATAGAACAGATCTATATCCTTTTTCCCAGGTGAAATTATTCCTTGTCATTATTGCTATTCAACACCACAGGACGTCCCACTGAAGACAAGCACTGCCCTTTCTGCAGTCTCCACACCCTGTTAATTTAGTTGGAGTAATACCCACCTTCACTACGGGTGCAGGCATTATGGGCCGTGCAGGCAGAGTCAGATGACAACTGACACAGGGACTGTAACCCCAAGCCTTTGACTCTCAACTAACCCCTCTTCCTGACCTCCAACACAGGAAAAAGCCCTACACCCAGCCACACCAACACCCACACATAAACCCACAAGGCCACCCATTTTATAGGCTTAACACGCAGCTGGAGAACATTCCCAACAAGGAGGGAATGCTAAGAAGAGAAGGCAGGGTGGTTTTTTTGGTCCGTGATCTATACGGAATACGATTCCTACGGACACTGATACAACAGAACTCCTCAGGCTCTATGCCAGAAGCATTTCATGTACAGATACCTGCAACAAGACCCACTGGGGACAAGAGACCAAGTACTGGTTTACCTTCATTCTGCTGGGACAGTCTTGTCTGCAGATCTAAAGAAAAAAACATGAAAGTTAATGAGCGCGCATGCTGGCATTGTGGCATCGTCATCTGCCAGCCATGCTGTTAGCTGGGGGCCTTGGGGTTAGGAGCTTGTTCAAGCACCTCAACCCACTCCCACTGATCCTGTCTAGTCATGAGTAACCTCACTAATTTCAGCCTCTCAACTAGAATGTTCTGCAATGGATAGAGATTCCATGACCACAAAGGTAAGCAAACTTCAAAGAGGAACAATAGCTTACAAGGAAAGGTACAGACATGTCCTTTACCTCAGTGCATCGTTTTCCTCTTGCCTTTGCTGGGCCTGGATTCTTTGTCAGACAGATGATGTTCCATAAGACAATAATTACAGTAACTCTTGCAGGCATCTTTACCAACAGAAAGTGCCTGAGCACACAGTTATCCATGTGTGGTGTTCTGAAAGCAGTTACCAAATTTAATTTCAAGCAGAATAAGGTGCTATTTCACCTACTGTCTTTTCAGATAATGGCACTAACAACAGAAGTTACTTTGGTATTTTTCAAATTCACAACCTTTTCAAGTGTTCAGACCATTTAATTTGCAAGAACCACGCTAATTACTTATTTAATAAAAAACAGCTGTCCCGATTTGAAGTAATGGCAACAGACAAAAGCAGACTTTCTAACCATTTCCAATTACAGGAGACCAACACTTGACATCTTTAACCCAAAAACCACTTCAGAATGCAGAAATATAAGCGTAAGCCTCTTCAAGTACACAGCCATGTGACTGCCACAAAGACAAGGAGCCAGAAGACCGAAGTTACCCATCATCTGAATCCACTTGTTTAGAAAGCACTCAAGCAATGGGCTCTAGTAAGCTCCAAAGCTTCCTTGGTAACACCTGAAGGTATCCGGTACCAGCAGACTGCTCCCTAACAATCCCTCCTCCACAACATAACAAGGCACCCAGAGGAGCAAGGGTTTTTGCTCCAAATATCAGCCCAAAGACAAGCCTTCCCCAGTGACTGCCACAGAAGAACACGTACTGGAAACCATACTGAAAAACCAGAGATGGAAGGAACAAGATCCGAAGCTCTGACAACTGGCTTGGTTTCCATCTGAAACTAAACACAAAGAAATCCTCAGCTCCACAGAGCAAGAGATACTGTCTCAGCCTGTATTCTCTGCAGGAACTGCAGAGATTTGTTCAAATCTGTAACTAATTACCTAGTTAATTACTGCCCAGACTTCTTTATAAACAAGTGTTTAAAAAACCCACAACTCGCCAAATCTCCTAATTCCTTCCAGTTGAGTGAGACCAGAGCCTTCTCCCTCTGCACCCTGTACAGCCGAGCTCAAAAAACCCCCACAGCCCAGGGCTCAGCAGCCAAACGCTTCCAGCCACCTGCACCAACAGGGGCAACTCAACTTAGAGCACCAGCCCAAATCCTGCTGAAGGCCAAGCCACATTTCTGCTACTGCAGGAAGACTGGCTAACAACACCTTATGGCAACATGCTTCACAGGTGAATCAGAATTGCGAGGCTGAAAAAGACCTTTGAGATCGAGTACAAATTATCCACCACTTCTAACCTCCCTGTCCACCCATCTTCACCAACAACCTGAACTGTCTTGGAGCTCGTGATAGAAGAATGGTTCTCTACTCTCACTTCCAAACTCACTCAGGATTCAGAAACTCATTGTCACTGTCAGCTCTTATTCTTCCCTATGTGCAGTGTAAATACTATGTGGAAACAATAATTAATCTATCTGTCAAGATCCAAGTGACTTTTTCAGCAGTTCTGTATAATGATCTGCCAGAGCAGGCAGTTCAGCATGGCCAGGGAGTGCAGGCTTGGTACAGAGAAAGCAAGAAAACAGGAATACCCATCACAGTATTTTCTGTAGGGAAACACAACCAAGCTGCACGTTTATTCTGACCCACGGCTATCTTTAAATAAACTAGTGTCTGCCAGTTTTCTAGGTAATTGCTAACAACAGAACTGCACATCAGAGGGCCTGGATGACAACATAGAGTCTCATCCCTCTATGGCAGCGCACAATCCCACTCTTGCTCATCAACAGGTAGTTCCTTCCCCAAAGTAAGGACAAAGGAAGTTTTGTTCAACAAAGCATTAGAATAATGTTCATTGTCTCATGGTTATTTTACGTTTCAGGTTTTAAAACAGAATTTAGAGACAAAGTACACAAGCTATAACTGTTTAGCTTCAATTTTTTCCTGCTGGAATTTTCTCCACAGGAATAACGTCCAAGTTCTCATGTTCCCTGTGATTAACGAAGCTACGGAATTAGTATTTAGTCTGATTCAACTCATCTTGAACATGAGTGACCCAAACTGTTGACAAACATGTAGGTAACACCTCAGATACTGCCTCTGGGAACAGTGCAGCCCTTTCAATGCACTGACAGTTCCCGTTTTCCTCCTCCGTGATTACCTTTCACTGCCAAACGCCCAGGCTATGTAACACGAGTTTGTTTCAATGCTGAACAGGTGAACAAAGTACAACAACCCAAGAATCTCTTACTGACAGCACTGCTGTATTCATTCCTCTCAGTCCAACTCTTGCTGACCACTGGAATTCATGTAAATATCAAACAGGACCATCCCAACACCTGAACTCTGACTTCATCAACAGCCTCAAACTTTCCCAGCTTTCCCTGCTAAAACGCCTCTTTGAGCCAGCTTCCACGCACATCTTGTTCTCTCACTTTTCTAGCTCCAGGATTGCCAAGCAACACAGGTCAGAAGGCCATGGAGAAGAGCTTCTCTGCTGAGGAAAGGTACTGTGATCCAACACTGTCAGCCTTTGGGTGCAGCACCCCTGAAAGCATGTTGTACTACAGTAATATTCCCCACTTCACCCATCTCTAGCACGGCTTTCAAAGGAGAGAAGTGAAGTCACAGTAACAGGACTAGGAACTGGCCAGATTATGATGTTCTTCCTTCCTCTTAAGTGTAGGTAATTTACACGTTCCAGCTACACATGGTATCACACACTTAAAAGTATTTATTGACAATAACAGGGTTCAGACATCCTATTTCATGTACCCACCCCGCACTGCTCTGAGAGCAGCTTTCTCACTGCTCTGAACTGCACACCCTCAGCTCTCACTTTGAGCTTTGCTTCTGCCTTGTGAGTAATTTTCTCTTTTTCAATCCATATTCCCAGCTTACCTTCCTCAAATTCCAAACTTTATGGCCAGTGCCCTCATTACAAACTGAGGCAGTGAGCTTCATCTGAAACATCTCGGGAGTGGGGTTTTTTTATCCACCCTCAACCCCGCTTCCAGTAATTCTCATTTTATCTATTTCCCAAACTAAAAATATCGGTTTATTATCAGTCCTCCCTCCTGTTCTTCATGGGCTCTGCACTAATTCCATATTCCTTTTGAGGCAGTGCATCACCCAGGTCAGTGTGGAGCTTATTTCTAACAGCACAGTTTCCTCTTTCTGTGGAATATAGCTCCAATGTAGAATACCCAAGAAATGTGTAACTTAAGAAGCTTTTTTACGTCCTGTCTGTTCGAACACCCAGTGGCTTAGACAAGATGATTTTATTGCCTTGCTTCAATCACTGCTTTTGCAATCAGAAGCACTGGTTACAGACCTGGTTTGTTTATCCTTCCATTTAAAGTTGAGCAACTCATGAACCCTCCAAGCAATGGTCATTTCTATTCTCATCCAGAACATCTCCATTACTTACCAAATTGAGATTACAATAGCATCCCCTCTTCATGAGTCAGTGAGTGTTTGATGAAGGAATGTGTCGGATATCACATCCAGGAATATCTGGGCCCCACCATTATTACTAGCAATTCTTCTCCAATCTGTATCAGGGAAGTTAAAGTCTCCCACAATGACATAATTCCCGGTAGTAATTTTCTCTAACAAGAGCAAAAAGATCTTTAATCCATAACCAAATCTCACTTTAGGGACAGCTCATGACTCTATGGCAGAAAAAGCTTTTATCTTTTCCCAAAGTTACTTAAAATGCACACATCTGCATTATTCCTTTTCCACAACACGAGTGGAATAAACACTACTCCTACCAGTTTTATTCCTACAGTTAAACACTCGCATGCTTCAAAAACCTCTCTTCAGCCTGATTATTTACTCCTCTGCAGCCATGTTGTCTCATACGGATTCCATGGTACCCCAACAGTTCAGCTGCCTCAGACACTTCTGGCCATGTTCCCTATTTAGGGAGTTTGGATTTCTTCGGCTGCTTTGTTTCAGACAAGGGTGTGGGGAACGGATTGGTGTTTTTTAAAAGACATTTCTCTTGCGTCTGCCTGCTTCTAAGCAGTTGGACTCACCACTATCACCTGCATTAAAGAGGACCCCATTCCAGCAGCATTTGCCTTCAAGTCTCTTTCGGCACTAGATACGCTTTTTCCTGCCACCACATCTTCTTATTCTCAGATAGAAAACCAACTTTATTCTTCACTCCACATTTCCCTTCCATTAGCCAGTTCCTGTTCCTTCCAGGGGTGCATCCATAGGAAGATGCTATTCTATTCTCCTGGCAGCTTCCTACAGTTCTGTGTGTTGTGCTCTTCTCACAGCTACACTTGAATTTCACTGCTGTCACAAACTCTGGTGGAAGGCAAACATAACAATGCCACCTATACTTCGTTCTTTGTTCATTCCCTGACACTCCTCACACACTCGAGCACCCAGGTACTTGTGACATTCAAGTCTTTTCTGCTGCTACAACAGTTTCATGCTCTTTGTTCTTGTATTAATAACAAACAACAAGAAGAAATCCCACTCTGTGCATTCCTCATCTCCTGTGGGAAGTTCCTCATTGCTCTGGTTCTCAGGTGCTCTGGAACAGTCTGTGGTTCAGGCCACTACAAACTGCACCAGCAATAGTATCCTTGTCCCCATTCACCTCTCACAAGAGAATCAAGGCCCAGTAATACTTCCCACATACTCACCTGCACAACACACCAGCTACAGCCAATTCCAAGCAACACACAAATTCCCTGATGGAGAGTGTCCCTCCTCACCAGGACAAACGCTGGATAAATCTAACACTATTGGAGTCTTAGTTGCCGTGTTCCCCCATGATGTCCTGACAACCTTCTCACTCCTGGTACAGCTGTGGTTTCAGAAGGGTAGATCCCCTTTGGCCTTTTAACAGTCAACACTCACACTGCAGGAGAACATAGAAGTCTCCAGTGTTACAGGGAGTAATAAAGACAGAGATGAAGGCTTGGGATGAATTAAAAAAGCTACAGATTTGCCAAAACTAATGCACAGTGAATCATGCCCAAAGCTGTCTCACACCATCACTGTTGATGTGCTTACGATTAGCAAAGTTTTATGGTTTGTAAACCATGCTGTAATACTTATGTTCTCATTTTAAAAGATCACAAAATGTAGTTAAGTAACTCCTGCCTCAAATATAAAGTGTTTTTGAGAAAGAAGCAGCTCATTATTTCTTACCTGCCACAGCTCCAAATGCCAAAGACCCGCTCATCTGCAAAGCCTGCTGTGCGGCCGGGGGAATCTGCAGCCCAGTGCCTGGGAGAAAACAACGTTCCTTGTACAAAGTGCTTCTCACTCAGTTCAGGATGCAGAAGCACAAGCACAAGTATAAGAAATCGTACTGTTGTCAAAGGCTTAACACCACCACTCCACACATTTAGCACCACACTGTGGGCTGTACCAATTCCAGTTCTGTGACCTCCTGTATTTTCACCCATTTCCTACTCATCACCACACATACCTTCTGCAAGTCTCGCCATCAACTGAAGGCGACCAGTTGTTCCCAAGTCTATTCCAGTCCGTTCCAACTCATCACTGTCCAAAAATGAACTAGCACTGGAAGCATCAGTGCGCTCAGTTACGTGTCCCACTTTCATTGGCCTACCAGCCAGCTCGAATCCATTGAGTTGTTCCAAGGCCTTTTTGGCACACTCAGAGTCTGAGAACTGCAGATTGGAAAAACAGGAACTCAGTAACACTGCCTAGAGGATTCAGCAATGCTTCTACTGTTCTGACCCAGGTACACAAACAGGAAGAACACTAAATGTAGAATATAATAGGTGCAACCTAACTTAACATACTCTCTGCTTCCTACTTAAACTGAGCACACATTTGGATATTTACTGTCTGATATTTGTGCAAGAATATATTTAAATATATTTATCATTTTTGAAACTAGAGCACTGAGATACTACAATCAACAGTCACGGCTGCAGTCCTATTTCAAGACTTTCCAAAAACAAGTTCCTCACCTTTGTCATCTTTTAACAGCCATGCACTTACTGGCTGTTCCCAAGAGAAGATCTGCTTTCTGATGGGTAATATCACATTAAATACAGATATTTTGTCAGTGTTAAAACCAACAAATATTAGCAATATAGTTAGTTTGTGTTCATTTATCTCCAAATGCCAGAGATCCCAGCTGAGACTTTTTTTCCATGAAAAATTGTCAGGTCAGTCAAGACACCCAAGTTCACAAAACTATGCCTCCAAGGGAAAAGATGAAAGATGTTTTCAACTGAAAGTTTTAGCCTCTAAAACTTTTCTTCCCCTAAAAAGCCCAAATTACATTATTTTCACACCATGTGTGCCAGTCCTCACTTGCATCTTTGCCTGCAGCAGACAGGCAATGACCACAAAGCACATAATTTCATTTTTAACACATGCATTGGCCAACCACAGAAACAAAAGAAAAAGGGGCATTGCTGCGTGTCCTGCAACGTGACATCTCTCATGAAACCTAATGGAAACTGCCGAGCAAATGACACTACTGCAGGGAAGGTTATTCTCAGAAATCAGCCAAGGAGTCTGTCAGTTCTGATCATACCGTAATAAATCCATATCCTTTTGAGCGTCCAGTTTCGCTATCCATCATAAGCTGAATGCTTTCAATCTAGGAATGAAAATAAAGCTATTTATTATCAGACATTCTGGAATAAAACACAAGACATCAAAACTAAACCTGAACCCAGCCCTGTTCAATATACAGACAGGAATGTGGAACCATTATTCTTTTTTCCAATTAGTTCCTCATTCCCTCCTCAAGTCAAAATTAGTGTACAGGCAGCTGGATACATACTTTGAAATTAAAACAGAGGCAGGTAAACATAAGGGTGCTGCACCAGCTAAGAAAATCCATTTTACAAGTTAAGAAATGCCATTTACATGACTTTGACCAGGGACTTCAAGAAAACAATACTCCCATATAAGGACAGGCTGAGACACTTGCGGTTTTTCTGCCAGAGAAGAGAAGGATCCGAGGAGACCTTAGAGCAGCTTCCAGGACTGAAAGGGGCTCCAGGAAAGCCCTTATACAGGCTTATACAGGTTTAAGCTGGAGAGGGCCCGATTTAGGCTTCACATATGGAGAAATTCCTTCACCATGAGAGTGGTGAGACGCTGGAACAGGTTGCCCAGGGAAGTTGTGGATGCCCCATCCCTGGAGGTGTTCAAGGCCAGGCTGGACGGGGCCTCGGTCAGCCTGATCTAGTGGGGTGTCCCTGCCCATAGCAGGGGGGGGTTGGAACTAGATGATCTTTAAGGTCTCTTCCAACCCAAACCACACTATGAGCCTTTTTTAGCAGGACCTGTAGTGACAGAACATGAGGCAATGGTTTTAAACTAAACAGAGGGAGATTCAGACTAGATGGGGACAAAATTTTTTACATTGTGGGTGATGAAACACGGGCACAGGTTGCCCAGAGAGATGATCAATGCCCCATCCCTGGAAACATTATAGGTTGGCCTAGACAAGGCTCTGAGCAACCTGACCCAGTTGAACATGTCCCTGCTCACTGCAGGGGGCTGGACTGGATGGGATTTACACATCCCTTCCAACGCAAACCATTCTGTCATTAGAATTTACCCTGCCAAATGGCTCAAAAATCCCTCGCAGCATATCCTCAGTGATGTTGAAGTGTAAGGACCCCACATAGAGTCTCATTGGACCAGCACTGCCCTTCTGCAGGTTATTTGCCATTGCTGCTGCTCTGTTTTTCTCTGCCTGAGGAAAGGAAAGCAAAAAACCACCTTCTGTAAGAATTTACTAAGCAGCCCTAACATAAGCAGTTCACATCTATCAGAGCAGAACTAGCAGATTGACCAAAAACACAAGCTGTTTTGTAACCTCCACATTATCCTATGGCCTTCAATGTAAAACCTACAAAATCTAAGACCATGACTATGTACAGAGACATAGCTTCCAAAGGCCTTCAAATCAAACAATGCTCTGCAGAATTCCAGCTTATGTCTGGCAAATTAACACTTCACTTTTCACATATGCTGGAAAGCAAACATAATATACACGACAATCCTGTAACAGCTTCATTATTACTACTTGCTTAACATCTGTATTTTCAGAATGCATTTCTATCACTTTGAATCACTTTCATTTGCCTGGCAGCTATGGAAAACAAAGGTCTCTCCATAACCAGCATAAATATCATTCTTGTTTCGGTTTTCTAAATAGTCAGTGGTGACCAGATTCCCAAACAGTAAGTTTTCCAGCAACAGAAAAGGCAGCGCTAGACATGAGCTGGTCCCTTCCAACCGGAATTAACCTACAATTCTAAGCAGTGACATTCAAAGGGAGCCCACAGCAGTCAAAATCAGCCAGCTGACAAATAAAGATGTTCAAGCAACTCCCTGCACATGTAAAAAGTGGAGAGAAATGCTTGCTAAATAAAAGAAGAAAACCTCCTTTTTTTGTTGAATGTGTAAGTAATTTGCCATTAAAGCTTAACTAAATAAGAGAGTCTGAGGGCAGATATTTTAGTAGCAAGGCCTGTTGTGACAGGACAAGGAGAAATGGTTTTAAACTAAGGCAGGGCAGCTTTAGTTTGGATATAAAGAAGACATTTTTTACAATGAGGGTGGTGAGGCACTGGCACAGGTTGTCCAGAGAATGGATGGAGTATTTCCACAGATGCCTCATCCCTGGAAATACACAAGGCTAGGTTGGACAGGGCTCTGAGTAACCTGGTTGAGTTAAAGATGTCCCTGTTCACTGCAGCAGGTTTGGACTGGATGACCTGTAAAAGTCCCTTCCAACGCAAAGCATTATATGATTCTACGAATAACACTGAGGCTGACAGCTCCTTACCTGTGATGCCTGTACTATGATGGGCACACCCAGGACTCGCTGTCCAGTTAGTCCTATCGCCAGAGGCACTGAGCTCACATCCACAAATTCTACATAAGCAATTCCCTTCGAACGCCTGGAATTCCTATCTGAAATCATTCGCACATCACGAACCTGAAAGGCAAGGATAGAAACGCTATTAAGAGATCAAGGAAAAAATAATACAGCAACCCATTACTCAGACAGTTATTAATAACCAGACAACGATTTGCCATGCCAGTGGCTTTGTAATCATGATGCAAATCTGGAGTAGCACAGAGCTGTCTAACAAACACCCCAGAGGCATGCAAACATTTTAAGTTGCCACTCAGTCAAATGTAGCACATTACAGGAACGGGGGCATTAGAACACTTCCAGCACTGCAATGCCATAAGGCAGAACCTCATAGCTGATGGAACAAAGAAAGCTTTTTAGAATTACAAGTTATATTAATTTTACTCTAACTAGAAGACCTATGTGCAAAAGACCAAAACTTCTGAAAAACATAGCTGTTTTCATCAGAACTGTGCTGCTGCGTTCTGCATGACATCACAGGCTAAACCATGAACTATTCATGTTCAGAGCATTTATGAATGTTCGTTGCCACTCATCTACCCTCTCACTGGCACTGGAAGCTCCAGAAAAGCATTCAAGATTCTGCAGAATAACCACCCTGTACCAGGACAGCTTGAGGAAGTATCCAGAACCATTTTCACCTCCCCATTAATTACCTTTCCTACTGTAGAGAAAAATTCTTCCAGGTCTCTTGGTCGAATTCTCGCAGCCAGCTGCATGCAGAATACTGTTCGAGCATCTCTCTCTTCTGGGGTGAGGTTATCAATAGGTTCTCTGCAAAGAGGAATGTTCAGTTAAAAATAATCTCAATTAAGTTAATCCATCTCTGGATCATGCATGAAACTTTAAATAATTAGTATTTCAAAGCCTGATTGGGTGGGGAAAAAAAACACCCATGATATTAAAAAAAAAACAAGGTCAAGGACTGCAGAGTATCTAATATTAATGTAATATATAATACATTTACTTCTCTACCATGACTAAGAATCCCATTTCAACTGTAAGCATTGATGGGAAAATTTTACTTTTAAGTACAGTAAACAGAGGTCCCATTTTGCTACTTTGTTAACAGTACCACTGGGAAGCTCACAGTCAAGAGAGACCGGATGAAGGCCAGGAAAAGGGGATTTACTAGTCCAGACCAGCTTTCAGAGCTCTCGGACAAGCAGTATCTACTGTGTACTGTGGCTTCACAGACTAAAATCTTACATCTGCATAGTCACTTCACAGTAACTACAGCCACTGCATTAACACAAACATTATTGCCATCCCACAGTTTTTAGTTCTGGCTTGTTAATCCATGTAAAAATATCAATACTGAATAATTACTCCCACCCTTGACACCAGAAGCACCAGGTTAATATTATTTCAATACTGTTCACTAGCTAAAATTAGATGCTCCACTTTTAAGGCGTTAAAGTTTCAAATGTTAAAAAAATTAAATCTGACTTGTATGTAAGTACCACACATTGTGCCCTGCACAGAGTTCCCAATCATGCAGCCTGTATTTGTATTTTAAAAATCACTGAGAATACACAAGAATTTAAACTAAAATTACCTCAGTAAGAGTTTGCTAATAATTAAAATAATTAAAAAAGCAATGCAAGATTGGTTAAATTTAACTGCATTAATTCACAGAATAATCTCATTAGCATCTAGTTAAATCCAATTCCCTTAAATGAGAAGCCTAAGCATGGATAAGCATGTCCTTGATTTCAAAGGTTTCTCTACGAATAACACCAACACACACCGAATAGGAAAAAAGTAGCATTTGTACAGCATTTTTCCATTATGTACTTAAGATTATTAATTAAGATTTAGCAGAAAAGCTAATTTAAATTACCATTAACAGGAAAAAGATTGAGAACACAGAAACATGAAAAGCAAAGCAAGACATATTGCAAATGGCCATTAGTTACAACTGTACTCTGCTACTTGCAGGGGGAGGAGAGGGCATTTATGACACGGGGAGAAGGCATCATATTTTCAGGGCTCTCCTCTCATGAGCTTTCTGATGAAGAGCAGCACTACTGTGAGTGGAAGCTGCAAAGCAGGTACTCCTGTATTCTTTCACCATTACTTACCCAACTTCAAACAGAAAATAAAACCCAAATGTGTGCAAAAATTCCTACCTGACAGGGCTCCTGTCTTTTCTGAAAGGACTTTTGCTTCTGGAGCGTCGTCTGCTATAAAAAGAGAATGATGGGATTATAGGAAAACCTTCACACATACCAATCTGATTTTAAACAAAACCAGTTAATAATGTAATAAAAAGTAAAGAAAGCTCAGAAACCTTAATTTGATGCTATGAGGCAGACCAATCTTCCCTCTGATGGCACTGTTGAATTTCGGACCAGAACTACAGCAAAAGCAAAGACAGATATGAGTACATCCGAGTACTGGAATTCAAGCTCTCCCGTCTGTACTCACAAAGCATTGCAAGCATTCACCTACTCTGCACCTGCACTTGTGAACACTCTCCAGCTGCACACATCACACACATCAGCCAAGCACCGCAAACCCTAGAGCACAGAACATGCCTCTTGTTCAGTTTCACCTGCATCACAACACCCCAGCCTACACAGGACTCCAAGGAAGAACAGAATCATGAGCCAGCCAGGCATGGCACATTTGTGTGCACAGAATATTCTGAGCTACAGCAACTGTTGTCACAATTTTCACAGGGCGTTTTGTCCACATGCATGTTCTCCCTCCTGCTAACTGCTAAACAGCACCTGACTGGCTTGGAACTCTGCCTCAGAGTAGAGTGGTGCTGGCAGGATTGTTTGCTCAAGTTTAATGTTTTAAAAATGAAGTTTCATGAAATTTAAAATGCAAGTGGAAACCAAAGAAACTCCCAGCAGACATCTGCCATGGGCACATTCACTAATGTCTCAGCTCTAGCTACTAAAGTGCTACAAATACGCAAAGGCAGCTTCCTTTACTTAAAGTTCTTAATGGACACCAAAACACAGTGTGATTCACACCGGCAGTTAACCTTCTAGAGACGTCACCATAGGTGGAATCCAAGCTCTTGGCCGAATCTAATTTCAGACCTCCAGATTGTCAGAACCGATGGCAATCTGCCCACTGCTCCTCTGTCAGGGACAGTCCTCTTGCCAATTACTTGTGGCACAGGGTAACAGACTGACATCAATGTAAGAGTCATCTCATTCTCCCTGAACTCGACCTCCTTGTGCATCCAAGGCAAAGCACATCACCTGCTAATGTTTCTTCTGCACCTCCACTGAGCAGCAGTGGCACTGCTGCACTGAATGCCAGGGGCTTTGCTCATCTGCACAGGACCAATTTTCTCTACTGTGGTTATCTATCGAAGTGAGAACACCCTGAGGGCAGCATGAAGACTAAGGAGTCTTTCACTGAATCCCTTTAGCCAAACAATGTGTCTCATCAACATATTCCTGATGCTCAGTAGAGTAGTGATACTTAAACTCAGCACCCACAACGGGAAGGAAGATGCCTGTTTCTAAATACATCACGACAAAGGCAGCAGTAGCAGGCCAAGCTCCAAATCCATGCTGGCCAGGTTAAAGCAAGGGGAATGTAGCCCTGTACAACACTAGAAAAACATGAAGGAAAAAGACCATTTAGAAACTACTTATTAAGAGAAAATAAGACACAAAACCCAGTCATACACTGAGATGAGATTGACCAAAACCAGACTTCTCTTGCCTAGGATAAGTTCCTCCATTCCTTACTCCAGTTCAGACCAATGACTGCTGAGGGCCCTCCAGGTTCTCCCATGTCCACAGCACACACGGCCAAAAGCTGCACCTGGAAAGGCTGGTACTAATCCCGGACACTGGCTTCTTATCAGAGATGGGATTACCTTGCATGTTCACACCACCTGCTACAGAACATTGTATTCTCCATTTCAATTCACATGCAGCAAGATCAACCAACTACAGCGACCCCAGAACATTAACATGCACACCAGCCAAATGATGGCCAACAGCCAAGACCATGAGGCTTTAAAGAAACTGTGAAAGAAATGTTTTAACTGTTTGTCTAAATTGAATGAAAAAGACCTGAGAAGACGCACAATAACAGTTTTCAAGTGTATATACAACTTCAGAAGGAAAAAAAACCACAACTCCTAAAATTTCTTTTCCACTGTCACCCTTGACAAAGAATTAGCATCTTATTTACATGACCAATGAGAGAAACATCAGAAAACCCCAGGAAACCACGTAACAGACCACTGGACCAGTCTGAGCAGAAGGCTGCCTAGGGCAAGACGACGGCCCAGGTTACCTTCTGAAGATTCTTTTCCAACAGGGATGCATTTCTTTGGATTTTTCAAAGGAGCCTTGCTTGCAAAGCTGCAGATCTCCAGGGAATTTTCTTCTTTCCTCCTACTGCCTAAGAACTCTTTTCAACTGATGCCCAATTCCTGCTACCACATATACAAGCACCAAGCGGAAGCAATCGATCATTATGTCTAGGGGTTACCTTCTTCATAAACCAAGTGCCCCAAATACCAGGTACAGTCAAAGCACAGACAGAAACATGCTTTCCTAAACCAACACAATGCTGCATGGCCCAAGAACAACAATCAAGTGAGAAGACAAGCAAGTAAAGTATCAGCTTTCACCTCCTCAGTCACATCCAAGGTTCCAACCAGAAAGTCCCATATAAGGTAAATTTTGGCTAACGAAGTCCAGGAGAACCACAGCTCTCAGCCCTCCTGTAACAACTGTTTTACCAGCAGCACTGCCTGAATTCTTGTTTCCAGAACAATAACAGGATAGCTCAAGCGACTTCTGCTACACTGGCAGTAGCCGGGATTTGTCAGACGTATGTAAGCAGGAACACTTGGTCAAGTTCTTACAACATGCAATAATGTAACTATAAAACACCTGTAGGGCAAGATACACAAGAAGAACAACAAAACACCCTGCGAACACTGAGCAATGCAAGCCAGTCACTCAGTTTTAAAAAATTAAGACATTTAATCACTATCTCATGCTTAAAGACGACAAATTCCAAGTCCTCAGTTCTCTGTGGCGCAATCTTCTCCATTTCCTTCAGAATCACCTATACCAGACTTTGTCTTCTCTCTATTGCAGAGATGCTTCCACATCGCCCCCAGCAGCAAATACTTCTCAGCTTAGAGACACACCAGCTTGAAAAGGAGACTTTATAAAGCAAATAGGAAAGATCATAAGGAGAAGAGTAAAAAAATTAAGTACAATAAAAATACACCCACAAAGTATTTTGAACTGACACTGCAGTCAGCTACAACAAACACTCGGAAGGAACTGCCTCATGAGGCGAGATTCCAGATTCAAGTTCTCCAGCCAGTGAGAGCATTCTTGTAGCCACTTTTGAAACCCTGTGCTGATGCCACTTCTGGCAAAACAGTTTCCTCATATGGAGCACCATTTTTTGTAGATCCAAAGGAGGCTGATGATATAGGGGCCTTCATCTCCCCAACTTTTGTCTCCCTGAAAGTCAGCACCTGTTATACAGCCAGTAAAGGGAAGTCTCTGCATGGAAGAGTCCTGAACAGGAAATAAAGTTGTTCTCGTCTTCCAAGAGCCTTCTCTTCCATACCATCCGAGTCAAAATTAAGACTTTTGGAACCACATTAGTACATGCATCGCTTCAAAAGCGTCAGCCATGACCTACAAGCAAACAGCCAACTGCTGGCTCCACAGTTACCACCAAGGCTTCCAGGACCCACACAGCTGCCCTGTACCAGTCTTACACTAAACTGTTTTAAACACTGAAATTCTACTTCATTAAACAAAAGCAACAATTCAGCAACTTCAGCAGAGAACACAACACTGTCAAACCAACAAGGACCTCATACCCTGAGCAGGGACTAGATTATCTCACCTCTTAGCTCACTGTATCTCAATATGAAAGACAGCTGAACAGCTACGGAGGAGATTCAGCGCAATGAAAAAGACGACTCCTCACAATCCTTTACCTTCCTGCCACAACATATCTTGACGCATTAAAACAGGCTTGGATTATTGTAGTAACATCCATACTTTCAGCCCCTACTTAAAGAAGTTATTTTGGAAGGCTGGAAAATTGAAGCTCGCAAACTTCTCCAGGTGAAGAACCTTCCCCTCCACTGACAATTGCAGTTAGCGGAATGCAGCAACTCCTAAACAAGGGATATGATGAGGACATCCTCTCTGTGCACTGGAGAAGAGAAGACTGGCAGGCTCCACACACAAAGGCTGAAGATCTTGATCAAGGTCCTCTGTAAGGCCATCTGGAGCCACACTGGTGGCACCAGCAGAAACAGCTGCTATGGTTTCACAAGTGCCATGGAGCTGCAGAGAACATTCCAACTCTGCACACCAGAAATCTTCAGAGCTGGAGACCCGAGCAGCTCCACAGAAGCTCAGGCAGGCCTGATGCTTCAGATAAAGCCAAAGCAGGGATGATAACCTCCATGATCTCAAAGGAAACAGGACTGACAGAAGTGCAGGATGCCACTGCATCCCAGCAGAGATAGGAGCTGCAGTGTGTTTTCATTATGACAATGCCAACATCCAGGTGACTTAGTGCAAAATGAATCCAAGACCTCAGTCATTTTGTGTTTGCATTTCAAGAGTATCAAAAGGCAAGCATCTCTGGATCAGAACCCAGCCACCCAGAAAAGCATCTATGTGTAGAAATCTGTACAATCTCACGATTTATCAGAAGGTAGATACTGTCTTCTCAAACGTCTTGAGAGATTTCACGATCACAGACGACATTACATGTCACAATTAAAAAAACACATCCCTCTCCAATGCCTGCTCTGACGCACTGTGGCATTCTGAGATTGGACAGCAGTTGAGACAAGACCCAAACAAAAGCAGACACAAACAGCAGTCTCAGGGAATCAACAAAAGCCAACCATACAGCCCAGTTCTGGTTTTCACTGTTTTTAAAGCAAAAGGAGGTGATGGGGAGCAAAGGGGGAGGGCAGGAATACAAACCAGCAGAAAAACAGAATAAATACCAATGAAAAAATGCTTTCTGAGACATTATTTGCAGCTGCCATGAAGCACCTACAGCATAAGTTCCATCACACCAAAGGTCTGAGAGGAACTGACGAATTCTTCTCTGAACAAATCTGAGAAAAAGCAGGGCAAACATGCAATGTGTGGGCACGACTACAACAAGACACTTTCAGTTTAGATGCTTATACAGTGAGTGCTCAAGAGCAGCAACCCAGTGAAAACCTTTAGTCTGTAACCAAAGTCACAGGGTGCTTTTCATTTTTTGACAGTTAAGCTCTCAGGTTCATACACTGCAGGATAAGTAGAAAACTTGCTCGTTATTTCAATTTTGTGATAAACCATTTCCCAGTTTTATACTTTTTCCACTTGATTTTGCATCTTTCTACATTTGGATAAGAATGAAAAATAGCAAGAGCAATGGGATATGTTATTATCCTCCTCTCTTTCACTCCATTATTTATTAACACTCTGCAACCTTAACCTCTCACCATTCTGATATTAGTGTCACGCAGAGTGACACTTTAAGCTTCCACATCATACACGGCAGCAGGACACACGTAACTCTACATAAATAACCTACTAGGGACTCCTATAGCGGCCTCTGAATCTGCGGTCTCTGCTTCTAGAACGGCTGCGTCTGCGTTCTTTGCTTCTGCTCCTTTTCCTTTCCCGGCTTCTACTCTTCTTCCTTTCCCGATCTCGGCTCCGTTTGCGCTCCTTACTTCTGCTCCTCTTCCTGTCATGGCTTCGACTTCGGCTCTTGCTCTTTTTTCTCCTGAGAAAGAAAAACATGACTTTAGTTACACACATAGTTCAATGTTAACATTTACCTCACATTCCATCATTCCTCTAACCTGATGTCACAGATATGAATACGAAAAAGTTTCTACCTGTTGCCATTGACAAGTTCCTTCCGTTAAATGGGTGATTAATCATGTCTGCAATCTTTCAAAAATAGTCATGCACAAAGTGCTCCAAAGCATTTTCTTATTTTAAATTTTGTAATCGCTAAAGAATGCTTCCAGGAAGAATAAAAATTAAAATTTCCTGTATTAAATCTTGCACATCCGAAATGCAGCACTTCATCTAACAAACACTTTAAGTACACCATCAAGATGTTAAGAATAGAGAGTATTTTCACAGCAAAATAAAACAAAAAACCTCAACAAAAACAGAAAGCAAGAGGCAAGTCTGAGGGAAAGGAAAGTTGTTCTCTCTTGATTCTCTCTGCTACAGGTTGTAACACCACCTAAGAGCTCCCCTTCCTCCTTGCTACTCCCACTCATAAGCCACTTGCTTTTCAAGTCTGTGGCTCACACTGAGTTGGGGCAAACTGCAGATTTACTTAGAAAATCTAAACTTTCAAAATCTGCAAATCTATTGTACCTCAAATACGAAAGCCAGTGAGCCACTGTTTTGGGCCACTTTTTTTTGGGGGGGCCCCTCACCACAAGAAGGATGTTGAGGCTCTGGAGAGAGTCCAGAGAAGAGCAACGAAGCTGGTGAAGGGGCTGGAGAACAGGCCTTATGAGGAGCTGCTGAGAAAGCTGGGGGTGTCTAGCCTGGAGAAGAGGAGGCTGAGGAGAGACCTCATTGCTCTCTACAACTACCTGAAGGGAGGTTGTGGAGAGGAGGGAGCTGGGCTCTTCTCCCAAGTGACAGGGGACAGGATGAGAGGGAATGGCCACAAGCTCCACCAGGGGAGATTCAGGCTGGACATCAGGAAAAAGAATTTCACAGAAAGGGTTATTGGGCACTGGCAGAGGCTACCCAGGGAGGTGATTGATTCACCCTCCCTGGAGGTGTTTAAGGGACGGGTGGATGAGGCATTGAGGGACATGGTTTAGTGACTGATGGGAATGGTTGGACTCGATGATCCCGTGGGTCTCTTCCAATCTGGTTATTCTATGATTCTATAAATAATTCGCTTAGTCTAGGACCTTAAAAATCTAAGTCTCCTAGTTTTGAAAATACACACATATGCTTACATAAAATGAACATTAAACACATGCTCAAGCAACTACTTAAAGAAGTAATTTACCTCAAATTAAATTTTCAGAATAATCAAGTTTGCTACTGAACTTTTGAAACTTGAAACATCCTTTTCTACTCAGTCTTTTCTCTCCTCCCTTTGGGCACACTGATTACATGTACCATCTTTTTAAAACGTGGCCACTCAGAACCTATTTGTGCTGCCCACCCCCCACTGAAATTCATCCCTGCCACTTTCTACAGTCATGCACGAACTATGATTCTAGCTGGTTTAAAGATCTCTCAGCTGCCACATTTCACTGAGCACTATTGTCACCAGCAGCTTTGGCTCACCAGTCTCCACTGAGGAAGACTCGTTAAAACGAGTCTTGGTATCTTGGTATTTATCTCTCAACAGAAACACTTTATAATTTGTTTTTAAAAAACAAACCATTTCATTTTTAGTTGTTTATTTCTCTATAATACCCTATCAGTTTCTCTAGTATTTTTTTAATGGACAGAGAAGCTGCTGCACCAAAACCTGATATTCAGAGGCTTCACAACCTTAGATGACTCCACCCAGAAATCCCAAACAATCTGCATCAACATCACTTACACCATGTTTCCCACAGCAATGCAGTCTGTGATGGCTGGGCATACACAGATGCCGTTTCATAGGACTCACCCCTTATCAGCATCTCCATTAAGGTAAACCCCCTCTCTTGCTACTGTAACTCCCAGAAGCTCCCCGTAGCTCCACACACTGGCCAGCAGCAGAAACTGATAACTCAGCCAGTCTTCTGTGAAGGTACCAGCTCCTCCTATCCAGCTGTGAGCTGATCCCTCTCTGCAGGCAAAGGCTCCTAACGTCCCACATCCACACTCTGCCTTCCGATCCTGATTAAACTGGACATACAGTACAGCCATCTACTGAAAATGCAGTCTTAATCCTTTCCATTTCTAACATCGAGTATGACCTGGCAACTACTGAAAGCTCCATACTGAATCTAATGTTATCTTCTCGTTGTTCCTGTGGATTGTGGTTTGCCCGACAGTTTGAATCCTTTCAGAACTCCCCAACTGAAGGACACTTGAGGATATAATCTAGATAGCAACACTGCAAATTACTTAATTGGTAAGCAAAGCAAGAAGCCTTTAAAGCCCATACAGACCTTACTGTCAAGAGTCACATATAGAATGGTGTAGTTCACTCTTTAAACCTTTATAGGGGAAGACCAGCTGTATCAAATTGATTCTGGGACAAACAGCTTGACTCAAACAGAGCTGCAGGAATAATGAGCCTTGCAGCAATTGCTAACTCAAAAATGGAAATGGGGAGATACCACAGGAGCAACATTTCTGAACAAGGGTTCAACTAGGAAAGCAGAGAGAGGTGAAACTCCACACAACTGCAATCATAAGAGCTGAAAAACATGTTGTCTTTCTGCTATTTTACAATAATAGAATTATTTCCTAGACTTCAGGGCATGCAGATTTAGCCTGAAAATGGGAAGATGGGCCACAATATAACTAATGCCATAAAGCTTTAGTATTAGCTTACAGCAACCATGGAAATGAACCGAAACACGTTCCAGTGTTCCAACCCTTCCACAATGAACCAGGGCCAGAACTAATTCCAAAATGTAAAAAACACTGCTTTTCTTTCAGATCCCAGTTTACATTTTCAGACCAGCCATCCAAACAAAAGCAGGGGCACTGGGTTTATATTTTAAAGTAATAAAAATTCAGAACTTTAAAATATGGGGATCAGCTGCTTTTAATGGGATATCAGGGGTCACAGTGTTCAGCATCAGCACAATGCCCACAGCATTGTTTACTACACAGATACAGGGTACAATTAATTCTAAATCATTAAATTCCCACACAAGTCTGCCTTTGAAACCAGACTTCTCATTTCCCAAATATTTATGCACTCGGGAAGCTTTGGATCCCCTCAGCATTTCACTTGTATGAGATCAGAACACAAAACCGTACATAATGGCTTCTCAGCTGGGTATTTCAAAAGCACACCGGTCACTGTTTACTCAACTACCAAATTCATAATTGCTCTTTCTACATCAACTACCTCCTCACCGAATTATGCTTCTAAGGTAAGCAATTTATTTTACTAACTTAAAAACCTGCAATTTATTTTGGGTATTGAAGAGACTCTTTCATGCTAGGCACTTTTCTTCAAATTTCCTATTTGATTCCAGCCTCTTTGGGTCATCAGGGTTCAGACTCATGCTGAATTATGCTTCCTGAAGAAGGTGGGCTTGCGCTCTGGTCCTTTAAAAAAAGGATATAGCGTAATTTTATAGAAATTAGATTAGAAACAAAAAAATTTAGCCACTTTTGAAGGGGGAGGAGGACGGGGGAGAGGATCCAACTCCTTAAGCCTTTTCAAGAAAGCACTACTTCGAGCAGTTCTAAATCATGTAAAATTCTATGCTAAATACATTTCTTACAATGCACAATCCATTGTATTGCTAGAACAACAAAAAAAAGAAATTAAATACGCTTCACCTGTCAAGCCTGTATTTTTATCTGATGCTCAAATTAAATGCTTCCACAACTGTGATGATAGTAGTGACAAGGGTAGAACTACATTTGTAAACAACCAAGTTTTGTAACGGCTGTAGCTGCAGCAATTGCAAATATCAAGCTTTACCACTCTGACTCCCTATCGCAAGTTTTCAAAACTCAGCACCCTCCCCCAAAGTAGAGAACTGAGAACACACTCACTTCTTGCTGCGTTCTTCGTGGCCATTGGCACTGCTCAACTTGTTCTCATCCTAAGCAGGGTTGATAGAAGAACATCGTGAGGACGAAGCGGAAACATTTCAAGTGGTCAAAGGGTAATGGGAATAGGAATAAGAAAATACAAAACAAACATTTTAATACTAAATTACTTGTTTACAGTTTAAGGTGGAAAGCTTTAGAAAATTTAGGTAGGCATGTTTAACCACTTTGCTGCTTAAATTTAAGTCATACAATTACAAAGTACAAGACTTACATCATTTAAGAGTGTGTACTAAAGTGTAGATACTTCCTTACATGGTTTAGAGAGAAAGTTATCCTGCAGAATTCAGCACTCAAGTGGTTAAATGTTACTTCTATGAAATGTAAGAGAAAGTTTCAGGTTTGTGTATGCATGCCCCTCTGACCAGCACCAAGGCTACACCTCTGCCTAAGCCCCAGTGGCTATGCTAGCAGCCAGCCACTATGGATTTCCTGTGACGGATGCCATTCCCGAGATCTTCGCTCATTTTCGTTGAAGGGTTGTAAGAGCTTGATGTCACCTCTGTCACACATCTCGCCCTGAAGCAAACAGGGATTCACACTGCTTTAGTAACGTCGACTCCCAAGAAAGCCAGCAATAATCCACCAGTCCAGCCTAAACATTCCCTATTTCCATACCTGTTTACATGGAAAATATCCATGTTAAACCAGGACACAAGAATTTTAACATAAAATTTACAAATTTCTTTTCAAGATTTTAACATAACTGCTAAATATTACGTAAACTACATTTAGCACTTAAAACTTACAAATGCTCATCCAAAACTCATGACATGGTTGCAGTAAGGACTGCAGAATAGACTAACAACGGCTGCTATGTAGTTATATACATGCTTTACAGTTTAATCACATCAGTTACACAAAAAGTACAATTCCTAATTGACTTAATACATTTATTGTGAAACCAGTGCTAAAGCATGCATCACGTTAACACTTCACCACTATGTGGTGAAAACCACAAAAAGACAGTATTCATTTGCTGCTGGTTTAGGTAAGAGACATCACTACGCTAGTAAAGATTTTGCATTATAATTGACATTTCCTAATTGAACAACTAAGAGAGAAGAATACAAGCGCTTATTTTAGCATGACACCGCAGACTGTGATACTGTCTTTTACTTGCTAAGAACATTCTATTCAGGGATCCAAGAATTTCAATAAATTTGTTCACTCAGCAATTGATTTCCATCTGCCCTATTAAAAGATTAACCACCACCAGTCTCCTGCGTTAAAAGCAAGTCTCACTCTCCTTGCACCGAGCTGACTGTTCAAATATTGACTTGCCATGGGACTGGTGGAAAGGTTATTCTTGGAACCCTGCCGGCTTCCCAAACCACTGCATTCACCTTGTTGCTATACCAAACTGAACCTGGCAATTTAGGGGAGGGGTTTGGTTCTTGGGGGATTTTTGTTTTGTTTTCGCTTTTTGTTTTGTTTTGGGTGGTTTTTTCTCTTTTTAAACCTCAGGGACCACGGTACAGCGATACGTCACTCAATTACTACCTTATGATTGACAGTTCACACTGGAATCAAAGGTGAATTCATGGGAGTAGAGGTGAGATATCGTTAGGCAAGTCTACAAAGAGAGATAGATGGGCATTTATTCATCACGCTGAAGTGAAACTACTGCACAATATAATCACATTAACAGCATATATATACTTGTAAGTTACATGTAATGCATCTCCAACAAGATAAATCACGAGGGCTCCAGGGATGTTAGTTACAGTTCAGCAGTAGTTTCATGAATAATGTGAAATTAAGGCAAACAGGACCTCACTGGCACATTTTTCTCACCTTCTTGTAAGGAGCCTCAAGCATTGCTTCAATATCAATATCATCAGCCATTTTTCAGGACACCTGAAAGAAGAAGAAAAATCCACCTCAGACAGAGAACATCCCCATGCTTTTATTCCCAACGCTTCTGCTGAGGTGGTGATCCCTGCATCAGCTCCCACTGACAGAACAGTGTCTCCAAAGACACTGCCAACAGGAACTAGAAGGAAGCTTTGACCAGCATATGATAAAAGAATGTGACACAAAGCCATTACAGCTGTGAACAACCAGATGTTACCGCACACAATCAGCCAGCAGAAACCTCTGAGGCTTTCCCCCTCTTCCTCTCCAACCGAAGGCCACAGATCACTGATGATGCAGAAGCACAGGCCTGGTGGCCATCTTGGGAAGTGCTAGAGCTTACCCAAAGGATTACCCAGGAGACACACAGAACACTCACGGCTTCGCACCATTTGCTACCATCGCACTGACTGATCTGGAAACTTGCAGGGAACACAACGGTACTTAAAGAAACACAGCCTGCATAATAAGGGCCACAGAAGAGACAGCTGTGATTCAGGCGTTCAGAGCTACTAAAACACATGCAAGATCCATCCATCTGGAACGAGCCACAGCACCATGGAACACCAGTCCCCACAAACTTCTTTCATTAAAACCATTCCTCTTATTTTTCGACTTCAACACCCCAGTGGTTTTGTGGTTTTAATCCCTTTGACAGCTCATTTCCTTTCCCTACGCAGCCACACAATATATTAAGAACCTCCCAAGTCTCTCTGCATTACAGAGACTCAGCATGCTCAAATCTCTTGATAAAAGTTTCCCTCCCTTTTCCTTCTTAAGCTCCAAAGCAGCTATGCCTCCAGATCCAAGTCAGACAGCCCAAGAGTGAGGATGTTTCTGTGTGTGTACCACCAAATGGATATTCAATCACACAGGTCAATGCTTGCACCATGGTTACTGTA
This sequence comes from Clamator glandarius, assembly GCA_033459285.1. Classification (NCBI taxonomy): domain Eukaryota; kingdom Metazoa; phylum Chordata; class Aves; order Cuculiformes; family Cuculidae; genus Clamator; species Clamator glandarius. The sequence continues at coordinate 1,343,750 of JAUNZM010000355.1, read as the reverse complement.
ACTGCCGCACAAACTGTGCTGCAGCGACTTGGCCAACACAATGAAACTGTATCAACACTTCAAGATCCTTTGAGCTGTTTGTTCACTCACAAATAATCAGACCAGAACTGCACCACATGCAAGAAGCACATCACCTCCCCTGACTATCGCCCAAATACAATCGAGAATAAAGCATAAACTTTTAGCACTGAGAGCACTGGAAGCTCACATGCAGTTATGTCACCAAGGCAGTTGCTATTACCTCTCAGGCTACAGTGCCATAACTTAAAATACCACCATCCTTAGTTTGTGCGCAATGGCTCCGTTTCACATGTTATTAGAGTATTTACATTCAGCTTTTCAAGCCATTTACATATCCGTGTATGATCTAATTCACCGCTGTCTTACCAGTATTTCAGATGACCAAGTCCACCGGTACAACTAAGGATCATGAAAAAACACCAGGCCACGCCCTGGATTCCACAACACACTTCCCACTGGTGACAATTCCCACTAGCAATTCCGTTTTCACTCATGGAATTCAGCCAACATATCCAGCTGCACCTGGGGCAGGATTCTTCCGCCTGAAGAGGGGTAGCCAAAGCAGGGGAGTGGGGCCGTAACAGTCACCATCAAATCACGAGATGCATGGAAAAGTGAGCAGGGAATAACTATTACCACGTTCACCCAAATAACACGAGTGAATGAACTGGGATCCGGTGGGTTCCAAACAAAGATCCTTATTCACACAGCATTAAGCCATGGAATTCACTGTTACAGAGCACTGGGGATGCTAACAAAGGAAAACATACAGGCAGTGTTTAAAAAACTCCAAACAAAAAGCACAAAAGTTAATAGAAAAAGCGTTTCATTAAACAAAGCCATGCCTTGTGACCCTGGACCATAACGAGCTGACAACCAGGGGCACGACTCGCATTTCTCGCATTGACTGTTGGCTACGACCACAGAGAAGATCCAGTTACACGGACCTTTGGTCTCGCCCTGTGCAATCCATGCCCTTTGTACCTTCTACACAACATCGACATCGTGGGTTTATCAGAACACCTCCTGCTCACGTAACACAGCCCTACTATCCACTCGGTAATGTCTGTAACGTGTACAATGATACTACATATAATGACACTCTTCTTAAAAAAGTAAGAATAGTAAATATAGAAAAATAGGAAATATTTTCAAGTGAGTCGAAAATCACTACGGATTTTCGAGTATTTTTTCATTAAACACTGAAGAGTCTAAAACTAATTTTAATAAAAGATTCTCAGCCTGGTGGAAAAGAGCTGCATGCGCCTTAAATCTCCGGAGAAAAAAAACCCAAACCAGACAAAAAACCACCATCAAACCCCAAATCATCACAACACGGGATGAAACCTCGCGTGTCTACGGAAAACCTAGATGGGCAGAAGCGAACTCCTACCGATCTACCCAGCGTTTTGAAGAACATCAAAAAGAGGCGAAATATGGAAGAAAATCAGTCTGAAAAGGTCCTCTCCTCCCCTCCGAATTATCTGCTTTCGAATCTCCAAGCACTGACAAGGCTTTACGAGGAGCTTCCCAGAAAAACATCGGGAGTTTCGGGGAGGGCCTGGCCCGCGCCACCGACTCACAGAGGCGCCGCCGACCACCCCCCTCCCCCCGGCGCGCTTCGGGCGGTACCTGCGCGGCGCTGTCCTTGTCTGGGCGCGCGGGATGCGCTGGCGGCGGGGCGGGCCCGCGGGCTCCACAGGCCGCTCCGCGCGTACGAAGCTCGTGAGGACGGCGCCGCTCGGCCAGCCCCGGCGCGACGTGGGAAGGAGAAAGAGGAGGAGGAGGAGGAGAAGGAGAAGACCACGACGACGGCGGCGGGGAAGGGAGGGCGCGGAGAGCAGCGAACCCGGCCCGGGCCCCGGCTGCGGCACAGCGGCTGCTCCTGAAATGGCGCCCGCCGCGTCCGGCCGCTGGCACAGGGCGCGCGGCACGGGGGCGCCCACCGCCCCGCACAGGGGCTCTCGCGAGACCCTGTCCCGCGCACCGCCCTGCGGGCTGCTGCCTCTCGCGAGGCCCGCGCGCGCCCGGAAGCCGCGGCTCTCGCGAGGCCCGCGCGCGCCCGGAAGCCGCGGCGCTCGCGAGACTCGGGCGGGGCCGGCGCGCGCCCCCGCTTCGAGGGAGCGGCGGCGGCGGCCGGGGCCGGGGCCGAGCCTGAGCCTGAGCCTGAGCCTGAGCCTGAGCCTGAGCCTGAGCCTGAGCCTGAGCCTGAGCCTGAGCCTGAGCCTGAGCCTGAGCCGCCCGGCCCGCAGAGGCCCGTCCCACCGCCCCTGGGCCCCAGACCCTACCCGAACGGAGCCGGGGCTGGCGCTGTGCTGGGCCCCGGGAGGGCCGGGCCAGCTCCCCCAGCACCGCCCCGAGGGCCCCGCAGGTCCTCAGCAGACTCGGGCCTCGTCCACTTCCTCTTTCTCTCTGGGAAGAGGCTGGTAGGGCCTCGCCGGGGCTTTGCACCGCCTCGTCCTCGCCCTGCACGGCCTTGCCTGGCCTCCTGGCTGCAGCTCCTGGCCCCGCAGGTTTGGCGGCTGCCTGGCCGCATGCGGGGTCTTTCCCGTGTGAGCTGTATTTGCCGTGGGAACTGTCAGTTCTGTGCTTTCTGAGCATCGCCTGAGCACAAGTGGGTTTACAGTCTCGGTGCCAAAAGCTGTGTTACCTTTTCAACACCCATGCAGGGTGGAGTGTGTCCCATGTACACGGGTCACATAATGTCTGTGTCCCAACCTCCACTCGCATCTGGTACATGCAAGAATTACACGCTTGCTGTAAAAGAAAGCCAACACCTTTCTCAAGATCCCAGTTGTTGCTGGTGCTAAGGTCTTGCGGGTAAGCAAGGCATCTCGGAAGGCAGTGCCGAATGGGAACTGTGTTGGGGATCTCCTGCCAGGGAAGGAAAGCCTGTTGCTTTTTTCGATAGATGAAAACTAAACTTTTGAGACAGACCCACAGCACATGTGCATCACATCTCAGCCAGGAAAGTCCTGATCTGCTGATCTTTGGAGCCTGAGAGCACAGAAGGAGGCATCATTCCTCAGGGGTTGATACTGGGAGAAGTGTTGTTTAACATCTTTGTCACAGACATGGGCAGTGGGACTGAGGGCATCCTCAGCAAGTTTGCCAGTAACACCAAAATGTGTGGTGCATTTGGCACACTGGAAGGAAGGGATGATCCAGAGGGTCCTGGACAGGCTGGAGAGGTGGGGCTGTGTGAACCTCATGGGCTTCAACAAGGCCAAGGGCAAGGTCCCACTTTTGGGTCAGGGCAATCCCAGCACAAACCCAGCCCAGGCGGAGAATGGAGTGAGTTGCCCTGAGGAGAAGGGCTTGGGGAGCTGGGGGATGAGAAGCCCCAGTCCAGAAACCAACCGTGTCCCGGGCTGCATCCAAAGCAGTGGGACCAGCAGGGCCAGGGAGGAGATTCTCCCCCTCTGCTCTGGTGAGACCTCACCTGGAACCCTGCATCCAGTTCTGGAGTCTTGGGCACAGGAAGGACATGGAGCTGTTGAAACATGTCCAGAGGAGGCTACAAAGATGATCAGAGGGCTGGAGCACCTCCTGTACAAGGACAGGCTGAGAGAGTTGGGTTTGTTCAGCCTGGAGAAGAGAAGGCTCTGAGATCTTATATTGACCTTCCAGTGCCTGAAGGGGCTTCAGGAAAGCTGGGGAGGGAGCGTTCACAAAGGCTTGTAGTGATTTGACTAGGGGCAATGGGTATAAACTGGAGAGAGAAAGATTTAGACTGGACATAAGGAAGAATTTCTTTACTGTGAGAGTGGTGAAGCACTGGAACAGGTTGCCCAGGGAAGCTGTGGTTGCCCCATCCATGGAGGTGTTCAAGGCCAGATTGGATGGACCTTGGTCAGCCTGATCTTGTGGGATGGCCATGGCCATGGCAGGGGGGTGGAACTAGATGATCTTTAAGGTCCCTTCCAACCCAAACTATTCTATGATTTACTGTAGGAGAGAGGGAGAGAGCAATTTAGGTCAGGGATTGGCAGGGAGATGAAACTGCTTGTTCATGATCAGTTCTTCTGAGGTGGCAATGTAACAGCATTTGTGACCACTTCCTTTCTTCTGCTGAGGTGTCTCTGGCAAGATGCATTCAGTTAAAGAGTTACAGCACCAGAAGGTGTTAGGGCTGTACCTTCTGCCAGGAAACCCATTCCCCTCCCCCATAGTCCATACACCACCCCCTGCACCCCCATCTCCTCCTGTTGTCCCAGACTTGACTTAAATTGGTGTGGATTCTTGCCCAAGCCCCTGCAGGTTGCTGGAGCCTTGAAGCTGAATGCTTTATCTCAGAAAGTAGTAGTGTTTTGTGAAACAGACCCCCCTCGTCTCATTAACAGGGCTTTGGTTCCACTGGGAGCCCACAAAACAGCTCATTTGTATTTAAGTTTAATGATATGGAGTAAGTTTGGGCTGCAATGGAGATACCATTGAGTGGGTTTCCTGCTGAAATCAGCACAAATCTTTGTCCTAGAATCTGAAACAATGTAAAAAGAAGTTCTAAAGAAAGTTTCTCTCCCGAGATAATACTTTTGCTGCTGCATATAGAAATAGTTAAACTAATTAAGGTATGAGACCTCAGGCCTGTAGATTTCCAAATGAAAACCTGTTTTGCAGTCTACTGTGCCATTTAATGTCATTCCTAAGAAAGTTGCTGAACTTAACAGCCTAAAAAGATCCTGAAGATCCTGCACAGAGCTTCCAGGTCCAAGCTGAACTGGTTAACTTAATTGAGTCTGGGAGCTTTAGGAAATGCGAGCTGTTTAAAAAGGAAAGAAAAAGCCTGACTGCAGTAGGTTTGTTCCAACCTCATCACTGCTGCACAGGTTTATGGTACACAACACTAATTTTCCTTGCAGTGTTTACTGTGGTTGTGTCCCTTGCTCGCTGCTGTGAGAGCTGTTCAGTGACCCTCCCAGAGGTCAGGTCTCACCAAGTCCCTGCTCCTTGTTCCCTCATTGTGTGGCTGTGACTGCAGTGGCTGCTCAGGCTTATGGGGTTCTCACAGAGGTTTCTCTCCCGTTGTTTGCCTGTGGAGCAAGGCCCTGGATAGAGGCCACGGGTGTGTCTTGTCTATGCCCCTAACACACCCCTTGCTCCTGGGAGGAAGGATGGATCAGCAGGTAGGGCTGGTGGTGTGGCTTGTAGGGGCTAGCAAGCACTGCACCTGTGCCCAGCCCTGGTGTGTCGCAGTGCTGCCCTGGCCCATCAGCTGCAGACACTAAGCTCTGACATCGCTGCATGCCGGGCTCGGGTGGGTTCTCCTCTGGAGTTGATAGGAAAGTGGGGGTAAGCTCTCAGTGTTTGTTGCCTAACAAAAAATTTCCCAGTTGTGGGATAGCTTGATCCAGAGGAGAGCTGGGCTGGGGAAAGGCCAGTGTCACTGGTGCTGCTTCACTGTAGACTCACGGAAGGGTTTGGGTCAGAAGGGACTTCAAAGCCCATCCAGCTCCAACCTTCTGCAGGGACACTTCCCACTGGATCTGGTTGCTCCAAGCCCCATGGGCCTGGAACACCTCCAGGTATGGTGCAGCCACCACTGCTCTGGGCAACCTGGGCCAGGGCCTCCCCCTCTCATCGCGAGTAATTTCTTCCTAATGTCTAGCCTAAACCTTCTCCCCTCCAGGTCAAACTCATCGTTATGACCGATGATGAAGCAACCCCGTAGCGGTTTTCCCCAGGGAGACATGGGGCCAAGTGGGGGCAGTCGTTCGCGTCACCTGCGGGAGCTGGAAGGGACCGCGCCAAGGTAAGGAAACGGAAAAGTCATAAAAAACGTGATGAGGAACAAAAGCTTCCATTTTCCCACACCGGGAGTCGAACCCGGGCCGCCTGGGTGAAAACCAGGAATCCTAACCGCTAGACCATGTGGGAACGGACGTTTCACTCTTTTCGCTATGCCGCCTGCTGCCACGCGACACCCTTGCCCTTGGCTCCTACCCGCCCGCTGCCCGCGGGCCCTCAGCGCGCTCAGCATGGCGGCTCAGGCGCTCCGCTACCTCCGCCCTTCACACCGACTCCAGCCGGAGCGCGGCTGGAATTCGAGCCCTTGTCTGCGTGAGGAAAGGCGAACGGGTCCTGCCCTCGCCAGGGACCTCCCGCTGCCCGCCCGCGCCGGGACCTACGAAGAACAACTCTGGGCGCTCTCTGAGGGCAAAAGTTTAAACTGCTCAAATCTGCATTTTTTCTCTCCGAGGATGTGGTGAGAAATAACAGGCTGCAGGTGGGACACTCGGGGACGGCTATGAACAACAAAATGGAGCAAATTTTTTTTTTGTGATAGTTAAGGAGAACAGGAATGGTTTGAAAACTGGTTGGATGGCAGGGCCCAGAGAGTGGTGGGAAATGGAGTGAACTCCAGCTAGAGGCCAGTGACAAGTGGGGTTCCCCAGGGCTCAGTCCTGGGTCCAGTCCTGTTTAATGTCTTTATCAATGACCTGGATGAAGGCATCGAGTGCTCCCTTAGCAAGTTTGCGGATGACACTAAGCTGGGTGGGAGTGTGGATCTGCTGGAGGGTAGGGAGGCTCTGCCCAGAGATCTAAACAGGCTGGACTGCTGGGCAGAGTCCAATGGCAGGAGGTTTAACAAGGCCAAATGCTGGGTCCAGCACTTGGAACACAACAACCCTGAGCAGCTCCAGACTAGGAGAAGTCTGGCTGGAAAGCTGCCAGGAGGATAAGGACCTGGGGGTGTTGGTTGACAGCAACTGAACACGAGCCAGCAGTGGCCCAGGTGGCCAAGAAGGCCAATGGCATCTTGGCTTGGAGCAGAAACGGTGTGACCAGCAGGTCCAGGGAGGTTATTCTCCCTCTGGACTCAGCACTGGTGAGACTGCACCTTGAACTCTGGGCCCCTGACCACAAGAAGGATGTTGAGACTCTGGAGCGAGTCCAGAGAAGAGCAACGAAGCTGGTGAAAGGGCTGGAGAACACGCCTTATGAGGAACAGCTGAGAGAGCTGGGGGTGTTTAGCCTGGAGAAGAGGAGGCTGAGGGGAGACCTCATGGCTCTCTACAAGTGAAAGGAGGTTGTGGAGAGGAGGGAGCTGGTCTCTTCTCCCAAGTGACAGGGGACAGGATGAGAGGGAATGGCCTCAAGTTCCACCAGGGGAGGTTCAGGCTGGACATCAGGAAAAAAATTTTCATGGAAAGGGTCATTGGGCACTGGCAGAGGCTGCCCAGGGAGGTGGTTGAGTCACCATCCCTGGAGGTGTTTAAAAGACAGGTGGATGAGGAGCTGAGGGACATGGTTTAGTGACTGGTGGGAATGGTTGGACTCGATGATCCAGTGAGTCCTTTCCAACCCAGTGATTCTATGATTTAATGATTAATGGGAGAAAGCTGAGTAAACATAGGCAGATTAGAATAGCAAAACCCCTGACAGGATCCCTATCAGATCAATGTCTGAGTGATTGCCCCCGGAAGTGAGGTGGCCAGCAAGAAATACCCCTAGAAGAGCCTTTGCACTAGTGAGAAATGGCACAGATGGCCTCACAATCCCTGCCTGTCTTTAACCCTGGGGTCCTGACTGTGGGACTTTCCTTCCAGGTTTCTTGTAGGAATAGAGATTCAATTATTTTGTCAAGGCTTGTAAGAAAAAAAACATCAGAGTGCAGGATTAGCCTGAGGAATTCCGGGTTCTGAGTGGCTAAAAAATAAACTCAGCCCTCAGGAAGCACCTGCAACTCTTTCATTTTCTGGCACAAATATTGAGCACAGGGAAGCTCATGCAGCCTGGTAGGAGAGGGAGCAAGGAGTGACAGTGAGATGGGACAGCTGTGTCACCGCCACTCACATAGCTGTTTGGGTGCATGTCGCAGTGCCAGCTCGGTCTCCTGTCCTCAGCCTCTTTGCAAGTGTCCTGCTCTAGGCACTATCCCCCAACCCAGGGCAGCTGGGTGTGTAGTGGGGCTCGTGTAGCCGACCCACACAGAGTGTCATGTGTTCTCCTGCGGGGGAGAGGGCACTATTGTCCACCTCATGGGTTTGAACCAATGCGCAGACTGAAAGTAGCAGATCTCTTATCAGTCACAAAAAGGTGTGAGAGGCTGTGATAGGGCAGAAGGTCCATGAAAACTTGTACCTGATGTGGTGGCAGGGATATGTGCATCTTATTTTGGGGATTTTTTTCCCACTGGAATTTTGAAGCCAGGCAGGCAAACCTCAGCTGTGGACATTTTCCTGACCTTCATTACAACCAACATCAGTGTACAGCTCATAGTGACTTGGGAGCTTGGACTTCCCCTCCTGTGTCTAGCTTTGGGGCAAGAACTACCCAGGACAGCAGAGTCGATCTCCTGGTTCACAAGGGACATTCCTGCCCCACCTTCCTCACTTCTTCTCTTCTCCCGCCCTATTCTGGTGTGTGGCTCTGCTCCTCATCCTTGTTCCAGTGCTTGCCTAAACAGCCATTGGGCCAGTTCAGGTTACTGCCCTGTCAAAACACCACTCAGTTCTGTTCGGTGCTGGTTTAATGAGCTGGCATATTCACCCAGGCTCAGATGAATACCAGAACCAGGACTTCTCCAGCAGGAGAAGCAGGACTTAATGCATAGGGAGCCCACAGCTCAATTCAGCCACCTGACTCACTGCACTCTTCTTTCCTTGCTAAGGACTTGTAATTGTTGTATCTGATGCCCTTGATAGAATCATGGAATAGTTTGGGTTGGAAGGGACCTTAAAGATCATCTAGTTCCAACTCCCCCTGCCATGGGAAGGGATGTGTCCCACTAGGTCAGGCTGAGCAAGGCCCCAACCAACCTGGCCTTAAACACCTCCAGGGATGGGGCATCCACAACTTCCCTGAGGAACTTGTTGCAGTGCTTCACCACTCTCATGGTGATGGAATTCTTCCTTATGTCTAAATCTGCCTCTCTCCAGTTTATACCCATTGCCCCTATCACTATAAGCCTTTGTGAACACTCCTTCCCCAGCTTTCCTGGAGCCCCTTTCCGGTACTGGAAGGTTGCACTAAGATCTCCTCAGAGCCTTCTCTTCTGCAGGCTGAACAAGCCCAACTCTCTCAGACTATCTAGACACTCCATCTCTCTGATCATCTTTGTAGCCCCCTCTGGACCCATTCCAATAGCTCCATCTCTTTCTCATATTGAAGATTCCAGAACTGGACACAATACTTCAGATGAGGTCTCACATGAGAGGCATAGAGGGGCAGAATCACTCCCTCGACCTGCCAGCCACGCTTCTTTTGATGCAGCCCAGGACAGGACAGGGTTGGCCTTGTGAGCTGCGAGCGCACGTTGCCTTCTCATGTCCAGCTTCTCATCAACCAGAACTCCCAAGTACTTTTCTGCAGGGCAGCTCTCAATCACATCATCCCCCATCCTGTATTGAAATTGGGGATTGCCCCGACCCAGGTGTAGGACCTTATGCTTAGCCTTGTTGAACCTCATGAGGTTCTCACAGCCCCACTTCTCCAGCCTGTTCAGATCCCTCTTGATGATATCCTGTCCTTCTGGTGTGGCAACTGCCCCACTCAGCTTGGTGCTATCTGCAAACTTGCTGAGGGTGCACTCAATCTCTCTGACCGTATCACTGATGAAGACATTAAACAGCACCGGTCCCAGTACAGACCCCTGAGGGACACTACTTGTCATGGTTCTCCATCTGGATTTTGAGCCATTGACCACTACTCTCTGAGAGAGAGAGAGAGGGGCCCTTGCCCTCTACAGAGCTCTCCTTTAAGAAGGCAGAGAGCTATCCTTTGCTGTGGGGAGCAGTAACCCCTGCTAGAGCTCATCCTGTGCCTTTGGCAGCAGCCAGGGAGCCACAGTAGCAGGGAGGATGGCAGAAACCTCTCCTGTATGTTTTTAGTCACAATCTGCTTTAGAAAGCAGGAGAGGAAACAAAGAGCATTTGCTGCTCCATCTGTTTCCATATCCCATGCTGCTAAGGTTGGCTTTCAGCCAGCTGCTGCCATTGCCAATTGGTAAGTCAATAGCAAGACTGCTTACTTTGCGAGGGAGCTAAAGACAGCAAGATGGAAAAAACTGGGACAGGATGATTTTTAAAAAGCCCCATTGCAGAACATCTGGCTTGTTATATAAATTTACATCATGCTCTCTCTAAAAAAAAACTTGCTGATTGCTGCTTAAAACCACATATTTTTACAAATGGCCAAATACTTTTAGCTAGCTCTTTCCAAAGGACAGTCTTGGGCTATTAGGTACCTTCAGTCATCTTCAAAACACAGACAAAATTCATTAAGAACAACGATGTTTTTTCTTTGCCTGATGCAGACTAGGACCATTTGTCAGAGAGGATTCTGACAGTAGATTCCAGGGCACCTCAGCCAGCAGCTTCTGCATCCAAGTCAGTCTGGTCCCATGCACAAAGGTATGTGCTCTGAAATAATGGAGACTTCACTGCATTTGCCTGCCCAGCTCAAACCTCAGGCCAGTTGACACAGAATTACAGATGTGCTGATCGAAAGGGACCTTTGGAGGGTGTTTGCTCAAACTCTTGCTTGAAGTGACACCATCACCAACACTACAACAGGGCAACCATTGCTTTGCATGGCTAAACCTTTGAAATCTCTGCAGACAGAGACCCCATTACCTGTGTGGGTGAACTGCACCCCCTGGTCAGCCAAGCACTTTTGTCCCATTTCCTGTTGCAACAAAGAGCTGCCTGGTGAGAAATCTTGTGCACACACAGGCACTCACAGCGGCAGCTTCGTAGGAGTTAAGTCATTTCACACACAGCTTCCACAGTACAGAACGTTTTCTAATATTCACTCCTTCAGTACAGGAGCTGCTTTGCTCCCAGCCATGGGAGCTTGTGAGGCAGTAGGAGGTGACAGGTGAGCTGGAGAGGAGGTGATGGCAGTGCCATTCCTACCATGCAAAAGGAGCAGAGTGGGTTTGATGATGGTAATCAGGGCCTGCCATGGTCAGTGCCTGCTGCCCTGGGGCTGGGATCAACCAGCTGCCAGGCCTGGCACAAGCTGCACTGCAATGTAGTTCAGGTAGGGCAAAGGGTGAGGACCTGAGCTTAAAGGCAGCTCCTCAGAGGAGAAGGGAGCCCCTGATGAAGCTTCTCTGAGCTCCTCCTCCACCCATCACTAGTGCCCTGGAAGGCTGATAGAGGGTGCAGATGCACTGGGTCAGCGCTGGCTGCCGAGCCAGACACCCAAACTTTGCCAAGCATTTGAGGCTTCTGCTGCCAGTATCACCAGTGTCTCCTTAATGCAGGGTCTGGTCACGCCTGACTGGAGCTGTGACCCTTGCTGTATATGGAGACACTTACACGGTGTCGGCACAGGGCTCATTCCAGGCTGGGCAGGGCAGTTTCTCAGCAGAGGCCCACATCTCCAGGGCAGCATGCTGGCTGCACTCACAGCTGCAGCACGTCTGCACAGGCATTGCCCTGTCTCCCTAGCCCCACGCGTGGCCAGGGCAGCAGCAGGGCCATACCCAGCTTCTCTTACACTTAGCGTTGCCAGTTCTTCCTCACCCACAGGTGAGAGAGGCCCTTCATGCAAGGTTTGCTATTTCCAATGTGGAGTGTGTGCACAAGCACAAATGTCCACCAGCTGAGCAGCTCTGTAAAAGGGGATGGGTGTACGTACGACCCCAGATACGGTTTATTCCACCTGGGTAGCAGCATCTGAAGAAACGATTCAAGCATGATCTCAGGGAGCTGGCGCCTCTTCAGTGACAGTTGTGGGAAATATCCTTCAGCCAAGAACAGACAGCAAGGGGATACTTTGGCCTGGAAACATTGATCATACATCTCTTAATTCATCTTACAGTGATCTAGTGTTCACAGCCTCACAGTTCATGAAGGCTGTTTCTTGCAGGCAGTGTGGTTTTGCTATTAGCAAAAAAGCCAGGGTTTATAACTCTCTGTTCTCAGAGACTCTGTAATGTCTTTTCTGTGCTCTCAAAGACTGTTCAGACAGTTCATATTCCCCTTAAGCTGTAATCTTTGGTGTACTTAGGGCAGACATTGTGACTGGTGGGCTTGATCTCCCATGGGCATGACCCAGAGCAACCCACCCATATCTCTGGAGGAAGATCCCCTTGTCTTGCTGTACGAGGTACCACCACCAGAATTTTTCCTCAGCCCATGACCTCCTGAGCTGTAAAAGCCTCCAAAAAAGTCACTGCAGAGGGCCCACAAAAGAAGCTTTTCCTTTAGATGCTTCATTTTTCTCTCACGATTTCTTTCCCCTCCCAGAGTCTCTGGTGCTGACATAGCTCATGTCTGCCGGTGCTCCTTGGCTCTGCTGAAAGGGGTGGCCCCTGACCTGGCACCTTTGCAGCTGTGTGTAAGTTGCAGCCTCATAACCACCCTGGTAATGAGACCCTTTTCAGCCAGCTTGCCTATTCTAGCAGCAGGAATCTCTGCTCTGAAGAGCATCCTTGGTGCCAGCGGGTTTGTGACCACTCTCTGGTGCGGAGGCTCTGCTTTCGTGGTGGATTCCTTGCTCTTCCTTTTGATGCTCTCCTGCTGCACAACTGTGTGCCAGACAGCATGGGGCTGCTAGCTAGAAGTAGGACTGATCCAAGACCTCATCTCAGTGTGTCCTCAAGTGCCTCCAGCTCACCTGCTTTAGTCTCAAGAAAGAGAGGATCTCTTGGTGTGCTATGTACAGAATCACGTCCCAGCTAAGCAAGGAACTTCAAGGTTCTCCAGCGAGACTGCCATAGGTGTATGTTGAAAACAGTCTACATATAATCATCAAACCCTGAAATATGTAAAAATACACTGAGGATGTCACAGAAAAGAATTAATATTTGTTCCCTCCTGCCATTGTCTTCCCATGTACTGTGTCAAGTCACTAATTTTGGGGGGCCCCTGAGGCTGGGGCTTTTACATTCTCCCATTTCCCCAACTTCTGCTTTCTGACTGCCCAGCGGCTCTTGCTAGCACAGCAACGTCAGGGAGGCTGTTAAAGCTTTTATGCACTGAGCATGTATCTCCCAGAGCCCTTGAACAGAGACTCAGGCTGCTGTAAGCGTTTTCCCCGTATCGCTGTTCCCCTAGAGGGCAGGTAGAGACGTTATTGGCAAAAGCGATTAACATCTACATCTCCACAAGGAAAGCTGCCAATTAACCCGCATGTTAGAGCTACATCAGCATACTTTTCGTTTCCAGTGCAGACCTGGTTTCATTCTTCCTTTCTTTCCCTGCTCACCTATGCTTGAGCTTTGCAGCCCTGTGGAACTCGGCCTCCCCTGCCTGCTCTCCTGCTGCACCACAGGCATCTCCAGCAGCTTGGCATCCCCATGGGAGCCCCGCTCGCCGCCAGCCCTCACTGCATGGAGCTCCCTCGTAAGCCCAACACAGCTGCGTGTCCAGCCAGTGAGAGAAGTGGCCATGATCTATCTCACTGTCTCTCTATTTGTTATTTAAAAGTGCAGTGGGACTTTCACATGAATGCCTTCAGATTAAGTTACTCTGAAGTTCTCCAGTAGTGCCAAAACACCGTCTGTGAGCGAGTGCCGCGAGTGCAGTACTGCTCTGTGCAGACCCTGTCTGCTGGCTAGCCTGGGGTGATTAATAAACTGAACAGACTCATTTTGGCTGTAGCAGAAATGTGCTGTGTATGTGATATGGACCAAAAATCACTCTGTTAGGGGTAACGTCCACCGAGTGTTGGCCAAGCCTTGCACCCCCTGTTAGAGGGGTCTGAGGCATCCGGGCAGCTCCGCCCCCAGGATTTACTTCTGTTGTTCCTGTTCTGGAATAACAGGACTTCATACAACATATGTTGGGAGCTGTGCCAACCTTTCAGCAGTCACTGGCATGACAGAGTCTCTGCCGTGTCGCCATGCCAAGTGACACACTCTGAGCTGGTGGCTGACAGGAGCTGGCCTAGCAGGGCTGACCTTTAGCACACGGCCTGTTTGTCCAGACTGCTCCTGCTGGGCAAGAAGCAGGGCTCTGCCTTCTCCTGAGGCCTCTGAATGGCTGTTCCTGTGCTGATGGTTGATCTGTGCATGTGTGGGAGACACATTGGGCCCTCCCACACAGCCTTGACAGAACTACTGTCTGCCCAGCTGCCCAAAACTGCTGGGGCACAAGAGAGGGCACGTCTAGGCACATCAGCTGAGCGGCAGCCTCAGCGCACTTATGGGGACAGCCTGGAATCCAGTGTAGAATCACAGAATCGTTTGGTTGGAAAAGACCTTTGAGATCAAACTATACCTGCCCAATACTAAACTGTATCCCTGAGCACCTCATCTACCCGGCTTTTAAGCACCTCCAGGAATGGCGACTCCACTGCCTCCCTGGGCAGCTGTTCTAGTGCCTGAGAACCCTTTCCATGAAGAAATTTTTCCTCGTGTCCAATCTGAAACTGTCGTGGTGCAACTTGAGGCCGTTTCCTCTTGACCTGTCACCTGGGAGAAGAGACCAGCACCCACCTTACTATCACCTCCCCTCAGGCAGTTGCAGACAGGGATGAGGTCTGCCCTCAGCCTCCTTATCTCCAGGCTAAACGACCCCGGCTCCCTCAGCCGCCTCTCCAGACCCCAGCTTTGTCGCCCTTCTCTGGATACCCTCCAGCCCCCCAATGTCCTTCTTAAAGGGCGAAGGTGTTTTCCTCTGCCGGCCGCGGCCGGTCCCTTCTGAGGAAGCAGCGCCAATCGGAGGCTGCTCGGAGAGACGCTGAGATCCCGGTGGATTACAGGGATGCAGATGTCGAAGCCAGGTTTGTGTCAGAGAGTTCACACGCCTTCTGTATTCACAACAGGTTTGCTTCGCTGAAACACCCGCTGCCGCCTTCGCCGGAAGCCCGGGACCCGCCGCGACCCGCCGGGAGCGCCCGGCAGGGGGACCCGGGGAGCGGTGGGGGCCCGCTGGCCGCGCCTCCGGGCGGGGCCGGGCCCGGAGCGGGTGTCGCGTCCTGCCCCGCGAGCTGGCGGAGCGGCGGGGCCATGGCGGAGCGGTGAGCGGGGACCCTCAGGGTCGGGGTGGGCTCCTTCCCGGGCTGCTTGCGAGCCACGATCCCCGCGGCTCTGCCCTGCCCTGCCCTGCCCGGGGTCCAGTTGAGCCGAGCATCGAGCCCGGCCGGGGCTCGGTGTCACCCCCGCCTCCCCGGTGTCACCCCCCTCTCCGGGGCTCGGTGTCACACCTTCCCCTCAGACTCGGTGTCACCTCCCTCTCGCCGGTGTCACCCCCCCTGCCGGGCTCGGTGCCCGCTCGCCGCTCGGCTCGGAGCGCGGCGCTCCCCCCACCCGGTGCCCGCTGCCGCTGCTCGGTTTTGCCAGCGTTTTTTTCCATTCTAGATGAAAAGCTCGGCCGGTTTAACATTCCTGCGAGCGCGGCTCTCCCCGGGGGCTCCGGATTTCAGTGGCTTCTAGCGTTCTCTTTGTCTAGGGAGCGGCGGGAGGGCTTTGCTGGCGCTGTGCCCGGGCTCGGTGTCGCTGCAAGGTGTCTGGAAGAACTTCTCGTTCTCTTGCCTTTGAAGTTGGGTTCTTTTGCATTTTCTTCTGTCTCTTGTGCGTCTTCTCCGGCAGAAAGTGGTTTGAGATAGTCAGTGAGAAGGAGCGTCTTGGGAAGGGATAGCAAATCCCCTTGAGAGGGGATGTGGAATGCCAGAACTCATCTGGAACCCAACGCGGAGCCCAGCAGCTCGCAGCGGCTGCTCCTGCCTCCCTGCGTGGGACACCCAAGGGCGCTCGAGGACCCCGGTTACAGGTTACTTGCTTCACCAAAAAACCCTTACAAAGCCATGTAGATTTGGGGCTATCGCACTGCTGGCCAATGCAGAGGAGTACAGGGCTTCTTATGCCAAATTTCATCGTATCCCTGCTGACCATCTCTGGTGCTTCTGGAGTTCAGTGTTTGCTGGGCTGGTGAGATGGCTCTTTCCTATCACTTGGATGGAAGCTGTTTGGAGTGACGCTGAGATAACAGCGGATTATAGCAATGCATATGCCGAAGCCACGTTTTGGGTTGGATAGTTCACATGCCTTCTGTATTCACAGCAGGTTTGCTTAGCTGAAACAGATGTCTTGGCCTTAGCTGGGAGCACGTGAGCTGCAGGGAGATCTGAGTATCCTGGCCCTGGTGCGTTTTGTAACCAAGAGGATTTCATGGTTGTCTTTGTGATGGAAAAGGCTGCTTTCAGCCTGACTGTTACTGCTCTGGCTGTTTAATGTGATTAGTACAAAGTGTAAAGGATTCACATGCATTATGTTCTTATTATGATGAGGACTCTTGACTTTATTATTGAATCTCAGGATACTGAGTGTGAGTTTGTTGCATATATATAATTCAAGCTTTAATTTGTCTTTGCCTGAATGCCAGTGTCAGTGTTTTATCAGAAGCTTTACTTCAGGAAAAAGTGAAAACTTCCACACCTCATCCGCCTGCTCTGGAAGGGCTAATGGATTGCTTGTGCCCAAACTCAGCCCAGGCTTTGCCACAAGGAGGTCTTTTGGCTTTGGCTGGGCATCTGAACTCCCCGCTGTCATTCTGCAGAGACCCCAACATCCTCAGAACTGGGTGCCTGTGCCCTGTTCTGGCTTATCCTCTTGTTAATTGTTTAAATGAGGCTGTGAATAAATGTCCTCTCTGTAGCTGGCTGTGACCACAGGACAAGCATCTGCTCCCAGCAGCTTGTTTTGCTCTGTCTGCTGGATAAGCCTGTTCCTGCGTGAGCTGTGGTAACCCCTTTGCAGGAAATGAGCTGGGAGTGAAGGTCTGTATTTGCTCTGACATCAGCCTAGATAAGTGCAGGTGGGAGAGCTTATCAGCCTAGCCCCTGCCACGCACTTCTGGTGTCACCCCTACGCCTCTGAACGTGCTGCTGGAGCTATCGCAGAGCTTGCCAGGGCAATTTCCCTGGGGTGAAATGGTCTAGGGGTGAAAGACCAACTGCCTTTAAGTGAAATCAGGAGTGTAGTTCTGCTGGCAGATACAGAAGAGAAGTGATAAGCTGTGGAGGACGCCATTGGGCATCTTGTCCACCAGCACTGCCGTACCCTTTGCAAGCTGCTTCCATAAGCAGACCCGGCATGGCCTGGAGCTCACCCCTGAGGTGGAGCTGTGCCTCCAGTTCATATTTGACTCAATGCAGATAAAGCTTGGTGCTTGGGAAACACCTTCAGACACACCAGAGGGTGGAAACTAATCCGGAGTTCAAAGGACAGCAGCATTTCCTCCTTCCCTGTGGTCTCCTTTCCCAGTGTTTCCATTCCTGTTGTACTCCTCAAGTGGCTTTCTCTGTGGATGATGCAATTAGGAGGAGATGCTTGTGAGCTTCCAGCAAATAAATATGTCAGAATTTGAAATACTCCTTTTGGGCTCCCTCCATCCTTCCCAGGTGGAGCACAATTATTTGTGCCTTGTTGTGACATGTATGCACTTGTGTTTCTTTAAAAAGCCCTCCAGGCATATTCAAATGGTTAGTGAAGTGCTACTTGTTTGCAGTAAAAACAAATTCCCCAGTGGATGTTGGGGTTTAGTCGTATCTGGATTCATGCAGGTGTTCTGAGCTCTGCTGTGGTTACTCACACACTGGATGTTAATTCCTGCCTGTGTCGTGGTGGGCAGAAGGGCAGCTCCCCTGCAGGGAAGACAGTTTTGATGATCAAGCGATTTCTTGCACTTTTTAGTAGCTCGGTCATGAGTGTCCACTGGAGCAAGCTGTCTCTGGTTGTTTTCATACCTTTCATGGGGAAGAGTAGTCTTCTGCTTTGGGCAATTTCTTCAAGCAGTCAGGTTTTGGAGTGACAGGGAATTATTAACTACAGCAGCAGATGTGAAGTCCATCTGTGCATACATCTGGAACGAGATGCTGCAGGTCAAGAGAGAGAGATTGTTTTGCACTTGGTCTTTGTCTCATGGGAGAGTGGAAAGCGTACTATTATTTGATATTCTCTCATCCTAATCACTGTTCCAAGAATTTGAGGTTACTGATGTAAGGAACAACAGTGTGAGGGTGAGGAGGCCCTGGCCCAAGTTGCCCAGAGCAGTGGTGGCTGCCCCATCCCTGGAGGAGTTCAAGGCCAGATTGGATGGGGCTTGAAGCCCCTGATCCAGTGGGAGGTGTTCCTGCCCATGGCAGGAACTGGATGGGCTTTGAGGTCCCTTCCAACCTAAACCATTCTATGATATTTCTGGTTGAATTTCCATTCTCCAGCTCCTTTTGTGAGCTCTTTTCTTTCTGTGTTGGCAGCTGTCATTTGTTGGTTATGCAATGCCCAGAGCTAAAAGAGGTTTGGGAAGCTTATAGTGAAGGTGCTAAAGATCCAGATTGCTTGTTTTCACTGAAGTGTGGGAGATGGGGAGGACTGTGATTTCCAGGGCAGCATTAGTACCGCCAGTGTGGCAGCCCAAGGAATTGGGGGTGTGTGGCCTCCTGCAGTTCCATATTGCTGATAAAAGAAGGGGATGGACAATATCAGCTTCAGAAAATTCCCACTGGAAAAAAATGAGCTGAAAGACAGAGGAACTGGACATGCTGAGATTGTGTTTTTTAGTCTTGTCTTTTTGGACTTAAGGTCATATATGAAATTCCAGTGGGGACAAGCACTGCTGGGGAACTTCTGAAACTGAGAGATCTGAATAAAATTCAGTTATTTGTTGGCATCCTTATCAGCCACCAAAGGCAAATAGAAGGCTGGTGCTACACAGAGGATGTATTTCCTTAGCCCTCTCATATTCTGCTTGTACCCAGCTCCCTGAGCCGAGCTCTCACTGCACTTTGCCTTCCTATATGGAAACTCCTCTGCTCTGTGATGAAGCGAAGATGACAGCGAGGACCCTGTGCTCCATGGACTTGCTGAGCCTTCCTGTTTCAGCCTGGGCAGAACAGTCTGGGCGTCTCTGAACCGACCTTTTCCTTAGCTGCAGGGTTTATGATCTACCAAAACCAAACAATCCGAGCGAGAGGAAAACCCCCCAACCTGTGCTGGGCTCATTTGTGTGTGTAACGTGGCAGATGTGGATGCTGCCATGGGGCATTTTGCCTTGGCAGATGAGGCTGCTTCCTACCTGGGTAAACAAAGTTGCTGCTTTCTGGCTAGAAACCTGTTAGAGGCAGAAAAGACTCAGTGTAGTGGGGTTTTGTGTTGTCTTGGACGTGGTGAATCAGTGGCCCAGGGCCAGGTGCGCTGCAGCACAGATCACCTTTTTGTTTTCTAAATCTGTTTAGTTTTGTTAGCGTTTATTTTTGCCCATGGAGAATGACAGGGGCTTTCTGTCTCCATTATTGTGACATCAAGAAAAGCTCTGCATAGTGCTCCCCAGCTTGCTGAGACCCAGCTCTGCAAATACCCTTCAGCCACATGGAGTTCAACTGCCTTGGCTTTTTTTTTTGACTCAGAGGCATTGCGATGTCTTGCCCGTGGGTTTTTGTGTGTAGCAGCAGCCAGGGCTCCAACTAGGAGGAGGCTGAATTGGTGTAAAATATCTTCAGTAACAAAGTGAAGTCAGGGAATAAGTTTTCACAGGAGACTTTGTAGCTGAATAATGAAATACAGACCCAGGGGATGAGTTAGAGAAGCAGTGTTGGTGTCATGCTGCCTATAAAGATGACCCTGCACAGGCTGAAGCCAAGCGGTGGACGCTGGCTGCAGTTCTTGATGCCCATGCACTGCTGGCTGGGCCCGCAGCAGCGCTGGCTTGGTTTTATCACCAGGACTTGTCCTCCTCCAGCCAGCTGCTCCTGGTCCTCAGGCTCCAGCCCCTCACCTTCTGCTCATCTGCTTGTGCAGTTGTGCTCCCCCCGCGGCCTCATCTGCTCTGGGCTTGTTGCCCATGTGCTTCTGGTGCTTGGTGGGCAATATCAAGAACAAGGCTTAGGGCAACCTGCGAGTGGTCACACACAGTGATCCAGGCTCCAAGTCTCCCCTGTATACGTTTGAACAGTCACCCAAGGTGCAGCTGCTAGTTCCAATGTGCTCAGTTTGTCATTGGACAGTAAATGCCGTATCTGGTCCTCTGCTGGTCTGACAGCTCTTCCTCCTCCTGGTGGTTCTTTGATGATCCTCCGATAGCTACAACTGTCCAGCTGTATGTCAGGCATGCTGTTGGTCTCTTCTTTGCTCCCAAGCTGCAGTAATGAGGTCTGGGATTTTTTATTAGCCCTACCAAAGCATTTCTCTAAGTTATGGTGAGAGGAGAAGCTCCAAGTGTTTTCCAAACCCTCAATGATGAATCAACCTCAAGTAAAGCAAGGAGAGATGGTGAAAGGGCTGTGTGCTGAGGTGCAGAGCCAGGAGCATTGCACTTAACATGTACCTAAGGACAGATCCTGAGCACACTGCGGAGGTACGTTTTCTTAACAATTCATATCGTCCTAATGCAGCAGATAGTCTGGTTGGGATACGGCTGAGTTGCATTTAGTCGATGCAGTAAAATGAATATGAAGCGAGTAGTGTTGGGGCTTGGAGGGCAGCTATGTGCTAGGGTCAGTCAACCCTGGGTCTCTGCCTGCAGTCCTGAATTAGAGCACAAACAGCAGAAGAGTTGCAGTTTTGGCTTAAACTCCTTTAAAATCTTGCCCCTGAAATAAGCTACTTCTATTTTCAGTAAATTAGTTGTAAAACCACTGAAAATGAGAGTGAAAAGCAAGTGCTGTGGTCCTTTCTGTAGTGTGGGTCTGGAAGCTGATGAAGAAATGCCTGGAGAGTAGGTGCCAGCCTGACAACTCTGCCTAAATTCCCTAAAGCCAGAATTTGGTATCAGTCTAAAGCACCGGTGTGAGGTTCTGGAGGCTGAATGCTTTTCCAAAGTCTGTTTTGGGGTGGCAAGAAGCATGAAAGAGAAGAAAATCAGTGCTGATATTCTAGGGGGTGAAGCTGTGCACTGCCACCTTCATTTCTGGGCCTCTGTCAGAATGATTGAGTTCACTAAAACAAGAGAAAATTGGCTGCTTTTCAGTTGGCAAGCTGGATTAGCTGCATGTGGGATTGAGAAGCTCCAGTGTCCTTGAGTGATGAGTACTGGGATGCACTGTGGGGGGGACGTGGAGAGGACTTCCTCCTTCCAGCAACAGCAAGTCTTTGGCTCTGCTCTACTTTCAGCAAGCTATGATGTTATCATCCAGCTCCCCGCCCATGGTCTGTTGTGCCAGCTTTGGAGCTGTGCTGCAGGGGTGACTTTGGGAACATTGTCGAGATCCCACTGCAAGTGATGGAGACTGGCAGAGCACCACTGCAGGGCAGAGCTCGCTTTGGTGGGGATACTTGTTCGGATTGCTCCTAATGAAACAAAGAGGGCTGGATGAGGCCAACAAAGTGGGAGATGTCAGTGATTTCAGCTTCTCTGTCTTCCCATAATGCTTCCCTGGCAAGGCAGTCTCTCGGGGTGCAGTGGCAGCGTCCCCTGCGTGCTGCCTCTGACACTGAGCATGTGTGTGCTTGAACTTCATTTGATATTGGAACAATGAAATCACTCTTTTCTATCACCTTTTGAATGAGGAAAGCTTCTGCTGAGCTTTGAGAGATGTCTGTGTGTGGGGAGGAGGAGATTTTTGTTAGCCTAGCAGGTTTGGTGCAAGGTGTGCGTGGTGCTGAGCTAGAGGGAAGCCTTGTGCGTGGTGCTGAGCTAGAGGGAAGCCTTCATCTGGGGCTGCTCGCTGCCTGCCCTGCTGTCTCTGGAGCCTGAAGTAAAGACTGTGGGTGGGAAAAGGTGAATGGTGTGGTGATCACTAAGTAGCTCAGTGAACAGCCCAGACTTCATCTCGAAATGTAAAAATGTGTGACTTCAGTGGTCAATGTGTTCATTCTAGCCTGGATGGCTCAGGCAGTGACCTGTGCTCAGTGTGTATTGGTTCTGGGCTCTGTGAGGAAGAGCAGTTTCCTATTTGAGAGTGTCTTCTGATACCATGTACGTTGTGTACTCAGGGTGCTGAAACAGAATAGACCCTAACAGCTGGCTGTGGCGGCTCCCTTACCGCAGTCCTGGCAACACCTGCCCTAAGTGGAGTTTGGCCCCAGGAACGGCACATGGGCAGGGGTGAGTGTGCACTGAATTCCCATTACCTTGCTCAAACCTCTGCTGTTTGCAGCTGTTTCTTCAAGTGAGTGTGTGGGGGTGGTCAGAGAGTAGACACGTTGCTCGGGGGCTGCCTGCAGGGCTGCTGTCATGCCTTTCTGGAGTTTCCATGGACTGCAGAGAGGATTTGAGAGGCTTTACATGAGTGAAGAGTGTTTCCCTGAAATTGCCATTTTGAGATTGTCGACTATGGTAGGAACTTGTGTGGCTTTGCCTATGGGGCTGTAGCTGTAAGCCCTCCTCATGGTGTGGCTGCTGCCTTTGGGAAAGGGAAATTACATCCGTGAGCATAAGCAGCTTTAATGGTGAGGGCTTGGACTGCTCCATTGGTCCTTGTGGAAGTGCAGCCCGTCGTTAGGACAAGGGGTCCATGGGCTGGTGCTGTGCGAATCGGGGCCAGTGGGGAACGTTCAGCCCTGTCAGGGCAGAGCTTTCTGTGCTGCTCCAGCTGCAGAAGGGTATTGGGCTTCATCTCTTTCAGCTTCACACCTGCTAAGCTGTGGTAGAAGACATCAAGAAGAGTTACAAACAGCTGTGGGAGATGCAATCCCTTGCTGCTCTTGTGCTTCAGGCAAAAATTGATAGGTGATTTTTTTATGATTTATACCAAAACTTTTTGCTGTCTAAACCTATTTTGCGTTTTTTTCAGCAGTTGGGCCCTGCTTCTTGTATCTGGCAGGACCTTGGCAGGAGCCATGCGGGCCTTGACCTTGGCTGCATCTCTGTGTGCTCAGCAGTGCTGGAAACAAAGGAAAGGTCAAGGCTGTGAGTGCTCCCTGGAAGGGAGACGCTGCCATGGGCTGCTGCTCCCCTGGGATCTTGTCTGCCCTTGAGTGTCCCCCTAGGAAGAAGGAGCCTTGACCCTTCAGCTTCATATTTCAGAGCACCTCAAGAGGGCCTTTGGCCATGTAACATGTTTCTAGCTAGAAACACATCTCAGTTTGGGCAGCTGGGAATATGCTGTTAGTGGTGAAAACTCTATGTATGTGCCCAGGATCAGTCATGAGAACTTTGAGCTGGTATATCTGATGAGCTCTTTATGACTGCCAGCATTAATAAAATCGATGAGTCTTACGTCTGCCCTGCTGCAGAGCTAGTGTTTCTTCTTGACCTGCTAAAGGGACTCTGGTGTTGCAGTTGTGCGAGTTTGTCTGCTTTGTGCAGCTCTGTCCCTCTGCTCCAGAGTAGCTGGTAGGACCAGAAGTCGTATGGGAATTTTTCAGTGATAACATTGGCAGCTCAGAAGGATTGGATTCCTCCACCAAGAAAAGAGCAGAGTTTTTTCTTTTAAAACAAGACAGAAGGCAAAAGGAAATATGCAGGGGAAAGAAGGCTGATGGAGATAGAAAGTTGTTGGTCAAAAAGAGGAAGCTGTATCCATACAAAAAGATCAGAAGAAGTATTTATTTCAGCAGATTACATGTAAAATCAAAGTAAGGCAGACCAGAATAAGACTTTTCAAGAGTGAATTTGGCAAATATGATTAATTTTCAAGTGCATCAGAATCCTTTTGGAGACAGGCAGCAAAGAGATCAGGGTGGGAGAGGCATGAAAACAAAGCTGTCATAGAAGAATATAAACCATTTTTTGGCTGTCTCGACTGCTGCGGAGGATCTTTGTAAACAACAAGTGTGCTACAAAAGAGCTGTCTGAGAAACTGTCTTGCATTGAATATCAGTAGAAATAGCTCTAGAGGGAACAGAGGAGCTGATTAGACACTGTAGGGAGCAGATAGTGTTTGTTCAAGAGTGCAGTAGGATCTTAAGTCTGACATTGCTGGGATACTTTCATGTGTATCCTGTTGCTCAAGTTTATGTGGTATCGCAGAAGCTGATGGTGCAAATGCGATGGCATTTTATCTGTGCTGGGTGTTCTGCCAGGAGAGGATCCTGGGCATCACCAACTGGGATCTGACCTCTCCACAATGAAGAACAAGGTCACTGATGGCGTGGCCAAGTGTGATGGTTCAGGAAGGGGTTCACTGGGCTAATGTGAAGGCAAGCCCTGCCTTGTGAACCTGCTGGAGCTTGGTGGCCATGTGAGTAGCAGGGCAAATAGACTTCCTGTATTTGGATTTTCAAACATCCTTTGACAAGGTTCTTTACCAAAGGCTTTTAGGAAACTTAAGTCACTGTGGGAATGGAGGAAAGGCCTGAGACTGAGAACTGGTGAAAGCCTGGGATGCAAAGAGTAGGGCTTAATGGTTGTTTTCAATATGAATATGGCTCCATGTGAGGCCCCAGAGACTGATGTTGGGACTGGTGTTCATCCTGTGGAGGTGCAGTGAGTTTCCCACATTTACAGAGGACTCTGAACTCCTTCAGGTTGTTGGATACCTCACTGAAATCCAAAAGGACCTCAGAGAACTGAGAAAGAGTGGCAGATGAACTTTTGTGTAGGAAAATGTGGGGTACTTTTAGGGAAAGTTATCTATACCAGGCCTGTACCATTCTAAACCTGGAACCAGTGGTTACAGCTGAGGAAGGATCTTGGAGTCATCATCATCAGTTCTCTGAATATATCAATTCAGGGTACAATGTTGGCCAAAACAGCCAGGAACCTTTGGTCAACATCAGCACAGGGGATAGGCAGAGGACATGGTTTTGACCCTCTGTGACACCTTGGTGCTTTTCTTGGTGCTTTTCTTGTGTGCAGTTCTGGTTTCTGCATCTTGATAAGGACAGTGGTGTTGGAAAGGCTGCAGAGAAGACAATTAAAATGACTGAGGGACCAAGCAGCTGCCTAGCAAGGGGTGAGAAAAAACTCGTGACTGCTTGGTTTGGAACAGAAGTCTGTTGTAGTTTGTGATCAAGGTATGCAAAATCATGAAGGCATTGATTAAGTTGAATTTCTTCTACCGAGTCTTTATGGCACTGGAACCAGGGACACTTGGTAAAACCTACAGGAGGTCAGCTTAAAGTAGGTAGAAGAGAACTATCTTTGTTTTACGCAGCGTGCGATGAACTGAATTGCTTGTCTGAGGAGGTTGTGGTTGCAAAAGGCATCAACAGGTTCAAAAAGCACTCAGGTGAATTTACAGGCAGTCAAACTGAAACAGATCCTGGGAGGAACAGCTAGGGATGTGCCTTTAGCAACCATCATAAAGGTGTGATTCTAGGGGGATGAGGAAGAAGATGGAGTGAGGGTATGACCAGGCTCACGTGGTCTGCCTGTTGTCCCAGCTGTTGACAGGATGGAGGTGCTGCTGGTTTTACCCAAGATGTGTGTCTTATGTTCTTGAAAGTTTCCAGGAGCCAGCATTCAGTAGGAATGTAGATAGATATGACATGTTGTGGAGGAGCCAGCATGCTTTTTGTAGACCAAAGCTGACTCCACTGATACTTGGAAGGTGTTTGTGAGCACGTGGCAGGGGTGATCATAGAATTGTAGAATCACCAGGTTGGAAGAGACCCACCGGACCATCGAGTCCAACCATTCCTATCAATCACTAAACCATGTCCCTCAGCGCTTTGTCCACCCGTCCCTTAAGCACCTCCAGGGAAGGTGACTCAACCACCTCCCTGGGCAGCCTCTGCCAGTGCCCAATGACCCTTTCTGTGAAAAATTTTTTCCTAAGGTTCAGCCTAAACCATCCCTGGTTGCTTGAGGCCATTGGCCTCTTGTCCTGTCCCCTGTCACTTGGGAGAAGAGGCCAGCTCCCTCCTCTCCACAACCTCCTTTCAGGTATTTGGAGAGAGCAAAGAGGTCTCCTCTCAGCCTCCTCTTCTCCAGGCTAAACACCCCCAGCTCTCTCAGCCACTCCTCTTCTTCTCCAGCCCCCTCACCAGCTTCGTTGCTCTTCTCTGGACTCGCTGCAGAGCCTCAACATCCTTCTTGTGGTGAGGGGCCCAGAACTGACCCCAAGATTCGAGGAGTTCACAGTGGAGGGATCTCTGCCTCTTACAACATTTGACCTGGGAAAGGGGATGGAGGTGATGGCTGACACAGGCCACATGTGCAGTGTTGGGCTCTGAGCAAGCGAGGTAAGAAACCCTGCGCACTAAAATCCAGGGATGTCGGAGTAGTGGGTGTTTCTGCCAAAGCAGTGGCTGATGTTCAGCAGTGCTGCAGGAAGGGAGGAGGTGGTTGTGAACAGCAAAGAGGGGAGCGGAGAACAGGATGAAAAAGTCATGGCACCACTGTAATCTGCTCTCAGGTTGGATATGAAATGAGTACCAGGTCATCCCATCTCAAAACTAAGTCCTCGCTTCCACTTGCTGGAGGTAGAGGAAGTGCCTAGTGGGTTTTTGCTCTCTTGGTGTTTTTTGTTGTTTTTTGGTTTGTTTTGGGTTTTTTTTTTGTATCAGGGGTAAATACCATGTGCTGGAGGCAGATGAGGACTGTCCAGGGGCACATTGGACATGAAGGATGGTGGAATGTGGTCCATATCCTTGCCTCAGTCCGCTGTGTTGTAAGGGGCCAGAGAGAGCACTGCCCGCTTTGGCAGCTTTCTGAATTTGCCCCTATTTTTGCCTTCCCTGCCGCTGCTGAAAGTGAAAAGCTCAGCTTTGGACTGAACACAAGCTAATAAATTCTTGATGTTTTGGTGAGAGAAAACAAAAGGAACTTGTTTTGGGCACCAAATCAAAAATCACATTGTTCTCACACCACTGTGTGCTGTTACCATGTATAGCAATTACTGCCATGGCAACAGATCTTTCCAAGAGCCAGCCAAGATCTTCCAAGGCTGCGACATAACTTCTGATACTTGCTCATTGTGGTGCTATTATTAACTGTGTTTTCCCCCCCTCGTAGCCAGGAAGTTTCTTCTTCCTCATGCACCAGGCACGAGGGATAAGCTCATTTTAAATCATTTGTGGGGAGAAGTGACACTGGGGATTTCCTGCATTTTTTTTTTGTTCTGGAGATCCTGTCTGGTGCTTCCAGCTCTGCAGCCGCCTCTGAGCTGGGCTGGGCTGGCTCTTGGGCTATTTATAAGAAAGCCAAGTCTGGGTTTTTTATTTGTTTTCTCCCCTTGCTTCCCCCTGTCCCTAAAGCAGGACAAATGGATGAGCCACATTTACTCTTCCAGCTGTGCACAGAGACCGAAGTGTTTAATTCAGGTTGACTTGGTCGAAGGGAGAACTTGCTGCCAGTTAAATGTGATCAGGGCCAAGCTCTGTTCTATGCAATTACTTTACTTACCTCCTGGTCATTTAAGCAAGATAAAGCCTGTGTATTCAAATTTGGGGTTCAACTGTTCTTGGCAGTAGTTGAATTTAATCATAGAATCGTGGAGTGGTTTGGGTAGGAAGAGAACCTCAAGGCCCATGCAGTCTCACCCCTGCCATGGGCAGGGACACCTCCCACTGGATCAGGGGCTTCAAGCCCCATCCAGCCTGGACTTGAACTCCTCCAGGGATGGGGCAGCCACCACTGCTCTGGGCAACCTGGGCCAGGGCCTCCCCACCCTCACAGGGAAACATTTCTTCCTAAGATCTCATCTCAATCTCACATCTTTCAGCTCACAACCATACCCCCTCATCCTTTCCCTGCACTCCCTGATCCAGAGCCCCTCCCCAGCTTTCCTGGAGCCCCTTTCAGCACTGGAAGCTGCTCTAGGGTCGCTCTGGAGGCTTCTGTTCTCCAGGCTGAACAACCTCGACTCTCTCAGCCTGTCCCAGTACAGGAGGTGCTCCAGTGCTCAGATCATCTCCGTGGCCTCCTCTGGACTCGCTCCAACAGCTCCATGTCCTTTCTCTTTAGCTATGTTTAAAACCCCTAGTTGAGAACCTGGATGATAAGTCTGTTCCCTGCTCTGGTTGTACATAAGTCACAGTTGTGCAGTTGTCCAGTTCCATCCTCCAGAAGAAGGAGTCATTTTCCTGGGCTGATCTCCACTCCCCAGGAATTTGCTGTTCTTCTGCAAAAGTGTAGCTGTTGAATGTCCAAGCTTCCCTGCCCCCTTTCCTCACCAACTCGAGAGTTATAGGGAAGAAACTCCATGAGCACGCTTAAATTTTCCTTATTTTCAAGTGCTCTAAAGCCTTACAGCTGCTTCTGCTGTCACTGCCTCTGATATCCCCCTTCCCCAGACCTCCCCAAACTGCTGGACTGACAGCCTGCCATTAGAACCAGGAGAAAAAGGTTTAGGGGAAGCATGCAGTCTTTTATCCTATAGACCTCCTTGAAGAAGGTGAAGAAATGGGCATATGCCCTGCAAAAGTGTGATTCAGGTCAAGAAATAATTCAATCGTGTCCACGGGGTGCAACTGCATCCTTTTATTGCCGCTCTCTCCATCTCTTGGGAGGGTCTGTTGGAGGTGGTACCACCAGCAGTGCCACCAAGGGCTGCGGCTCCCTGGGGAGGCAGCGTGTGATACAGCAGTTCAGTCAAATATGCCTATTGGGGAGGGTAGCAGCTCACATCCCAGCTGGTTTTTCCCCTAGACATCCCCAGGAAGCAGCCAAGACCCTTTCTGAGCACCTCCGGGGGCTGACACAATTACTCACAAATAACCAGCACCTTGCTGACGCCCAGAAAGGTCAATCCCACCTTTGTTTCTGTGACATGGGGAGAGTTAAGACAGATTTGGGGCTTAAACTAGTCATGCTTTGCTCAGACAAGAGCTTGCAGAGATCTTCAGTTTTAAAAATGCTGTGCCTGCATTGAGTGAGTCAGTCTTTTCTTTTCCTTATTAGATCAAGCCCCAGAACTGTATACAACTGGTGTTTGTTTGGAGTCCCAAGGTGTTATGGTAGTCACTAGGACAGACACAAGTGAGTAGCGCACATAAAGCAGAGGCTGGAATCCAGCTCACAGGATGCGACTCCTGCCCACGCCACACCACCATGTTTTAGAGATGATCAGGAAAAGAATGTCAGTTCAGGGCACCACTTAAACATGCCTTTCCTTTGGGAGAAAGCTTTTTTTCATGCTTTATTACATCAGCAATAGAAACAATGGAAAAAATCAAACACGGGCTGTGTTTGTCATCCCAGACTTCAAATTCCTGCATCAATGGGTGAGCTTGTCAGAGCTGGATGGCTGCATGGAGTAGGAACCATGCACTGCTCTGTGGGGCGAGCGTGCAGGACAGGAAAGCTGCAGGTCTAGGGGAGGGACCGATGCTGCATGGTCCAGTTTGTTGGCTTCACAGCATCCTTACTCAGTCACGTGTGATGTGCTTTTCATTCAGTCATTCCTGTAGGCAAAACAAATACAAAAAATTAATTTCTCATGGGAAAGAGATATTTTGCTTCTTGTTTTCTGGGGGTTTATGAACTCTGGGGCTGAAGTTTTCAGCTGTTTATTTACTGCCTCTCTTCCTTTGCCAAGGGAAATCAGTGTGCTTTGGAAAATGATGACTCGGAAGAAACCCCTCTGCACAGAATCCTGTTGGGATGAGTTTCCTGATGGCAGCTTGGGGTGCAGGGCATGGTTACTCTTTTGTGGACTCTGTTTCCTGTTGCCTCTGATTTTCTGCCACCTTGGCACTGTAGCAGTTAACTGGAGTCACGCTTGATAGGCCTGAACAGCCAATGCTGCCAGGAGCTGCTCTGCAGTTGTTCTGCTCTGCTTTTTCAACAGAGACAGCTGCAGCTGGGGAGATTTACAGAAGAATGAAATGGCCTAAAAAAGTTGTGATGAAACACTGTTATCTTTGTTTTATAGTTTTGGGCAGCAGCATCCTGTGGGCTCTGCTTCTTGAGAGAGAACCTGGTCCCCTGCAAATCCGTCTATGCTGTCAGGGGTTTTCAAGGGGCTCTGTGTTTGGGCTGGTCAATAACTGGCAGTGCTTTAAATGAACAGAGACAGAGGGCCATTATTTTGCTAATGCCATGGATTTAGGAATGTGCTGCTTCAGATATGTCACTTTGCAGAGTGGTTCTTAAAGCCGCCTGCACTCCAACCCGGCTGTTGTAGGGAGCCAAGAGCTGGCACCCAGGTGCCACCCGCTGTTCGGGTACAGCCCTGCCCTGCAGGTGCTCCACCCTGTGATGACAGCCTCAGCCTCCTTTGGAACTGCTAAAGGTGTGCTGGGGTTTTTATGGTCTAGTGGAGTTATTTCAGACCTGAGGAGGGTGTCTCAGGAGGTCCTTTCAGTCCCTGTCCCTGCATGCTCTTGCTAAGGCATCTGCTCACTCTCAAGGTCCTAGCTGATGGGCTTCTGGGTTTATACGTTTCTTTTCTGTTTCTGTATTCCCAGTTTTCACTCACAGACATTGTTCAGAAGCCTCTGTAAATGTTTTCTCCTTGTTGCTCAGTGTTCCCTTGCATAGCGAATGATTAGCTTTGTGCCTGGTGTAAGTGAGCCTCTGGCATGCGGCTGCTCACTTTGTTCTGTCATGGCTGCTATGGGCCCTCTCTTCCCTTCTGTGAAGATGGTACAAAAATTGTTCTACTTTCCTCCTCCTGCATGGGGAAACTCTGCGCTCCATAGCAGTGCAGCAGATTTGTAGCCATGCAGTGCTTCAAATGGTTTCTTGAAGCATGGGATGATCGCTTTGTGTAAAGAAATGATGGAATTCAGTCGGCTGCAGAGTTCCTACATAGCATGAGTGACGGCTGCTGGGCCAGTGGAGCAGTTGCTGGGTTCATGTGGTGGGACAGCTTTTCCAGAACAGCTCCTGATTGTGGAGCCTCTTGCTCCTGGGCTGCTCTCCTTGGCATCGACCAGCTGAGGCAGCAGCTGCAGGGTCCCTGGCTGAGAGAGCTTTGTGGCAATGCTGAGAGGAATCCCTGAAATTAGTAGCACTGATATAGGAGGCCTTAAAGAGTAAATCTCAGTCCTGAGGCAGCTGGGCAGCAAGCTGGATAAATCAGGGCCTTTGTCAGTAACTCCTAGAATGACAGGGAGGGGAGCGGGTGCTGCCTTGTCCTTGAAATAGCAGGGATATCATTGATGTGACATTACTTGCTTTGGCACAGGGAGAGTACTTGGCATGTGCTGCTTCTCTAGGGCTCTGGGCTTTTGCCCTTTATCCGTTTGGCAGATGCATCTTCTCTGCCTCGTTCCCTGCAGCCTTATCGGTGTGATGCTGTGGCCCCGGGCACAGCTGTGTCAGCATTGGGAAAAGCACCCTGCTTAGGTCTGATTTATTCTGTTCAGTGGCTGGTGAGAGCTGGGAGGGACTCAGAGGTCTGTGGCAACAGGAACAAGCCCTGTTCAGCTTTCTGGTCACTGGCCAGGGTTTCAGTCAACGGTAGCACTGTGTGTGCCGGGGCTGGTCAGGAAAGCAGTAAACTCGTGTAGGTTCTGGCTTTTGCCTTGTGTCCATCATCCTGATAAAAACAGGAACAGCCTAGGCCTAATTGTAGGATTACTGTCATGCTGGGAGACTCTGAGGTGCTGAGTCCCATCCTGAGCATCCTGTGTGACTCAGCGCCAGCACACGCTCTGGAGGTGGATAAAGCCCGTCTGCTCTGGCTGGAAGCCTCTGTCTGTGCTTAGTGTGACCCAAGAAGACATAAGGAGAAAGCAGATGTGTGACCTTGGGCACCTCACTGCAGGGATTTGCACACTGGAGCAGCCAGCGATGGCCTGGCGTGAGTACCCACTGCCCCTCGATGGGGCTTTGCATGGTGAGATGGCAGCCGTGGCACTCATCGAGCCATGCTCGGGGCACAAATCCTCACTGAGCCCATGGAAGTGGCCTCTGGGGGCAGTGGGAAGGCATCTGTCTGCTGTGCTGGGGCTGAGCTCAGATGCCTTGGTGGGGCAGCTCCAGGGATGGAGAGCGGGCAGGGAACATCGCAGCCATGGAGATGAGTTGATGCAGAACTCACAAGTTGCCCTGTAATGCTGTCACCCAAGCAGCTGTAATAGGATATTGCAAAAATTGAGGGTTTCCTATGGCAGTCCTGGTTGTTGGGGCCAAAGTCTGATCACCAGCACTTTGGGATGCAGTCACTGCCAGAGTGTGGCACTGCTGGTATTGCTCCGAGTCCTGGCGGCAGTGGGTGTGACCGTGTGTCAAGGGATTGATGGGAGTGGAGCACAGCACCGTGTGTACCAGACTCAGCTCCCACCAGGGCAGCAACCGTCCTGCTGGCACCAACCTCCCTGCAGCAGCAGCTGGAGTTTGATGGGGCTGGGGATCTGTGCAGTGCATTTTGGGAGGATAGAGAGGATGAAAACTGCCAGCACATTTTTTTTTTCTCTGTTGAAACTCATTCTCAGAAGCTCAGCCCTTAAAAGGAAAAATGACTCTGCTGAAGACTTCTCTGAGCTTAGGAGGTGCCACTGCGTCTGGGGTACAGCAGAGCTTTAGGGAGGCTGCTTGAGGGTTGGGGGTTTGGACTCTGCTCTGACCTGCAAGATGAAAACTCTGGCTGTATTGGCAGGGGATCTCAGGGACGCTGTGGTGGCAGGAGGGATCCAGGGGATGTCAAGGTGGTGGGAAGGATTCTGGGAACACTGTGGTGTGAGAAATCCAGGGGACATCGTGGTGGTGGGGAGGATCTTGGGGATGTAGTGGTAGTGGAAGGGATTCCAGGGACACTGTGGTGGCAGGAGGGATGCAGGGGATGCTGTGGTGGTGTGAGAGATCCAGGGATGTCGTGGTGGTGTGAGTGATCCAGGTGTTGCCATAGTAGCAGGAGAGATCCCAGGAGTGCTGTGATGCGAGAGATCCAGGGAATGCTGTGGAATCAGCTCAGGTGCTGGATGGGTTGTGCAGGAAGATCCTGGAGCTCAAGGGAAGTGGCTCGCTGCCCTGTTCTGGCCTGGGGCTCAAGCTCTATGCAGGATTTTATTCCCTGTCATGTAGAACTCCTGTGTTGGCTGGGACAGATCCACGGGAGAGACTGTCCAGCCAGATCTGTGTCACCACCAGCCTGGGTGCCTTGGCAAAGAGCAGAGGGGAGTGCCTGGAACCTTTTTGGCACTGAATGCTTTTTGACTTCTTATTTCTTTCACCCTCTGCCCAGGTGGCAGCAGGCACAGCTCTCTCTGGCCATGACGCAGTCCGAGACCCTTGCCCTCACTGCCAGTTTGGGGATAGAGAGAAACAGAGGCTCTTGGGCTCCAAGGGAGCAGCGGGCTCTTTCCCTGGGCCCAGCCGGCAGCCCTGCTCTGCGCCTCTGACAGAGGAGCTGCAGCAGGAGCCAATGCTTACCTGGCTGTGCAGCGCAGGCAGAGATGTACCCAGCCTGCATGTATGGCCAAGAGTTTTGTTTATGGGAGTGGATTTTACTTCTTCCTTTAGGTGCAATTTCCATCACTGTTAGTTGTCTCATGGCAACTGTGCCCACATCTCTGGTACCTGAGCTCCTCCTGCCCTGTTCATGCTCATCAAGCAGGTGCTTTGTACCCTGCCATGAAAACAGGGGTGTTTTCTGCCCCTTGCTCTTCCTTCTGTTGCAGAACCCCTGTCCTGTGGTGAGAGATGGAGGATGGGCTGGGGGTGAGCAGCACTTCATGTCCCTCCATCTCTCCCTCCCCATGGGGTGGTCTCCATGTGGTGCTGGTGCTTGCCTAGAGATATTTCCAGGGTCTGGACCAGTACGAGCCTGGTGCTGCTGGTGGGGCTGCACAAGTCGTGGTGGGCAGTGCTCGGCTCCGAGTGGGTGAGGAGAGCATGAAGGTTGATGTGGTGGGA
The DNA here is from genome assembly GCA_033459285.1 of Clamator glandarius. NCBI lineage: Eukaryota > Metazoa > Chordata > Aves > Cuculiformes > Cuculidae > Clamator > Clamator glandarius. The sequence continues at coordinate 1,310,208 of JAUNZM010000355.1, read as the reverse complement.
GATTCTGTGGTGCCGTCCATTCTCACTGCTGGAATACAATGCTCCGAGATGCCTGTGCATCCATCTCATCGAAGGTTCAGGTGCTGGTGTCAGGCTGTAGGACCTTACACCTTTGAGTCTGTTCTGGGCTTGATTTTAAGTGGATTATTTTTGTAGTAGTCCTGGCATGGAGTTTATGCTTCCCTGGGGAGGATTTCCCTCTGCCCTGTAAGTGATAGAATCGTGGAATGGTTTTCGTTGGAAGGGACCTCAAAGCCCTTTCAGTTCCACCCCCTGCGATGGGCAGGGACACCTCCCACTGGATCAGGGGCTCCAAGCCCCATCCAACCCGGCCTTGAACCCCTCCAGGGATGGGGCAGCCACCACTGCTCTGGGCAACCTGGGCAGGGCCTCCCCACCCTTACAGGAAAACATTTCTTCCTAAGATCTCATCTCAATCTGCCCTCTTTTCAGCTCAAAACCATTCCCGCTCGTCCTGTCCCTGCCCTCCCTGATCAAGAGCCCTTCCTCAGCTTTTCTGGAGCCCCTTTCAGCACTGGAAGATGCTCTAAGGTCTCCCCTCAGCCTTCTATTCTCTAGGCTGAACAGCCCCAGCTCTCAGCCTGTCCTCATACAAGAGATGCTCCAGCCCTTGGATCATCTCTGTGGCCTCCTCTGGACTCGCTCCAACAGCTCCGTGTCCTTCTTGTGCCCAGGACAGGATGCAGGGCTCCACGTGGTGTCTTCATGAGAGTGGAGCAGAGGGACAGAATCCACTCTCTGGCCCTGCTGGTCCTACTTCTTTTGGAGGCCCCAGGAAATCTCAGCCTTGAAGGTCCTCGACTCTTACTTCTTTCTGTTAGATCTTGGAGGAATCTGCTATTAATTTTGGCACTGCCCTGACCCGCTCCTGCAGGACGAGTTGCCCTATTGCTGTCAGTTCTCTTCTGGCACGGGGGTGAATTGGGAGCCTTGATGACAAGATGGGAGCTGACAGTGCTGGGCTATGGGCTCGGAGGGAGTTTGGGAATGGTTGAGGAACAAGCAAAAACCAGCAGAGTCTGAGCAACCAAAAGGCCATGAAGTTTCTCATCTGACGTCTCTATCTTTGAAAATACCACTTAGCAGAAGGCTTTGGGCTTTGGCTTTGTTTCTTTCTTTAATTAAAAACACCAAAGTAATGAGATGCTGTGTGCTAGGACCTTCTCCTGGCTCTCCTGCCTCTAACCCACCCAAGCCCTCGTGATGTGCTCCATCCTCTCAGATATGTTGCTGGCTCTGCTGTCAACGGGCTGCCTTGTTCTGCTCTGGCTGGTGCTGAACATACGTGCTCAGGCCTGGAGCAATTGCAGCCATTTGGTCTGTATTTTCACAGTCTCATCTGTCTCCGGTAACGCAGGGTTTGGTTTGTTTACACAGTGGTTATTTTTGGAAGCAGGAGCATTTTAGGAACAGGTTGACATGTTTATTTTAGTTCCTTCATAATTTTTGTTAGAAGGATTCATGTGTTTTCAGAATAAGTTGGGATATATTTATGTGCGTGTAGGGAGTGAGTTGTTTTGGGTACTGTATTATTTCACCTAAGACCTAAATTACAGCTTTTCTGGACTTGGCTGAGAGAAGGCAGTGAGTAGAGCCTAAATTGACCAGGTCAGCTGGTGGAGCACCACTGTGAGGAGCTGGTGCTAGAAACCTTCTTGGAGGTGCTGCACAACTCAGGGATGCAGATGAGTTTTACAGCCTTGTCCTGACTTTGATGTGCAAGTCAGAGTGACTTGGAGTCACCCTGGAGTTGCACTTTGTTTTTTCATGACTGCACTGTGCGAAGCTTTTCTAAGGAGAGTCTGTCCAACAGCACATCCAGTGTGCCAGGGTGACTTTGCCGATCATGCAGAAGGTGAAAGGGCAAGCATGGGCCTCTTAAAATAATCTGTGCTGATGCCAGGGAGCTTGAGCACAGCCCGGGCTGCTCTTCAGCCAGCCAGGAGCCTGGACCTGCAGAGGAGCAGCACTTTTTCAGCTGAGAGATGGGAGATTGAGATGAGATCTCAGGAAGAAATGTTTTCCTGTGAGGGTGGGGAGGCCCTGGCCCAGGTTGCCCAGAGCAGTGGTGGCTGGAGGTGTTCTAGGCCAGGTTGGATGGGGCTTGGAGCAACTGGATCCAGTGGGAGGTGCGGTAGAATGCACACTGGGAATGTGGGTTGGTTTTTGTAAGTGAGTAGGGACTTAGCTGAAATTCTATGGTGTGGTGGGCTCTGGTGAACACATTGATGCTCCGGTGCTGCCACAGGGCCAGAAGGCTGCGTGTCCCTGTATTGGGGGACACTGGGTCCCAAGAGCTGAGACCAATTGGAAGCCCTGCAGTGACTCCACTGGTGTGACCATGTGTGGAGCAGACACACACTGCATCGCTGCTGTATCACCCAGTGCTTGGAGCCAATAGGATGGGGAAAAGCCTTTTTCAAACCATTCTCAGGAAACTTCTTTAACCCAGTGAGAAGGAGTTGGAATTAATTTTCTGTCCAAGTTATGGCCTTATCTCTCTGCAATCCTGGGTTTATCATGTCTTTCCAGAGTTCCTGATGTTATGTTGGAGGATTGTGTGGCAGCCTGGGGCTGGCACTGCTCCAGGAATGTGCTCCTTGCTTTTCCTTTCCTTTCTTTGCACATGAATGAGATTGTACCAAACTCTTTGGTATTTGTGTGCTCTGTACAGATTTTTTCCCTGGTTCAGCTCTACCACGGTCATCCTTAGCCCCTCAGTTTTAAGGGAGGCAAAGAGTTCACCAGCCAAAGTCATCCATTTGCATGTCTTTGCATGCAAAGGTAACTGTAAGCTTGCTTAAATGGAAGACTATAGTTAGCAACACGCACTTGGTCATGGCCGAGTGCCATGAGAAGAATTCGTTATATTCAATAGCTTGCACTTAACAGAAAATATCTGACCTCTCGTCTTTCCCGAGGAGCAGCAGCCTTGGTAGGACTGTTGGTGTTCCAGAACTTAACTTATCCAGTTCTAAGCAAAATGAATTAAGCCCAGCATGCTCTTGGACACTGAAATGGTTGATCACTCTGCTACATCTTAATCACTCAGCTTGGGCTTGCAGGGTTTTGATTTATCCTTGCCAAGCAAATACTCAATAACTCCCTTCTGTCTTTCTCCTGGCCACACCTGTGTGAGTATTTCTGTGTTGCTCTCGCTCAGGGGATCCTACTGTGCCTACTTTCCTTTTCCAGCCCTTCCAATGCCTGCTTCCCTCCTCCACTGCCCTTTCCCTCCTCAGGACTTTGTGCCATGCCCCCCACCTTTGGGTGAACCTTCCATCTTCCAGCACTGGCGGCAGCCACTCCCTGTCTGATGCTGCCCACGTGCCACATGGGTCTATGTCCCCTCTTCAGTCCCCTGTGTCCCTTTTTCTTGCTGACTGCCTGTCTCAGAGGTCACCACTCCTCTCTGAGCTGTCCCTTTCTGCCAGTTCCTTGTCCTGCCTGCGCTCCTTTGCTGCTGTCTCCCTAGACCTGCTTGTCTTGCTCCTCCCAGGACTGCTGGGCTCTGCTGCTACCCTAGGTTTCCCTTTTTTATGCCTTGTTTATGGGTGACACCTTTTTGCAGTTGACGATGCCCTTGATAACAAGTGACTTACTGATTTGTTCCTGTGCCTGTGATTTGACATTGTGACTGCATGGAATTAACCAGTCTGGCTCTGCAATTCTTGGCCAGAGCCATGGCATGGGGTGTGATGTAACTGTTCCTGTTGCACCTTAAATCAAAAAAGGGAACTGATCCAGTTTTGACCATAAAATACCTAACAACAAGCCAGATGTTCTCTGAACATCAGGTTTTCCTTGCCATCAGGTTCCATCTGCTAGCAGTAGTGCCCTGCGCTACTGTGACAGTGGTGGATGCCCAGCAGGAACTCACGCTATGGGGAAAGGCATGAGCTCTGCTCCCTGCTGCTTGTTGGACCCATGCAGATGGTCAGGGTGAAGGACCATAAAGAAGATCAAAGCACTGGAGCACCTCCTGTACAAGGACAGGCTGAGAAGGTTGGGGTTGTTCAACCTGGCTGTGGGGAGACTTTAGAGCAGGTTCCAGTCCTGAAAGAGGCTCCAGAAAAGCTGGGGCGGGGCTCTTGGTCAGAGAGTGCAGGGATAGGATGAGAGGGAATGTTGTTGAGCTGAAAGATGGGAGAGAGAGATGAGCTCTTGGGAAAAAGTGTTTTCCTGTGAGGGTAAGCGAGGCCCTTGCCTGGGTTGCCCAGAGCAGTGGTGGCTGCCCCATCCCAGGAGGTGTTCCAGGCCAGGTTGGATGGGGCTTTGGGCAACCGGATCCAGTGGATGGCAGGGGTGTGAAACTGGATGGGCTTTGGGGTCCCTTCCAATCCAACCCACTCTATTCTATGATTCTATGCCACGATAGAAGTGGCTGTCACCTGGGGTCAGCTTCCCAGCCAGCCTGTCTGTGGGAGCCTTGACATCTGCCCTCCATGAGGCTGTGTGGAGGTCAACATCACACGGGAGATGTTGTGGTGGGGAGAATTACACTTTTTCAGAGGCAGTTCAGGTTTATTTTGAATTGAACTCACATTGTACCCATCAATTTTGCATCCTCAAAGAGTCAAGGAGCAGCCTACATTTTAGGGGCACTGCCAGACTGAATATAGCTGTGGTTTTCTAGCAGGGAGGTGTGCTGTTGAGGGGAGATGCTGACCTTCCCCAGAAAGCGAGGGCAGAGCTGAGGGCCAGCAAACGCCTGCTCTCCTGTGACCCTGCCAGCATGGAGGGGTGCCAGGAGCCCTGGGTGCCCTTTCGGGCACTGCGGTGCTCCCTCAGTTCAGACCCCTCCGAGGAGCCACGCCAACAGCAGAGGTGGGGTGACAGGGCTGCAATGGGATTGCCCTTCTCCTGCTGCTCCCCTGGGAATGGCTCCTCCTGCCACTGGGCAGGAGTGGATTTCAAGGGTGGCCCTGGTTCCATCCTATTCATATGGCTTTTATTAATAACAACAATGTGGGTTAGATAGGACCTCCTTCCTGCAGCCTCTGCCCCTTCTCCTCCCTTTTCCACCCCACAGGGCAGAAGAGAAGATTTAATCTCTGTTTTCAGCTCCACACCGGAGCAGGCACTGCAATGTTACTTTAGTAGCAGAATCTCTGGGGCTTACACCCCTTCTTCTGTTTTTGACTGGGATAGAGTTAATTCTGTCCCTGTAGCTGATATAGGTGATCTTTTAGGTTTAGTACAAGGATAAGGGTGACATTGTGTTGATGGGTTTAGTTGTTGCTAAGTAATGCTTACACCAAGTCAAGGACTTTTCAGCTTCTCATGCTCTACTGGGCAGCCAGTACGCAAAAATCTGGGAGGGAATGTTGGTTGACAGTGGCAGAACATGGGCCAGCAGTGGCCCAGGTGGCCAAGAAGACCAACAGTATAATGGCTTGGATCAGCCATGGGGTGGCCAGCAGGAGCAGGGAAGGGATCATCCCCCTGGAATCAGTGCTGGTGAGGCTGCACCTCGAATCCTGGGTTCAGTTTTGGGCCCCTCACTCCAGGAAAGACATTGAGGGTCTGGAGTGCATCCAGAGAAGGGAATGGAGCTGGGGAAGGGGCTGGAGAACAGGGGTTGTGGGAGCAGCTGAGGGCCCTGGGGCTGTTTAGTCTGGAGAAGAGGAGGCTGAGGGGAGACCTCATCGCTCTCTGCAGTTCCTAGAAAGGAGGTTTTGGGTAGGAAGGTGCTGGGCTCTTCTCCCAGGTGGCAAGGGATGGGACAAGAGGAAATGGCCTCAAAATGTGCCAGGGAAGGTTTAGACTGGATATTAGGGAAAATGTCTTTACCGACACAGTGGTGAAGCCCTGGAACTGGCTACCTAGGGCAGTGGTGGAGTCTCAATCCCTGGAGGGGTTCAAAAACCATGTGGCTCTGGTACATGGGGTTTGGGCTGATGATTGGACTAGATGAGTTGAGAGGTCTTTTCCAGTCTTAATTATTCTGTGATTCTATGATTTGAAGCTGGCCAGGATATTACATATCATATGGTGTTGTGCTCAGTATATAGCTGGGGTGGAGTTTAACAGGGACAGGTTCACTGCTTGGGGATGGGCTGGGGATCGGCAACTGGATGGTGAGAAATTGCTTTGTGTATCACTTGTTTTGTATAGTCCATTATTATTATTATTATTATTATTATTATTATTATTATTATTATTATTATTATTATTATTATTATTATTATTATTGTTATTATTATTATTATTACTATTACTATTACTATTACTATTACTATTACTATTATTATTATTATTATTTTCTCTTCCTTTCCTGTCCTATTGAGCTGTCTTTATCTCAGCCCACAAGTTTTACCTTTTCTATGACTCTTCTGCCCCATCCCATCCAGGTGAAGGAGGAGCGAGCAGTTGCATGGTTCTGAGTTGCCAGCTGGGGTTAATCCACACCACTGGGCCAGCCAAAGTGGAGCATTGGCTTTGCTGAGCCCCTCTACGCCTACCAGGCCAGCTTTTGGGGTAGACGTGTCAGGGTTAACGGCTGGTGTGCCCTGCGTGAGTGCTGCCCAGCCCAACACCTCTTTTGTCACAAACCCATTACACTGATCTGCCTGCAGATCAGCCCTACAGCACTGCCCGGTTTGTGCTGTTGGGAAGCGAGGACCCTGGGGCTGGAGCAGCTTCTCTGGGCGGCAGAAGGGTTATGGTTTGGCAGCAGGCCATACCTGTCCATCACCCCACCTTATACCTACAGGGCCACCAAGGGCTTTGTCCCATCAGCTGCAGGAGGAGGTCAAGAGATTGCAATGGGCATGGTCTCATTCACTAGTCAGTCCCCACATTTATCTTTCAGGAGAGCAGGTGTGGGCTTCGAGTGGGGATCAGGTGGCCCAGAGGTCCCCTGCATCCCCACAGTGTGTGAGCCCTGCGGGCAAGCTCTTGCATGGGGAGGGTGCCTACGTTGTCCGGAGCCAGGGGTTTGGTCTTCCAAGGTGGCAACAACAACAGGGTGCAGCTCCCAAAAGGGTAAGATCCTGCTTTGTAGATCTTCCATGAGGTGCCTCGTGCATCTCGCCAGGCATCGGCACTCCTGTGGGCGCACAGCCCTTGCTGTGACCTATCAGAGCATAAGTGGAGGATGCTCACCCAATCCGAATCGCCTGTTTGGTGGCGTGAGCTGATGTCGGGGCCTGGCTGGGGGAGCAACCTCCCCTGCTCTGTGCCAGGGAGCAGCTGATGTGGCTTGACCCCATCTGAGACCCTTCCTCTCATCTTCCCTAAGCTCATTAAATCGCTGAATGGCCCCTGGCAACACTTTGATCTTCCTGGCCCCAGAGGCAGCAGCTCTGCAGCTCCCAGACACCCCCTTTGCCTCGAGGCTCTGGCCCAGACTAACGTGGCTCTCGTGTCCCCACAGATCCGACTGGGTGGAGATCATCGAGCCCCGCTCCCAGGAGCGGATGTATGTCAACCTGACCACTGGGGAGTGCGGCTGGGAGCCCCCTCCCAACCTGAAGGTGCGCCAGTCAGACCAGAAGCAGTGGTGGGAGCTCTTTGATCAGAACAACAACCGCTTCTACTACTACAATGCCATCACGCGGCAGACAGTGTGGCACCGGCCTCAGGGCTGTGACATCGTGCCCTTGGCTCAGCTCCAAGCCATGAAGCGCAATTCCCAGCCCGACTGCCGGGACCAGCAGCACCGGGGCAGTACGGGCAGCGACGGGAGAAGCACTCCCATCCAAATGGCCCTCCTGCAGGAGATGGAGAAGGGCAAGGGGGACTGCGCCACTGAGAAGAGGAAGGAGTCTGGCAGGTAGGGAGAGCTTTACCCTTCTCTAGTTTTATCTTATGGTTGACTTCTATTGCCAGGCAGACACTGGTTGCACAAGAGAAGGACTCAAAAGCTGTGCTGTGCCATGAGGGTGCAGTGCTGGGGCAGAGTGCTGCCAGGCCAGTGCTATGTGTCCCCATCTCTTCGGGATTCCCTTTCACCAATGTGGTACCACTTGGATGCCCCCAGTCTGGGCCAGGCATGATAGAAACACCCATGAAAAAATATTCATCACTCCAGAGCCCTTTGTGCCAAACTGGAGAGGGATGGGCAGGCATGTCCTGCAATGATGACAGGTCTGTTGGATGCTCATGGCAGGATTTGCTGGGATGCTGTATGAGGCTGCTGCAGCGTGTCTGGCTGCTCTGGCTCTTTCTCTCCCTGCTAGCTCAGCTGCTTGCATGCACTTGCAGCTCTGGCCAGGGTGGGAGGTGGAGCAGCAGGGATGGAGCTCCTAAGCAGTTATTTGCTCACATCAAGCCCAAAATGAAAGAACAATAATGAGATGCTATTTTGTTTGGCTACGAGATTTTCTTACACTCAAACCAGTCTGACAACAATTGAAGTTTTTTTATGCTGGAACTTGGCCAGATCTGGCTGCACAAAAGCATTCCCAAAAGTCTTCTCTCCCCAGTCCCTGTGGGATGGCCCCTCCACCTGGGGCACTGCACAGGGCTGTTCTTTTGCCTTCCTGCCCCATCTGGGCATCCTCCTGCCCTGGAGATTGTGGCGCCAGCAGCCAGGGGAGGCTGTGCCATGAGTGGGGTTGAGTCATGCTGAGGAGAAGGGACTCATGCAAGGGCTCATTGAGAGCTCCAGTGAGCCTGTCACTACTGCTATCCATGTCAGTACTCTTTGTACCAAATCTGGGCAATGCAGTGTGCCAGGCTTCTCTAACAGCTTGGTTTGGGGATTGAGATTGCCTCTCTGAGTGCCTGGTGCTCGTGGGGAAAGAAGAATAATGGCAGCATGATGAAAATCATGTAGGATGGTGATTCTGGAAAATACTATACCCTAGAGCACCTTAAACTGAGGTTTATCACTTCCTTGCTGCCCCCTGCAAGGTGCTACCTTATTCACTCAATATATATGACTGGGAGGCAGTGTTGATGCACGTAGAGTGCATCAGAAAGAGCCCAGAGCTTTACTGGTACCTGCAATGACTCCAGTGTCTCCTGCGTCACCTCTGAGCTTCAGACCCAGACAAGGGACAATCCCTGCTCTGCCAGGAGAAACCCAAACAGTGAGAAATGCCTTAAGCTGAAACCCAGTAGCATCTCAGGCATCAGCGCTGGTTCTGCAAGGACGGGAAGTGGGAAGGAGTCCTCCCTCGCTCCATCCAAAGACCAAGTCTTTGCAAGAGCCTAAGGGCACTTTGAGCCGGCAACAAACTCCACTGAAGGACAGGCACCGGAAGAAGTGTAAGCTTGCTTGGGAGCTAACAGGCTGCTGGGTGGTGCGAGGCTCTTGCAGATCCTCACACCCAACAGCATTTGCCAGTGGAGGCTACTTTCTTGGAAGTAGGACACTGAGCAGTTTCCTTGCATATTGGTCACATGTCATCACTCCTGTTTGTGAATGGGGGTTGCATGTCTGATCATGGCATGGAGAATGATTTCCTGACCTGAGGCTGATACCCAAGGAGAGATTTCTTGCCTTTTCCTAGCTCATAAAATGGTAAGCAAGGAGCTGAGCCCAAAGCAAGTGTTCCCAGGTGAAATGTCTGCTCTAATAGCAGTAAAAGCACATCAAGGTTGTCAGCTCTGTTCTCTGTGCCCAAGACAGTTTCACTTTTGTCTCTAAGGATAGCACAAAAGTCTTGGTTTTCTCCCCTTCACGTTTGTCATCCTGTGATAGACGGAGAGGCTAGAAGAGATCAGTGTGGTCCCCAGGAGGGCCTCCTGCAAGCACATGCCTGGAGAGCTTGGGGAAGGGGTTTCATCATTTTTTCAGTAATACTTTGTGGTTGAGGGTTTTTTTGCTTTTATCAGACATTTTTTTCTCACTCTTCCTCTCTCGTGCCTTCTGTAAGCACTGCTAATTCCACTGTGCCTGCTGCCATGTCTTGGTGCTGCCAAACACTCGGCACACTGATTCTGAAAGTCTCAAATGGAGCAGAGATGCTCCCCGGACAGGCAAGTGATTCATCACTGCTCCTTGCTGCCTGTTCCCTCTGTCTCCATGCCCGTCTCACCGTCTCCCTTGCTGCCCCACCACTCACTACTGCTCTTCTCTAAAGCACACCGCCTCACAGCAGCCTTCTCCAGACACTGGCCCTTGGCTTCCGCAGGTGGCTGTCCCTTTTCCTCTCTTCTTGTGGGTTTCCCAGGGCTGAGGACTTGTTTCAGAGTGGGGTTCCAAATTTCCTCTTGCAATAATGATGCATCTCAAAGTCCTTCAGGCAGAAACGCGCTATCCCTGGGAACATCATGTTCCCCAGGACAGGAGAGGCAGGGGTGCCTTTGTGTGGTCCTAGGTTGTGCTGCCTGTCCCCTCCTTGCCTGCCTTTCCACAGCTCAGCATCCTGGATGGGGAGGGAAAAGGGGCTTAGTCGTACCATGCCAGGAAGATGTGTGAGACAAGAACTCAGGATATGTGTGATGTGAAGCCTGTGAAGGTGGCTATGAGGTACCTCTGCCTCTTCCACATCTGATTTGCTTCATCACAGGCTTCTGTCTCTTGAGCCTCAGTGCCACTAATGCTAACATTAAGTTCTTTATAATTGGCCAAGGAACCCTGTCAGGATTCCCAATGCAGGTTTGTTTCCTTGTTACATCTCTGGCCTTGGGGCAGGGCATGCAGGCACAATGCGCTTTGCATGTGTCCACAGTCTTCAGACTGTGCAGACCTGGGTTTGTGTGAGTCACCTCTGCAGGGTCCCCATCCCTGCTCCAACCTGGAGGCAGCGGCAGCAGTGCTTCTAAAATACAGGCATCCCTGTAGATTCACCTCTGTCAAAGCACCAGGAAAACAACTGCTGTTGAGGGCACAGCTCAAGTGCGGGGCCTTTTCTCCAGGCTTCTGGGAGGGAAGAGCAAACAATGAAGCTTCTGAGCCTAGGAAGAGCTGCTGGATCCTCTAGGTCTGCTATAGCTGGTGTGCAGGCTGGGAAAGCCATTACTGAGTCATGGTGTTTATATTGGAGCTACTTGAAAGCATTCCTCGAAGGAACTGTCCTAAGGGACTCAGCGGGGTCTCTGCTGCTGGTGACTGAAGAACATGGCCGAGGGACTGTGCTAGGATGTTTCTCCACCATTCGCTTTGTTTCCCATCAGGGCTTTCACTGCTCAGAAGGATAAGGCTGAACCTTTTTCCATGCTAGAAAGGCAGGAAGTCCCTGTTCTCTTCCTTTACAAACCTCCTGATCTAGGGGTGTGTGATGGCCGCAAGCTGGAGCTTGACTCCCTCTGCCCTCAGTGACACTGGAGCAGTGCAGCTCTCCTGTCTCCTCCAGCCCTGTGAGACCCCCTGGATATCCCGGTGGATCCACCTAAGGACACTGCTGTGGCGTGAAGAACGTGCCCAAGTCCCACACCAGCCCTGAAGGCAAAGCAATATGCAGCAGGCATTGGTGCACCCAGGGAGGTACCAACACCCTACAGGTACTGGGCAGCCCCTGCAAACACTTGGGTATGTGGACCAGTCCTTGCATCCCAAACTGCAGTCAGGGAGGATGGTGAACACGGAGGTTGGTGAACAGCCAGTGGTAAGGGCAGGATGGGGATGGCACTCATGAGGACACATGGCCCTTTGACCAACCAGGCCCTCCTCCCTGGGGCTTCTCACGCCAGTGCTGAGGAAGGGTGGATGGTGGCCTTGCTCATCTCCTGCCTCTGACTGCACCTTTGAAGCCCACGCTACTCAGCTGCCCTACGTGGCCATCACGCACAAGGACCCCATGCCATTGTTCCCTGAGAGCTACCAAAGTGCTGCTGGGATCTGCCAGCTCCAGACTTTGCAGCAGTTAATCAGAAATGGCCCAGGATGGGCTGGCTCCCAGCGCGAGCTTTTGCCCCCTGAGTTGAAGGAGGGAGCATGAGGCAGCAGAGCCCGTTTCCCTTGTCCTGTTAGATATCTGTCAGGATGCAGACCTCAAGTACCAGAATACTGCTGTGAGTAGACTTGCTGCTCATAGTGGACATCTTGCCTCCATGCCTTGCTGTGGCTAGTTGGCCAAGCCATCCTGCTGGTGGATCTGAGGGAGCCTGTGGAGCTGGCACAGGGAGAGCCCTGTGCTAGTGCAGAGTTCCTGCTGCTCTACCCTTGTGGCTGAGGCTCTACACTGTGCCCTCATCTGCACAGGGCCAAGGTGTGAGAAGTGGCTCGGGACATTAAAGATGTGCTTCAGGGTGCCCATCACCCTCTGACTAGTGGTGGGTTGCAGGTGGCAGCCTGTTTTCTGTGGGAGTCCAAAAATATGGGCCAAAATCTGAGCTTTGCTCCTTTTCACAGTGCAGGGGGAAGGTCATTGCCTACTGGGGCCCCACTGGACTCCAAAATCATAACAACATGCTGGGGCGAGAGCCCATCTCTGTTAGCCAGGCAGGTGGTGTTGCGCAGATGTCCAGCCTTGCACCCGGGCAGGGACAGATCTGGACGTGCCTGGTGCGAATCGGGACAGGCACTGCTCCAACTGATCGGGTGGGAGTGATGCTGCTGCCGAGGGTGCAGGCAGGGAGAGGCTCCCTGCTGCAGCCTAGAGCTGAGCGAGAAACGAGTAGAGCTCTGGGCTGAGTCCCTGCCACTCCGGATCAGTGTGCCTTTGGGGAATGCTAGAGTGGCACTGGTGGCCCTGCCGATACCAGGTGCTACCGGCACACATTGAGCCTGTGTGAGGAGACGAGTCTGGTTGTGCTGTGCCTGACAGAGGTGGGTCTGCCCAGCCTTCCCAAGGGGGTAGTTTGGCTGCACATGACTGGAGGCGCAATGGTGTAGGTGAGGGAGAGGAGTAAACTTGGGAGGTGACTAACGTGACATGGGGTCCAATGTCTTCCCACAGAGCACAGGGCCATTTTCCAGCTGGGAATCTCTTGTGTTAGTGGGACACACCAGCAACTCAGGGGCCATGATGTTGCACGGCTGCAGCTCTTCTCCCTGGAACCCAACAGATGGATGGTGCTAATCTGGATGTGACACTGCTCTGGCTGTACCACTGGGTTGAAATCACTCCTGTGCAATCACTCCTGGCCTGCCCACTGAGTTGGGAGCCTGTGAATGCCTCTGTCCTCCTTGTCCTTGACAAAGCTCTTTTCCCATCTCACTCCCCTGCCATGAACCAAGTTGCTGGCACAGTGCAGGGGTAGGCGGAGGGTGCCAGAAATGCTCCTTTGAACACCTACCAAATGCTGCTGCTCTGGTTTTTCCTGTTAGGCCAGGAGCTCTTCGAGGAACTGCCAGGTCTCTAGCAATGACTGTACTTGGGATCAGAGCTCGTCTGTGTGCAGGAGGAAGGCACAAGTGTAAGAAGCCCCTGCAGCCCCAGGGAGCGGGGCCTGGTGTGTTGCATGGCCGTGTGTCCTCATGAGTGCCACCTCCGTCCTGCCCTTACCACTGGCCATTCCTTGCCTGTGTCCTTGCTTGGCTCTGCTGGCAGTCGGTGCTGCTGGCAGTCACTGCCTGCTCCAGGAAGAGACAGGCAGAGGATGAGCTGCTGACTATAGAAGAGGCTCACAGAACAGTTTGGGTCAGAAGGGATTTAAAGCCTATCCAGTTCTACCCACCTGCCATGGGCAGGGACACCTCCCAGGGATCTGGTTGCTCCAAGCCCCATCCAACATGGCCTAGAACACCTCCAGGGCTGGGGCAGCCACCACTGTTCTGGGCAACCTGGGCCAGGGCCTCCCCACCCTCACAGCAAAACATTTCTTCCTGAAATGTAATCTCAATCTCCCGTCTCTCAGCTGAAAATCGTTCCCCCTCGTCCTATCCTTGCACTCTCTGATCCAGAGCCCCTCCTCAGCTTTCCTGGACTGCTTGCTTTTGGCTCCTGATGGCAAAGCAGAAGAACGGGGCTGAGCTTGCTGGCAGCTTGGGCAGGTAGAGGCCAATCTCAAATCCCTCAGTGTTTCCCAAGCAGCTGCTCTTGGGATGGGGCTCGGGTCATTCTTGGGCTGCTGTGGTGGCAGTGGGATAGTTCTTCCTCATGGCACAGGTATCTCCATCTTAAGCAGCACCCTTTGCAGTGGGAGGTGCTGGGAGAGGTCCCAGAGCAAAGGGACCCCGAAATGGGAAGCAGAGGACAGTGGCTGTTTCTCAGACTTCCTCCAGTCACCCGGCTGGTTGCACGAGGCAGAGTCATGTCTGTTGTAGGGAAGGAGCCAGGCCTCGCAAAGGCAACCACGTGGCACGGAGTGGCCGGAGGGTGGCAGTGGCCTTTGGACCCTGGCTGGGAGCCAGCAGCTGTGCCCACAGCGTGGCAGCACCGGCCTGCATCACTGTGCCGAGGTGGGAGTCACGGCAGCGCAGCAATGTCAGAGAGGATGTTTTGCCAAAACTGTGGTCAGTGGTGGATGGGGAAGGGGCAGGGGCATGCTAGCCCCTTAGGAGTGGGGTGTGTGGGAGCAGATGTGGGATGTTGGGTGTTGGGCAGGGGAAATGGGGCACCCACAATGACATGGGGCTGCCCTCCTGTGTCCTGGTGGGGTGGATGTGCCCTGCGGGTGGGAAAGCCATGGCCAGGAGCACAGGCAGAGCACAGCCAGGGCAGCCGTGCTGCAGGGCACTGAGACCCAGCAGGTCAAAGGTCTCTGGAGAGCAGGAGCAGAGTGGAAGACGGTTAGGATGTCCCGATACCCTGGGGCTTGGCACGGAAGGCACAAGGTGGGGGCACTCACTGAGAGGCAGCTCTGGGTACACAGTGGAGGTGGGTCTGCCTGGGCAGGGGCCATGGAGAACAGGTCACCAGCACAGGATAGGGAACAGTGTGAAGGTTCTAGTAGTGCAAAATGGCTGTGAAGTTATTACAGGAACATCTTCTGTCACAGACAGGGTACAGGATTGCACCTTCTACTCTTACCCAGTGACAGCTGGTGGCAGATACATGGGGAGGAGACAAAGTGGGTCTGGGTTAAAGGAGACTTTCCTGGGGACAGCAGTGCCTTTGAAGACCTGGAAGCTCAGGCTGGTTTAACCAGACCATTCGCTTTTCCTCAGAGCTGCCAAAGACAGACCAGCTCTAGCCAGGGTGTGCCTTTGGGACTGGGATGTAGCAGTGGGCATGCCAGGTTGTGGTGAATCCTGAGTACCATCTATGAGTCACAGGGTGCTCCTGGCTGAGGAAGGCTTCACAACCATGAGAGTTGAGCAAAGCCAGGAGGTTTGGCCAAGGGAACCAGATCTTAGGGCATCTGAACCGGACTGGGTCAGGGGGGATGTTCTGCAGAGGCTCGGTGAGTTGTGTGAGAATGGAACACACATCCTGAGGACTGAGTTTGTCCACCCCCATATGCCTCCCATAGACCTCAAGGTTCGTCTGCAAAATGTGTATTTTGAAATGTACAGCACAAAAATCACATGTTCTGGAAGGATTGTCATCATAGTTTGAAGGCAGACACTTGGGGTTATTTTCCAGCTCACTGCTTGAGTGCTCCAGGATAATTTACTGATCTGCAGCTGGTTGTTCTGGTGCCGTACCAGCTAATGAGCCTTGGGAAGCGTAGGCCATTTCCTGCTGATACCAGACAGGTTACAGTCTGATGAACTTGTTTCATCTTGTTGTTCTGCTGTGCGTGACTCAGAAATTTATCATGTGTGTAACAACAATGTGTTTCTCTTTTGGGAAGGGGATCTCCAGGAAAAAGCAGTGCAGAGCTGATAGAACTGTTTAGGGAATCTCTGGGCACTTTGGGATGCCCAGTTGGGTGTTTGGGTGGAAGTAGAGCATACTGCAGTTAATATCATTCTTAAATAACTCCCTGTATTTTTATCTTCCTTCCTTTAGGGAGACTCCTACCCACTGGCAGCCTCTGCCAGGGACAAAAGCAGCCATGTTGGTCAAAGTGAACAGTCTGAGGCAGATACAGAGCTCGTCAAACAGTTCTCTCCAGCTGCAGAGCGCTCCAGAGGCCAGCAGCCAGAAATCTCTGCCAAAGCCAGCCATATACGCTCCGCCTCAATCCACATCCCAGAGCCCTGGAGCCACAAAGCAAATGCCAACAGGAGAAACAAAGCAAGCTATGCAGGTCAAGAAGATGGAGAATGGCGGGTTTTGCCTAGTGCTGATGAATGGTCCAACCTCTCAAACACCTCCAAGGAGCCAGACAGGAACCACCCAGCCTGCATCCCCCAGGTATGCCTCCCCTGCACCTATATACGATGAGCCGTCTCTGGAGTCTCCAATTTATGATGAGCCGCCAGTAGATATGGACACGGAAGGCGTCAGTATGAGTGGGATGTCCCCACCAAGATCACCAAGCAATAGCTTAAAGAAGCCTCTGCAACCAACCAAATTATTACAGCATCCAAGTATGCAACAGCAGCAAGCTGCAAAGAAGCACACAAGGAATCCTTCTTCCACTGAATACAGCCCGGCTGGCAGAGAATATATAAAACACATGGTCAACATTGACCAGTCTTCCAAACTCTCCCACCCTTCTGCTGCAACAGCTGATGCCTCTGCTAAACTGCCTGGCCAGCTTGCTTCAAAGGACAGCTTCAAGCAGTCTTGGAGGATCTTGGAAGCCAATGTCCTCAAGAACATGGAAGCCCACCACAGTCGGCAGAACAGCCTGCAAACTCAAGAGTACCCAACCGGTATAAGCCACCAGGATTCTGGTTATTCAACTGGCCCTTCACCGAGCCTGAGAAAAAGGAAAGGAAGGAGGCAAGGAACGGGTCAAGGAAGACCTGGCTCTGTGGGCAGCAGCAGCAGCGAGGTCACAGCTTTGAATGATAAACTGATTGCTGAGATGCGTGCTGTGGTAGGCAGGTCAGCAGCTTGCAGAGGAAGCAAAGCCAGCCTTGATACTGAAAGTCTGGAGAGTGGCATCCCGGCAGAGAGCAGCAAAGTCAGATTTCAGTCTGACCACTTGAGAAAGTGCATCAGCCAGAGCTCAAGAGATGATGTCTCGGCTAGCAATAGATCTCTGTATAGACAGGGCCTGGAGAGCAGAGGCAGCTTTCCTGAAGATGTGGCTGCTCCACAGGACACAGTGAGGCAGAAGAGGACTTTTGAGAAAATAGATTCATTAGAAAAGAATGTGACTAGCCAGACAAGTTTGGCTTCATCAGATGCTACGCACCACTCCTCTCAGGTACCTTCCCATCCATTTTGGGTCCAACGCACCCCTTTTCTGGGCTCCTCAGTGGGTTTGGTGGATGTACTTGTGGGTGGAACATGTCTGTGCCAGCAGATTAGCAAACAGGTCACAAAGCTTTGCAGCTTTGCAGGTGGAGACCCCAGCATTTCTATAACAGCATTTTTGCAGAATTTAGCTTGCCATCTTTTTTTCTGTTTGGACTTGAGGGAACCTTCTGCTTCATGGTTCAAGTTCCAATTTAGGTTCTATGTAGGTAATTTTATATCCTGTGAAGGTTTTGTCTCTTTGCTCACTCTATCAATTATTTAAGTCCTGCTGAGCAGCCTGAGTCTCTACATCTCTCTGTGAGGCACAGCTGATAACAATCCTCCAGTATGAACACTGACTATTTCTTGTAAGATGTTGTTCTGTCTTTTCTCTGTTTACTAGTCCACAGCCTTTCAGGAAGAAACTTGGCAGAGCTCCTTGACCATTTCAGACTACTCCAGTAGCCCTATGTGGTGTAACTTTCCTCTAAAAGCCAGGCTGATGCTTCCCCACTGTATCAGGTTGACATGTGTGCATTCTCTTTATTGTAATTTCTGATCAATAGTGCCTTGCTTTCACCTGAAACCCTGTGACTGGTGTCATGTTTCTGTATTTTGCATTCTTCAGGCACAGGGCCAGCCTGAGCTTACATGACTCACAGTTAATAGTGCAGCAATTTATTTCCCAGCCTCTTTAGCCTTGTTGGAAGAACACTCTCCGGTCTTCTGGATCTGTTACATCTCATTGTATTGACAGGGAGAGCTGAGACTTGATGTCTGGAGAGGGTCTCTGAATCAGGGAGGGCAGGGATAGGACAAGGGAGAACAGTTTTGAGCTGAAGGAGAGGAGATTAAGATAAGATCTCAGAAAAAAATGTTTTGCTGTGAGGATGGGGACTCCCTGGCTCAGGTTGCCCAGAGCAGTGGTGGCTGCCCCAGCCCTGGAGGTGTTCCAAGCCAGACTGGATGGGGTTTGGAGCAACTGGATTCAGTGGGAGGTGTCCCTGCCCATGGCAGATGTGAGACTGGATGGGCTTTGAGGTCCATTCCAACCCAAACCATTTTGTGATTCTATGTAAGAGTCCAAGTAACAGGAAGGAGGTTGCAGAGAATATGGCAGCAAAATCATTGCCTTGCCTGATAATAGCACTGTGTGTGGCTTGAGTCACCAGTGATGTCCTGTGCTGGGCCTGTGTGATGTAGAGGAGGACTGGAAGATGAGGAAATTCATTATTCAAGGAGGATGGGCAGAAGTTCTAGGACAGGTTGAGCAGAGGTAGATGCATGCTGTCAGCACAAAGGT
This sequence comes from Clamator glandarius, assembly GCA_033459285.1. NCBI lineage: Eukaryota > Metazoa > Chordata > Aves > Cuculiformes > Cuculidae > Clamator > Clamator glandarius. Next base: position 1,291,806 of record JAUNZM010000355.1, on the reverse strand, counting down.
AATAGCTGGGTGGTTTTGTGAACAAGATCTGAGAGATGATCAACTCTGGAGAGAAAAGGGGAGAGACCCAATAGCCTGTTGACTTTAGAGAGTATGAGGAGGTGAATCGTCAGAACTAGCATGCTGTAAGAGCAGTTGGGGTGGTAGGAGGAAAGCCAGTCCTGGGCATGGAGCGTGGATGGAAGGAGACCGAGGGTGGAGATGATAGAGTGTTGCAGACAGGGGTTTTAGATAGTGTTGAGTGAATTCAGAGAGGACGAGGAGGCAGAGGGGTAACCCAAGGGATAAAAAACCAAAACAAAATAGAAAAGCAGGAGAAATGGTTGTGCCTCAGGCCAGCAAGAAGAGGTGGGGTGTGATGTTTGCTGATCCCGTCATCCACTTGTAGGTACATGTTGGGCATGAGATAGGAAGGGTTGGACTGCCCATCCTGTGTCATGAGTTCAGCAATTCCTTCTTACTGAGAAGAAAACACTGATTTGCTCTAAGTTTTTAGTATCTCACGGTGGATTTTGGGGCTGACTGTAGGCCAGGACTGGAACAGAGCGTGGCACACATTAAAGGAGATCTGCACAGAAGGAAAATGCATGTTTCATTTCACTTTTTCCACTCCAAAACCAAAATTTTCAAGATTTCTGTTTCTTTATCTTCCTTTAAAACCTCCAAACCTTAAAATAATCTTGTTTGACTTTTTCCTGTTTGCTGGAGATGTCCTTGAAGAATGCAGAACAAAGAGTGGGCTCTTAGTCGCTGTATGAGGGAAAGTTAATTCTAACAAACAAGTCCGCTTCCTAAAACAAATTGTTGGGTGTTTGTGTTCCATATGTGTACCAAACTGCCACTTCCATCTGAAACAGAGAATTCTGAATGGGGAAAATTAGTGTCTTCTACTCACAAGTAGTTGTTGCGTGTCATTTTCTTGGGATCAGTACTACCAAAGCTCTAATAATGTAGTCGTCTGTAGCAGTTGCTGGGGAAGAAGGATGGACAAGGGCTGTGTGTAGAAGCTGCATACACAGTCTGGGAGGAAGGAAGGTCTTTGTCTGCTGTGTATCTCTGTGAACGTGTGAGCCAAGGTCTTGTCTGCGGAGCACAGAAGTGATCCATGCAGCCTGCAGCTGGGGAGCAGCAGACCCTAGTTCCTGGAGCAAAAGCAACCCAGGACTTGTGAACAATTTGGATTTAATTTGAGGAAGATTATGCCTGTCTTGGTTATGAAATTATAGTAGGGATCTCATCATAAAGGTGTTCCCAAGTCCTGTGCAAGGGTACCCGCAGCAGCACTGGGTCTGTAGCCGCAGCCTGTATCCTCCCTGTGGATGCTGAGGACAAGGGCATGTTTGGCAGGAGGTTGCAGAGTCTGTTAGTTCTGGGGAGAGACAGCTCTGTTGGTGGTGGAAGCTGACTCACACAGATCCACAACCTCCTGCACTTCACCAGCTCAAATGCCATTTATCCTCCAAAATAGTTACGCCCACGCTCCACTGTGCCTGTCCCAGCTTCTCCTGCCCCGTATCTGGGTCTGGGCAGTATTTCTGCTGGGAAGGTCATGGTAGAACTGCTATCCATGTTTTGAATGCCTCAGCAGAGCTGCCCATGGCTCAGCAGCTCCCGATGGGCTCTCACGGTCTTGATTTGGGTTGGTCTTGGCTAGAACTTGGAAAACTAGTAAAGGAAGGAATGGTCTGTGGGATTATAAAGGCCACTAGAGTAAAGGTGAGAAGGAAACAGCACCACTTGTGCTGTGGCCTGTCTAGGCTCTGCCACCTCCTGACGTTCCCACGCACCTCTTGGCCTCCTTTGGCTCCACAGGAACTGAGAGGTGAAGAATGGAAGGGAAACTTTGCTCCTTGCTATGTGTCTGGTGTCCACTGCTGCTCCAGGAGCCAGCCCAGCTCCTTCTGGGGGTGTCCTAAGAGTGCTGGGATAGCTTGGACAATCAGCCCCGTTACTCCATGTTCTAACGCTTCTCTTGGGGAAAACATCAGTGTGTAGCTATGCCAGCCAGGCCCCTGCAGAACTGCAGATGTCAGGCACCGATTGTGCACAAAATCGTGTTTTGTACAGATTCACCGCTACATCGTTGCTGGTAACTTCATGATTCACTGTTGATGTTTTCCTAGCAGGGTAAAGAGGCATCTGAGCTGCTTGTAACCAGTTTGTTCTCCATTACAGCCTGGGACAATAGAGTTGGACCCCAAGCAGGACAGCAGTGGCCAGCCTGGCAGTTGCATGGGATATAATTTTCCTTACAGTACTCTACGGAAGCCCATCTCTCAGAGCAGCATGGCAGACTGGGCTTCCAAAAACCTAAACATGCACACACAGGGCATCTTCCGCCGAAGGATCTCCATCTCCAACATGCTTTCCTGGAATGGCGGCTCCATCAAAAAGCCAATGCTCATCACTAGCAACCGTACCATCAAAAGAGAGGCGTGTGAGATGTTCAAGCTGGTGCAGAGCTACATGGGAGATCGTCAGACTCGCATGGACCGAAATCATGTGGCCTTGGTCACAGTCACCAAGTGCTGGAGCATGCAGGGGTTACGGGATGAGCTCTACATACAACTGATCCGTCAGACAACAGATAATACGTGCTACCGAAGTCTGGCGTGGGGCTGGGAACTGATGGCCATCAGTCTGGCCTTTTTCTCCCCATCACCCAAATTTCAGTCTTATCTGGAAGGTTACATTTATCGTCACCTTGACAGTGATGAAAAAAGTAAGTGTCTCTTGCACATCTGCTGTCCCCAGCAGCTATCTGGTGGGTTGTGCCACTTGTCAGAGTTGCCTGGCTTTTAAAAATACAGGTGGTCACCAGCCAGGGCTGGGGTTTTGTCAGTGAGAGCACAGTTTGCTGGGTGAGTTCATCCTTCCTTGGCAGGAAAAATTCTCACTTATGTCTGGCAAAGAAATTCCAGCCCTAGACTGTGCTCAGATCACTGGTCAGTGTGGTGAGATCAGCACTGAAAAAAGTTGGTTTGGACCCACCAAGGCCAGTTTCTTTGAGTTCTCTGAAGGCGTGATTTATTTCAACATTCATTAAAGCAGGCCAAAAAGGAGGTGAGTGATAATTTTGTAGGGGAGCCATTACAAACATTACAAACAGGCCTTAGCTTGGCAAGCAGCTGGGGGTAATGAAGGATGGCTGGCTTTGTTGTGAGTAGATGTGATTTTTCTGTCCTTCAGAAGCTTTGGGGACCAGCCCATCCTATGTTCAGTTATTGCCTCAACTTCAAATTGCCACAGCATCCCTTGCAAAGACAGAAATAGCCAAGTATCAGCCTGGAGGATATTTATTGGCTGATTTGTCGCTCTTTCAGCAGTGCTCTCTGTCTTCTCCAGTGTCAGGCGAGGAACCAGAGCACCCATTTGCACCTAGGGCTTCAAAAACAGATTAAATTCCAGCCCTGATCTCCAAGGTGGTTGCAGAGATTCTGCCCCAGCTCCTCTTGCCCTGTGTGTGGCAGTGGGGCCCACGGCAGCAGGGGTGCAATGCCAGCCTTTGCCTTCTGGTTTCATGTTGTATCCTTAACATGTGCCTCCTTCACTGAACTGCTGGATGTGCAACACTGGTTTGGGTTTTCATGAGGAACCTAAGCCCTTGTAACCCCTCCCCAACACCATTCCCTGCAGCTACACTTGGCCCAGGAGCAAAGATCCCTCTGCCAGCCACAGGGTCCAGGCAGCACAGAGAAGTAACAACTGTTTGAGTGAGTTGCTCCTTCTGCTGATGTTGAGGCAGTAAGTTTATTTAGGTATAAGCTTGCTGCCTGGAGTCCCTCTCAGCTCTTTGGCCCTTTGGAGAAGTGGAGTGATGCTGTGGGCCCCTCACTCTGGTGTGTTTGGGGCTGGCTGTGGTACAGGACCCTTCCCCAGGCAGCCCTCATGCTGGAGTCAGGCTGGCTGCCATAGCTAAGGGCAGGGCTGGGCTTTGGTATTTCATCATTCTAGAGTATTAATCCAGTGCCTCTCTTGAATTTGCAGTCGCCCAGCGGATCAAGGAGCTCGTGGATGTGAAAAACAAGAAGAACTCAAAATCCAGGAAAAAAAGGAAGCAGAACACTGAAGATGAAGGTAAAGGCAGGCCCAGCAGGCAGGGAGCCAAAGGCTGTGCTGACCAGACAGGCAGGGATGCTGAGCTCCACTGAAAATCAGACTGTTTTGGGAAACTTGACTGTAGGCGGCTGGTGTGAGGGGTTTGACCAGAGCTTGGCTCAGCAGTGTGCGTGGCAGCTAGGCAGCATGCAGGATGGGTGGCAGAGTAGCACTCACAGTTGTGTGAGAAAAGGGATTTTCATGTGGATTGCAGACTCGGGGCAGCAATTCAGTTGGTCTGTGTGTGCCATGGGTTCCCTGTAGCACGTTCTAGTGCTAAAAGCCATACAAGTCGTGTTGAGAAGAACCTGTCTTAACTGTAGCAATGGGGTTTGTAAACTGCTACCCACCCTGAGGACCTTCAGGGGGAACATTAATATCTAGCAAAGAGCACTGCCTTTTTCTCTCCAGTGTCTGCTCTCCCTGCGCTCTGCAGCCCAGGGTCTGCAGTAGCATCTCTGCTGGATAAACAAGAGCTCATGTATTCCCCAGCCTCAAGTTTAACTCCTGGCTGTGGGGTTGTACTTTCTATGGCTGAAGTCTTGCTGGACAAAGTCCATTCCACTTGTTTTATATTGCTTTTGGGAAACTTGAGCCAACGCACTGAATTCCTATCAAGCAGCAGTTTATATCATGCGATCTCAATATTGTTAAGCTGGGAGAGCTGGAGTCCAGCTCCCTGTGTTGCTGAGACCTGTGTGAGGCCAGCAGGCAGGTGTGTGGGCTGCGGATGCCAGCGGGCACTGCCCTGTGTCCCTGCTCACCCGAGGCAGCTGCAGGCCAGGGAAGGGGCTGGGGAGGCCCCTTGGTAACAGCCCTGCTGAAGAGCGTCCCATTGCTTCTCTGTCTCCAGTGGATTTAGAGCACAGGCCTGAAATCACACAGGGAGGTTAGATTTCTGGGAAGGATATGGTTTTTTCCTTTCCTGTTCAGGCCCAAGGAAGTTCATTCTGAGCCTTTGAAAAGTCACTTTGATGGACTTTGATATCTTTATCAGACAACTCCAAGGACACTGCCCTGCCCTCTGTGGGCTGAGCGGGCTCTTCTCTGCAATTGCTCCCTGTATTGTGTGTGCTGCATGTGTTCAGGAGGACAGAGGTAGGTCTTAACTGAAATAAGAAATACATTTAAAATGTAATATATATATATATCTGTATGGAAAGTTATGAAAAATGATGCCAGGATAGCTTCGTGAAGTTTCCAGAATGAAGCACTTAAGAGTCCAAAGTGCCTTTGTGGCCTCAGCTGGGACTGGTCCCAGGCTGTTCCTTTGGTAGACCCTTCCTAGAACAGAAGACTGTCTCTGGCAGTGAACTGGGGTGACAGAATTAATGAGCTGGGCTGCCAGCTCCTGCCAGCTTCTGTGAAGAAGGCGAGGGTGCAGCAGAGGAGTCAGGAGAGCCAGCAGGTCCCTTGATCCAGCCTTTTCACAAGTGACAACACTGAGGGTTTTGTCTGGGGTCCGACCTCAGCGCTGCCCCTGAATTACTGGGGATCCTGCTGGAACACACTGGGTGCTTGGAAAGATCAGGCTTTGCCCTGGGACACCTGTGTCTGCTCCACCGGCCCTGGTTGCTTGATGTGGGGTGGGGTGGGTGGGATGCAGCTCCCTGAAGGTGCAAGGCTGCTGTGTGAAGGGTATTCATAGCTCTGAAATACTTCAATGCTTATGGATGCTGTAGCAGTAATTTAGCAGGGATCTGTAAGGAAATTCAATGTACCATCTTCAAACAAACTGAGTAGGAGGTATGTAGGCATATGTGTAAGTCTGCCAGTGAAAACTGAAGTTAGAACAGTGATTTCCCATACACACAGTGTATGGGAGGCTTGTAAGTAAACACTTGGGTGAGTAAATGGTTTAGTGTTTGACAGGAATGGTTGGACTCGATGATCCGGTGGGTCTCTTCCAACCTGATTATTCTGTGATTCTGTAAACATTCCTCCTCTGACATGCACCCAGCAAAATGGTTCTGGAGTTTCCCATGCTTACCTCTGCCATCTCCATTTTCTAGCATAATTCTCTGTGAGTAAATGAAATATGAAAGTGGTGTCAGGTCTTTTCATGGATCAATAACCCACTGGAAGGCAGAAGAATAACAGATAGAAATAAATGACGTGTTCTTGGAAGTATTGTCTGCTGATCCTGCAGAAATGTCAGCTGGGCTTTGGTTCTGTGCAAGGAGGCAAACAGTGAGTGGCAGCTTGGTGTTGATACAGAATTATTCAGGCCTGTAAAAACAGATCATACAGAGGAATCTCACAAGGGTGAGGAATGCAGCAATTGAGCAGCAGAGAAAGCAGCGTTAAGAAAACCAAAGTGTTCTACACAGGGGAGACACCCCTGACTGCATGTGCATCAGCTGGCTCCCAGGGTGCTTTTTCCAGGAGGAAAGACATTCTGCAGCCTGTATATGAATTTCTAGAGATGCATACATTGCTGGGAAGCGGTCAGGAACTAAACAGAGGATGAGGAGCATCGCTGCAAGAAGGACATTGAGAGGCTGGAGCGTGTCTGGAGAAGGGGAACAGAGCTGGGGAAGAGGCTGGAAAACAAGCCTTATGAGGAGCAGCTAAGGGACCTGGGACTGTTTAGCCTAGAGAAGAGGAGTCTCAGGGGAGACCTCATCACTGTCTACAACTGCCTGAAGGCAGGTTGGAGTGAGGAGGGTGCTGGTCTCTTCTCCCAGGTGACAGGTGATAGGATGAGAGGAAATGGTCTCAGATTGCACCAGGCCAGGTTCAGATTAGACATCAGGAAAAATTTCTTCACAGAAAGGGTTCTCAGGCACCAGGCTGCCCAGGGAGGTGATGGAGTCATCATCCCTGGAGGAGTTTAACAGATGTGTAGAGGAGGTGCTGAGGGATCCGGTTTAGTAATGGACAGGTACAGTTGGACTCGATGATCTCACAGGTCTTTTCCAGCCAAGCAATACTATGATTCTGTGTAGAAAGAGACAGAAAGCAAACCAGCACTTGGCCACGGTTGTGCTATCTGCTCTGTGTGTCCTGCCCATGGTCCCTCCCAGGCCAGTGAGTGCAGCAGAGGAGCTGTACCTGGGGAAGGGAAGAAGGGAGGTCAGTGGGCTGAAAGGAACTGCAGGTCACTTGGGTAAAGCAAAAGGAGGAACATTTCTAATTGTTTGTCTTAGCAGAGGATTGGAATCCACCAGGTTTTGTTGTTGGGCTTTAATAGTTCTGTGTCCTGAGGCACAAAATGAACTCATTAGGAGACAGCAAAGCAGGGTCTTGTGCGGGGTACGAGTGTAAACAGGTTTAGGAAGAAAAGGAACAAATTCAGCAAAGGGAGCTCTCTCAGTGAGTGGTTGATGGTCCAGTGCCTCAGAGTGTCCCCACCTGCTGGTAGCCCGTCGTCTTGGGGAGATGTTTGCAGAGGAATACTCATTTCTCAGACCTCTGTCTCTTCTCCTGGTGGCAGGTGTAGGCTGCTGACTTGTGCGGCCCCTTCGGCTGTCAAAGCATGGCGTCCCTCAGGTAGGTATGGTGATGGAGAAGCATTGCTGGGATCCAGAAGGATGCAGTGCTGGTGAGGAAGAGGGGCTCAGGCACTGCTGTGGTGGAGATGACTGGCCAGATCTGAGGCAGGAGAGCAGCATAGCACAAAGCCCAGCTGAGCTGTGCAGGAGGCCCCATCCGAGAGCTTCCTCTGACTGCCAAGCTGAGGCACATGAGAGGCCAGGGTAGGTCAGAAATGACAAGACAACAGCCTCTGCCGTGCTGAGATACATGTCCCATGCCCAGGCTCTGAATCCACACTGTTTGCTGCATTTTTTAAGACAATTTTCAGCAGGAGAGCTTTCAGTCTGTTCCAGAAGGTGTGTTCCTGCCTGTGCCCTGCCCAGATATTTACTTTTTATAAAAGGTGAGGTTCTTCAAAAATTCTGGCCAGCACGTGGGAAAAATATTTCCCTTTGCAAACTCTTTTTCCGTGTGGGGATTATTGGTAGTCTTCTGTTCCCGAGCTCTTGAGGCTGATGTGGTACCAACTGGAAATAATGGATCGGCTTGGAATTCATGTGTTCACGATGTGCCCAGGGCAGTGGGGTTGCTGTCAGTGTTAGCCCTTTCCCACTGGAGCAGGCAGAGCTGCGCGTCCCCGAGGGTGTGAGCTGGTGTGTGGAGGGAGCTTGCTGGTGAGGAGACCCATGCATGCGGGACGGGCTTCTGCACAGAGCTGCTCTCTGAGTGTTTTTAAAGCAGCCAGATGGCCAAGACAGGTTGCTGGTTTGGAAAAGCAGAGGCTAACGCTAAAGTCTGCTCCTCGTCCCTGTGTTTTCCACTCCAGCTTGCTGCTTCCCTCCCAGCCTCTCCACATCTCCTTCACTCTGTGTGTGCCCTGGGAGGACTGGTGTCAGCGCAGGTGACTTCTGCTACGCAGCAGGGAGGCTGCACAAAGCATGTTTGAGGTGGTAGCACCTGTGAGAGCCCTTCATGCTGCACTTAGATGGCAGAGCGCAGTGGCCCCAGCTCTCAGGGCTCCCTCTGCTCTTCTGGCAGTTCAGATCCGTGGACAGTGACAGTTCCTCGTGCCTGGGGCAGGTTTGGTTTTCTTTTTATATGCCTGAAATTCTGTTGGCTCCACACATGGCCCCACAGTCCCACTGGCTCAGAGGCTGCAGCCTGGTCGTCGGTGGAGCAGGGTGTCTCGCTGCACAAAGCACAGGATGTTGGGTTTAGGCTTTTCCCAGGATCAAGGAGCTTTCTGGGAAAGTACAAAACAGGCTGACAGCAGAAGTGTCCAGCTGCTGCCTATGCGCGAGCAGCACAGGCTCTTCAAGGCAGCCAGATCCTTTGTGAAGCACATGACACTTTGCATCAGGGTGTGTCTGCACATTTTAACAGCAGAAGCCATAACCTAAAACAGTGAAGCATCACAATGCAGCTCATTGGTTTTATTTTCTTTAATCTTTAGATGTTTCTGGTATAAATCATGACTGGGATTAGCAGGATTTTTGCATATGGGGAATATTTTGCTTTAGATAATGCCAAGAGAGAGAAATTCCTAAAACTGACTTTCTTGTCCATTGACTACAGAGAGGGTGATGCTGTGGTGCCTCCTTCAGCCTCGCTGCAGCGTTACAGAGAGGCTCTGCTCCAGCTAGGTAGAGCTGACTGGGGCCAAGGGGGCTGGTTCCATCGTGGGGAGTGGAGGGCTGCGGCTCATCTGCTGGCTGAGAGGAGAGCAAGGAAAATCGGAAAAACGCATCTCCCACCTTTGTGGATTGTTGTTCTGCTTGGGAAGAGCTTGTCCCTGCATTGAGAGGATTTGAGGGACTCCAGGCTCCTGACCTAAGCCACAGGGTGTGTGAAGGACTGCTCTGAAACAGGCAGCATCTGACCAGAATGACGATTGTAAAAGCCACTAGTGTTTTGAACTGTGCTGTGAGCTTTGAGCCTGGCAGGGAATCAAATAGGACAGGTCTATTCATTACTTTCAGCGAGCAGCTTGGGTTGGACTTGAAAAAGAACAAAAGGGCAACAGTTTGGAAAAAATCTCCCAGCAATCAGTGCTCTGTCAGTGCAAACATTTCTCTTGGTGCCACAGGGGGATTAGCTCTGTGCGTCCTGCCTCCTTTTGCTCTCTGAGTTCACTGAATCGAGAGAAGATGGAGCAGCTGTTTTTGAAGAGTGCTGCAGCTTTTGCGGGGAAGCTCCCAAGCTTCAGTGTGCCTGGTTCCCTCCTGTCACAGAGTGTGCCCCAGCTGCAAGGTACAAGGTCAGGCTGGGGAAGGCTGCAGGGACGAGAGCAAGGAAGCCTTCTGTGGGGCTTTGGGAACCCTGCTGTCTTCCCATGCCTCTCCTGGCATCCTGAGCTCACTCTTGGGGCTGGCTCTCTGGCTCCACACACCTTTCTCTGCTGCCTCTCGCTGGCCCAGGACTGCAGTTCTTGAATCATAAACAGTTTGTTTAAAACACTTGGAGATCTTTCCTGCCAGGAGGCTGGCTCTGTGTCATTTTGGCTGAGGTCTGGCACTTCGTAAATACCCGGCCCTGTGCCTGTGAGCTGCACTGCTGGGAGCAAGGACTCATGCTTGCATGTGTGCCTGGGCTGTGAACCCAATTGGCCGCCTTGCCTCAGGTTGGGATGGGGTCAGGCTGCCTCTGCAGGAGCTGGTGAGAAGTGCCTTGACTCAGAAGACAAATCCCCGCAGGCCTAAGCACTGCCTTGCCCTGATGCTGCCTGCCATGAGGCAGCAGGGCTGGAAGTCTTTGGGGCGCTCAGCGTGAAGTTCTGTCCTGCCCGCACAACGGGCTGTGCAGAAGCAGAGCGGCTGTGTCCGTGCAAGGTGCTGCGCTGGTGCCGTCGGAAGGGCTCTGGTGTGCTGAGTGTGTGGTGCTGCGGGCTGACTGCTTATTTCTCCTCACCCCTAGGTCTGCCCATCAGCACCTACGCCAAATACTGCTACCGGAAACTCCAGAAAGTAGCTGTCACTGGAGGCAAAAAGGTAAGCGGCTGCCCTGGCCCTGGTGCCTCTAGGCTGCCTGCTCTGCTTCCCAGGACCCAGAGCAGTCAATCTTGTGGCTCTCATGGAGGTCACTGCTGATTCAGCAATTGGAAATAGAGGTAGAGTGAGTGGGAGAGGCTTGCTCAGGGCTCGTCTCCCCAAGGACGTGCAGGAGAAGTCTTCTGCCCAGATGCCACCATCCTCCTGGTAGACAGCAGTGCCTGCCATGCTGGCGATCACACAGTAGGTGCTCCCTGCTTAGGAATGCAGAGGATGAACTTGGTGTTTGCCTGTCTGCAGCATAGGAGGAGCTGTCTGTGCAGGGGATGCCCAGTATTTGGGTTCTTCATGTGAGGGAAGAGGCTCCCTGTGCCACTGGGTGCGTGGGCTAGGCCTTGTGGCTGATTTAGTACAGAGTTGTTCATTCCCAATTCAGCAGAGATGGCTGATGCAGAGGAAAGACTCTGTGCTCTGTGTTGTCTGCAAACATCCCTCCTCCCTTCCCTCCACACAGTGCTGAAAGCTGGCAGGCAGCCCCAGCGTGTCTATCCCACATCTCTGAGTGAGATCCGGGCATGTTGTCTTTCTGCAAATTCCTCCAGGGCCTCCCTGCCATGTGGACACCATATACAGCGAGATAATAGCTGAAATACCTCCGGGGGTATGAAGGCTCCCCGCCTCCCCAAGGGGGCAGAAGAGGAAATCTCTGGACATGCATCATACATAACTGCTGCCCTCTGTGGGGTCAGTGGGAGCTTTCCCCCGTCATGCCTCCCGCTCAGCCGCAAGGTCGCTGCTGAATGGCCACAGCGCTGGGCAGCTTATCTCCCTGTGACAGAGCTCTGTGTTTCTCCCACTCTCTACCAGGGGAGGTTCAAAGCCCCTTAAAAGTGTTGGTGTCTTTCAGAGGCAACAGGTCCCAGTGCCTGCCTTTCAGAGAGTTTTAGCACCCCTGAAAGCAAAGCCTTCCCTAGAGTTGGCCGTAGCTGGAATTCCTTTCCCCAAAGGCTGTTTTTCAGCTGTTCCATGGCCCAGAGCTTGCCCGGCACTGAGCCAGTGTACACATGCCCTCTGCTGACCTCTCCATGGCCAGGGATAGGCTGGGCTCCATCCTTCTTCCCACTGCATCAGCAGGCAGAGCTACAGCTGGAGCAGCATCCCCCAAAACACAGCAACAAAACCCCTGCAAAACCAGCCCAAACTCTCCAAAGCCATCTCCTGCCAATGGGCAGCAGCTTCTCTGCTCCTCTGGGGCCTGATGGGTTGAACTCCTGATTTTTGGAGGTGGAGGCTGCAGAGGAGGCTCACAAAGTGTCCATGCATGAGGGAAGCCCTCTCCTTCCTGGCTGATCGTTGCAATCATCCCCAGGTCACTCTTGCTCTGTGGGCTACAGCTGCACTGAACTCTTTTCTGTCCTCAGGGCCTCTGTAAACCAACAGTGGAGGAGATAGTGCATGCCAGGAATGCCATCGTGACACCATCATTCTTCGGCAGCTCTCTGGAGGAGATCATGCAGCGGCAGCAGGACTTGTACCCAGAGAACAAGCTGCCCTGGGTGCAGACGCAGCTATCACAGCAGGTCCTGGCTCTGGGCGGAGAGCAGACAGAAGGGATTTTCAGGTGAGCTTTTAGGATCTTCTGCTGCTTTTGAGCCACCCATGTGTCAATCCTTAAAGCCAAGAAATCAAGACTGACCTCCACAGGTTTCCTTTTCCCTCTGAATAGCACTCTGCCATGGACTGGAAAAACCTCAACCTCTCCCATGTTCAGGAATCACTTCCTAAAGTAGCTTTAGCCTGTTTGCCTGCATTAGCACAGAGGTGACAGTGTAGGTGTGACCTGATCTGTTTAGGACAGCCAACACCCAGGCAAGGCACTGAGCTTCTGTCAGCTTCCACAGCAGTAGTTGGCCAGCATGGGGAGGAGATGAGAGCTTGGGGTCTTGGCAGAGCAGTTCCTCAGATGCTGCACATCAGCCTCGAGGCACAAGACATGGGGAGTGAAGAGAGAGAAAGAGTCTGTGTAGTGAACGTAGAGGATTCTGGTGTGGGTTTGGGGGCTTTGGGGTTTTTATTAGAGATTTCTGTTAGGTTTTCAGTAGCTAAATTTGATTTGTTTTAGCAAACAAAGGATCAGCTCTCCCGTGTAAGGGTATCTAATATCAGTATATTTAACCAAAGATGCTGCTTATCTTTGGACGGAACGTGCTGCAGAGAGGCCTGGTTACAGAAAACAGCCAGTCCAGAGGGCAGGACAATAGTTGATGTCTAAGTGGGAAAGAAACAAGTGTTTCTTCTACCCCTACTTTGAGGCTGTGTCTAAAACCAGGCAGTCTCTGCTTTCTCAGGAGCTGCTGCTGTTGCTGCCATGGGCACACACTCCTTTCTCCCCAGGGGCCTGGCAGTACCTTTGGAGCCACGGTTTGCTGGCCAGCTGCCACAGCAGGCACGTTGCCCTGTTTGCTCTCAAAAGCACCTTTGCCATGTCTCTGTTTGCAGGATACCTGGGGACATAGATGAAGTCAATGCATTGAAGTTGCAGGTGGATCAGTGGAGAATCCCAAGCAGCCTCAGTGACCCCAACATCCCAGGTACGGGAACACAGCGAGTGTGTGCGCTGCAGCCTCAGAGGGGAAGGCACCGGAGCAGCTCAGTTCTGCTGCTTCCTGGGGACATGTACAGAAGCTGACTGCACCAGACGAGTTTTCATCCTGTCCCGTCCTGCTATCGTTCCAAACACTGCCCATAGTAAAACTGGGGGTGGTGAGGGGACCACAGTCTCCAGCTGGCTCTAGTGCAGGAGGCTGGGCAGCGTGCAAGGCGGCTGGGAGTCATTCAGGAGCAGCACTCTAGCTCCATGTTCTCATTGTCCTGTCCTTTAGACGACTCCAGACCTGCTTCCTAGAGGAGTAGGTAGACAATAACCACTGTTTGCCTCTAACTGACCAGTTTTGCTGCCTGAGAATTTCAGAGCCAAGACTGAAATAAGGTGAAAGAGCACAAATGCAGAATCCCTTCTCTGTCCTCCCATTTCCCAAGGGATTCAGTCCTGCTACCAAGTTTGTCTCTGAAGGAGGTGGGGAGGTGACCAGAGCTGTTCTTACATTCTGCTTCCTGCCCAGCCTCTCTTCTCAAGCTGTGGTACCGGGAGCTGGAGGAGCCTGTGATCCCCCAGCAGTTCTACAAAGAGTGCATCAGCAACTACGAGAACCCTGACGCTGCTGTGGCTGTGGTGCAGCATTTGCCAGAGCTCAACAGGCTGGTGCTGTGTTACCTCATCCACTTCCTGCAGGTAGGTGGCCCCAGAGTCCTGCGCCCCTGTGCTGGACTGGAGCCTGGAGCAGATGGGGCATGGTTAGTGGGCTGGCTGTGGTGGGCCATCGTCAGGGGTTTAGGACATCTCACCTTTGTTTAAGGTGGGATTGATAGAGGGGGTCTGCTGGCCTTGACCCTTATGAGAGCAATAAACTGTGCTCCTGGTCTTGTGGACCATGGGGCTGATCCCAGAGGTTGAGATCTGCAAGGTGTTCCCTGTCTGCTGAGGCTCCCATGCTGTTGGAGCTACGTTGGAGCACTTGTTCTTCTCTTGGGAACAAGTAGTGGCTGGGACATTGTCCTTCAGGGAGGCCACATCGCATTTGTGCTCGCACCTCTTCTCCGACCACATGTTTGCAGTCTCTTGCCCTTTTCCATCGCTCCAGCTGAATGTCTTCTTATTACCTGCAGATCTTTGCTCAGCCATTGAATGTGGGCAGAACGAAGATGGATGTGAATAACCTGGCCATGGTGATGGCCCCCAACTGCCTGCGCTGCCAGTCTGACGACCCTCGCGTTATCTTTGAGAACACACGCAAAGAAATGTCCTTCCTTCGTATGCTGATCGTGCACCTGGACACGAGCTTCATCAAAGGGCTGATCTGAGCCGCTGGCCCTGGGGTCCAAGACAGCTCTGGGGAGTTGCTGGATGCCTGAAGTCTTCTCCCCTCCATTTAGGTTTCCTACATTGTCCTTGTCACAGCCTGAGCATCTCCCAGCATCTGACCTTGAGGACAAGGACTTAGACACTCCTGTAAGGCTCAGGCTGTTCAGCACCAGGAAGTCCTTGGACATGCCAGGCCAGATTCCATGGTTCCTGGCCTTGCAGTGTGTGTCAGAGGGGCAGCCCTCCTCCTTGGAGCCGCAGGACTGATTGTTTGCTGAAAGGGTTGTAACATCCATCAGAAGATGCTGCCTGGGGCAGTGACGCTCCCCTCCTCCCTTCTGGAGGCAGGAGTTGGCTTCAGATAAGAGAACGTCATGTCACTCATCACTCATGTGTTGTGGCATGAGCTGGTTTGGGGCTGGGGGGGATGCTGTCTCACTGGGGATAATTCCACTGATACGGAGTGAGCCTGGTTCACCTCTGCAGGCTGGAGGCGTGAGGGCTGTTCTGCTGGTAGGGACGTGGTCCCTGAGGCAGAGGGCTTCCTGGGACTGCTTTAATTGGTGGCAGCACATTGCAGCCCAGGAGAGGAGGAGTTTGAGCTTCTGCTGCTGGGGCTGGACAGGCAGACATCCCACAGCTGGCACTCCTGGCAGCCAGATCCACATAACATCCATCTCGCCTTCTCCTTCAGGCAGTTTCAGAGGTTCTGCAGCACCCACCCACACCATGGGCTGGGGACAAGAGGAGGCCACAACAAATAAGCAACCTCTCTGTCATTCTCTTCACGAGGGCAGTATCCTCTGGAGTGGTTCCCCCAGTAGCCTTGCATCTCCTTTTTGCGAGGGCAGCGTGAGCTGAAACCAGCTTTTCTGAAGAGCATCTGTGACCATGCTTGGAGCATCCTCCACCCCTCCTTCCTGGTTCCAGGTCCTTCCCAGACTGCTCTGCCTGGGACCGAATGCCTGTTTTGCCCACCCTCCTTGTTCAGACAGGTCTAAAGAAAGCAGGGATGGCTCCCAAAGGTAAGAGTGCTCCTGTGCTGGATGTGCCTTTCCAGGCAGAGCAAGAGCATTGCTGTTTGCTCCTGAAATGCTGATATTGCCTAGAGTCAACTGTGGCACCTATGCTCTTCCCCACCAAATTCCCATGGGAATTGCAGAGGGGTTGGGCAGGGAAGGGGAAGGAAGAGAAGGGCAGAGGCAGGTGTGAGCAGCTGAGGTAGGGGAGGTGTCAGGTGGGCAGCTCAGCATTCTCTCTGGATCTCCTGGTGTGCCTGAATGGGGTTTCAAGGGCGCATTTTTACTTGGATGAACCCCACCACAGAGTTCAGTTTGTGCCCAGCTGAACAAGGGTCGTGGTTCCTCTCCTTATAGCAGATGCTTCTATGGGACAGGAAATCAGGATTAGCCCTGCCAAACGCCTTAAAAGTTAAACCCCTCCAGCTTTCTGTGTGCACGAGGCATGGAGTGGACAGGGTCTTTCAGAAGCAATGCCTGTGTTTTCCTGCAGCCTCCAGCTACTGTTGCATGTTTCCTAGCAAGCAGCAGTTGCCAACTCTGTGCCATCCTGGTCTTATTCTTCCTTTGACATGTTGTCCCTGCTGGAGGCAGGACTGCTGCAAAACACTGCATGTCGAGGTTACTCGTATGATGCCAGGTCTGCTGGTGACACCCATGTTTGCCTTTGCATTTCTGCATCCCTGTCACTTTCAAGGGGGGACCTGGGATCATCCTCTGCTGATGGCAGTGGGCAGCCGAGCCCTGCCAGCAATGAGGTTTAATGCTGATGTCTGAGTCTGTTGCAAAAGCTTGGGCATAAAGTGCCCCCTGCAGACTGCCCTGAGCCTGCTGGCTGCTGCGGTCTCCCAGTGTGCGTGAACGGGGTGTCCAGGGCATACGTTTACTTGGATGAATCCCACAGCAGTAGTTCAGTTTGTGCCCAGTTGAACAAGGGTCATCGTTCCTCTCCTTGTACTTCTGTGGGCCAGGAAATCAGTGTAAGTCCTGTGAAACACGCCCCTAAAAGTGTGCCAGGGTCTGCTTCCCACACATCCCAGTTCTTCGAAGTCATTCAGCTTGGTTTGGCCTGAAGCGCTGAACAACTTGTACTGCAGATGCGAGGCTGCTTTCCCAGAGTCGTAGTCAGGCAAGGGGATTCAAATTGTTGAGCAGGTGTGGGTGCCACATCCTGCTCCTGGGTGGCAAGCACCACGCAGTCCCTGCTCCCTTCTTTGGGTGGCAAATGCCTGTGCTGCGCTTCGGTTGCAGCCAACGCCGCATAGGCTGTTTCTTGCACTTAGCTGTAGCAGGCAATCAAACCATAGGCATTTGCTGCTATTACAGAGGAATGCTTCTTGCCAGGGCTGAAAATAGGCTGATAAATGACACTGGATATTATTTTCTCTGCCAACAGATTTGTAAATACAAATCAGTAAAACAGCCTCTTCTCCGTTATAATAATAAATACAAACTCCATGGTTGTTTCTTGTTTTTCTTGTGAAATTTTGAAGCATCATCGTGTCCACCCAAAGCTGCGGATTTCAGCCTGCATGTCAGTGTACATGAGTATCATTTGAGAATCAGCACGACATAAGCACCTGGAAACCAAGCTGCAGACTGGTTCTGTTGTTCTTAACTCAGGCAGCTGCTAAGGGACACTTGATGGAACTTGGAAGAGAACAGGTTAAAACAGATAAAGGACATTGCTTCTTTCCTCAGCACAGGAAGCAAGTCCAGAGGAGGCCACAAAGATGATCGAGGGCTGGAGCACCTCCCATCTGAGGACAGGCTGAGAAAGTTGGGGTTGTTCAGCCTGCTCAAGGACCCCTGCAGCACTGGA
This sequence comes from Clamator glandarius, assembly GCA_033459285.1. NCBI lineage: Eukaryota > Metazoa > Chordata > Aves > Cuculiformes > Cuculidae > Clamator > Clamator glandarius. The sequence continues at coordinate 1,274,481 of JAUNZM010000355.1, read as the reverse complement.
GGGAGGCAGAGGGGGGAGGGTCCCTGTCCTGATGTTGCCCCATCACAGGTTTGATGTGGGTGCAGCAAAGTGCTGGTGGTTTTGGAAGAACCAGCCTGTGGAGCCTGGGCTGTGCGGAGCAGGGCTCGGGATGGCTGTGGGACACCTGTCAGTGATGAGATGGAGAAAGCTGATGTAGCTGCTGAGCATTGCTGCTTTCAGAGCTCCTGTCGTCCTGTAGCATTTGCCAGGCACCATGAATGGTGCAGAGAATGGGGTGCAGGTACAGGTGGCTGGGGAGCCATCTCAGGCATGATGAGGGGACCGGGAAAAACTTAGGCTTTCCAAGTGGGGTGGACCACATATGGACTGTACCAGAGCTGAGTGCTACCATGTGCCCGTGCATGAAATCTTTGACACGTGGACTCACTCACCAGCTGAACATTTTCTTTTCATAGCAGAGGGCACCGGATGAAGACTGCCCAGCCTGCGAAGGTGTGAACCTGCATCTCCCAGGGACTCCTATTGCCCCAGCCTCCATCTGGAGTTTCCTCTTCCTCAGCATCAAAGCCATCCCACTGTGTCTGAAGTGCTCAGTGTTTCCTGGCACCATAAAGGGAGCTTGTGACTGAGGACTGTGCAACCTCAGTGGCAGAATTGGGTGCTGGCAGGGTTCAGGGCTCAAATACATAAAGGTATTCAGAAGCCCAAGGCCAAGGCTGGTCTTACAAGCTGCTGCTCCTCTCAAAGCAGAGCCAATGGCTTAGGTTAGCTTGTCCCCCCTCAGAGCCCCATTTCCTCCATCTCGTGTGTGCCAGGTCTAGTGCTTCATTCAGATCACAAGCAGCAGTGGAGAATGAGTAGGTGGTGGTGGTTATGGAGGGCAGGAGATGGAGCAGGGCTCTCTTTTGAGGGCAGTGAGCTATTGCATTTCAGCCATGAGGTACAGCTCCCCTACAAATGACCTGGCCTTGGTGCCTGCTGGGGAATACAAAGGTGCCGTGGTTTTGAATGGTCCCCGAATACCAGGCCAGGGTGGAGGGGGTGTCCCTGTGGTTGAGAAGAGCGCAGGACCACCAGCCCTTACGGCCCCAGGGACAGCAGTGCTCTCGCCTGCAGGCAGGCAGTCCCAAAGAGGACAAGGAGATGCAGGGGGAATGTCTGGGTGTGTTGATGCAGAAGTGCCTGCTTGTCTGCATGTCCCTCCATGCCGCTCCACGGACAGGGCTGTGCCCACTCTGACCAAGGGTGCAGGCTGTGGGTGGACATCCTTCCCCCGAGATCTGCAGCCGGCATACAGCCTCTCTAGATGCCCTGGACAGCAAAGAAGGGGTGAGAAACCTACCTGAGTTATAAAATGCCCACATGTGGAGTGCTGGTGTGAGCAAGGCACACTGGCTCTGTGAGTACCTTATGCACACCTTGGGGCCAGGAATGGAGGACAGGGATGCCGGGACCTCCAGCAGAGCTCAAAGAACAGCATGAGGCACGGTGGAGAGAGCTGACACAGAAAACCGATGCTTTGTAGTGGAGAGCAGGGACTGTGTCCAGAGGAGACTGTGAACTCGTGCAGCTGCACTTGCCCTCACCAGATCCCCACCAGCGTGGATGCTCTGCACCACAGAACACCTCGCTCTGCACCAGAGGGGCAGCGCTGCAGGAGCTGCCCCTACAGTGACCCCGCGTGGGCTGCGCAGCTGCAGCTGAGAAAGTTGTGGGCTAGAGGCCTCTGTGCAAGTGCAGATAAACACCTGCAGGCACTGAGCCACCCCCGCCCGCCTGCCACACAGACCCTGGGGTGGCCAGGCAGGGAGCTGGGAGACTCCTGCAGGCAATGACTCCAGCTGAGTGCAGAGGCTGCCTTGCAGACCACATGCTGCAGCTGCTTTGGCCTCCTTTTGCGGTCCCTGCGAGGGATGTTTTCTAAGCACTGTTCCTCTGGGGCCAGTGAGGAGGCAGAAGGCTGGTGGGGTGCGATGCCCATGCCATGTGCCTGATTTTCTCTGCTGGGATGCAGGGAGGCTGGCCATGTTCAGCCGTTGGGCAGGTGAGGGAAGCGTGGCAAAGGCCACTTGTACTCAAGGCCAGTTCTTTGATAGTGCAGCTGGGGAGGTGGCCTTGGAGAGAAAGAGCTGGAGGATGCCTCTCTGGGAGCTTCCTCCCTCTCCCTCAGGAATGTTGTCTAATCGCAGCCCCTCACCCTTGGTCTCTGCCTGATCCGGGTCAGTTGTTCTGGTGCGGATCTGGACCCTGACCCCAGCGCATGGGCTACCCTCCTGCCATGCCCTGCCTCATTGTCCCAGAACCCACAGGCTCCTCTGGTCACTGCCACTGTCACTGCCCTGCTCCCGGTCACTCGGCTGAGGAGTGTAGTGCCCTGCCTGTCCTGCTGCCAGCTTGGCTCTGGCTCCCCTGTGGTGGCACAGCCCCTGCTCACGGAATGCGCTGGGGGAGCCCAATGGGGGTCATGGCACTGCGCATCAATAAAGGCTGTGCAGGTGAGGCCAGAGCTGCTTTCCAGAGTAGGCAGACGGACTCCTCTGGGTCTGCAAAGCTTCATTTGTCTGTAGGTTTGTTTATTGGTTTCCTTGATGTGTGGGGAAACACTGGATCCCAACTGATCCAGTTGAGCCAAACAGCAGCTCTTGGAGAAGGCTGGGATCTGTGTGAGACTTGGCCAAGACCAGGCAGAGGCAGGTCTGGTGGTCACGGTGGCTGCAGGAGGAGCGTTGTTCCCAGGAAAGGGCTGCCACTCCGTGGTCGGCCAAAACACACAGGTATGGCCAATGTCTGAGGGATTCGGTATTGCCAACTGGACATCGGATACTGAAGCTGCAGTCCTGGGCAGTGCACGAGGGGAAACATCCTGCATTGGCAGAGACACCTTCCTGCACTGCCAAAAGCTCTGTGCTCTCAGCCAAACAGGAAACCAAAGAATTATTTCCCACATCTCAAAATGAGTGGGGTGCAGAAAGACCCTTTTCCATGGCGACGGCAGTGGTTTCTGACATGTGCTTTCCCATGGCAGATGAGTTGAGATTCCATGAGTTTTTTTAAATGTTGAAAACTCATTGTGCTGACACCTTGGTAAAAAACCCCAACAACATAAACTAAATTCTATTCTATTCTATTCTATTCTATTCTATTCTATTCTATTCTATTCTATTCTATTCTATTCTATTCTATTCTATTCTATTCTATTCTATTCTATTCTATTCTTTCCTCAAAACTTTGCAGTTATTTTTTTAAGCTGCTTTCTATTTTAATTATATCTGCATTTTTTTCTCTTGTTTCTAGAAAGCCACAAAGTTAAAACCACACGTGAGATTTCCCGGGTAAAAAAATACATAGCTACATTTTCAGCCACATTTTTCCCTGTTGCGGCAGTGTCATCAAGCCACTCCGCTTCCATAGATTCCTGACACCCAGCTCAGACTCGGCTGGGGAAGTGTTGACACACGAGTTGCTGCAGAGTGATGGGCCCATCCTGCTCTGACCCATCCTTTATGCTCTCCAGGCCCTGTGCTGCTTGGATCACCGGGCTAAGGCTGATGCCAGGGGAGCAGCTGGAGCTGGAGGAGAAGGACCTGTGGGTGCTGGTTGACAGCCGACTGAACCTTGGCCAGCAGTGGCCCAGGTAGCCAAGAAGACCAATGGCGTATTGGCTTGGATCAGAAACGGTGTGACCAGCAGGTCCAGGGAGGTTATTCTCCCTCTGGACTCAGCACTGGTGAGATCGCACTTCGAATCCTGTGTTCAGTACTGGGCCCCTCACCACAAGAAGGATGTTGAGGCTCTGGAGTGAGTCCAGAGAAGAGCAAGGAAGCTGGTGAAGGGGCAGGAGAACAGGCCTTATGAGAAGCAGCTGAGAGAGCTGGGGTTGTTTAGCCTGGAGAAGAGGAGGCTGAGGGGAGACCTCATTGCCCTCTATAACTACCTGAAAGGAGGCTGTGGAGGGGAGGGAGCTGGTCTCTTCTCCCAAGTGACAGGGGACAGGATGAGAGGGAATGGCCTCAAGCTCTGCTAGGGGAGGTTCAAGCTCGACATCAGGAAAAAAATTTTCACAGAAAGGGTCATTGGGCACTGGCAGAGGCTGCCCAGGGAGGTGGTTGAGTCACCTTCCCTGGAGGGGTTTAAGGGATGGGTGGACGAGGCACTGAGAGGCATGGTTTAGTGACTGATGGGAATGGTTGGACTCGATGATCCAGTGGGTCTTTTCCAACCTGGTGATTCTATGATTCTGTGACTTCATGGAATCATAAAATCATGAGGTTTGGGCTGGAAGGGACCTCAAAGCCCATCCAGTCCCACCTCCTGCCGTGGGTAGGAACACCTCCCACTGGATCAGGTTGCTCCAAGCCCCATCCAGCCTGGCCTGGAACCCCTCCATAAATGGGGCAGCCACCACTGCTCTGGGTAACCTGGGCCAGAGTCTCCCCACCCTCAGAGCAAAAATTCCTGAGATCTCACTTCCATCTCCCTTCTTTCAACTCGAAACTGTTCCCGCTCGTCCTATCCCTGCACTCCCTGATCCAGAGCCCGTTCCCAGCTTTCCTAGAGCCCCTTTCAGCACTGGAAGCCGCTCTGGGCCTCCGCAGACCCAGCGCTTCTCCAGGCTCAATCGACCCGACTCTCTCCGACCCTCCGCCCTCCCTTAAACCCTCCCCCTCCCCCCGCCCCGCCCCGTTGGCGCGCGCGGCGCGGCGGCCATTTTGTGCGGTGCGGGCGGTGCGCGGGGCGCGGCGCGGGCCCAGGGCGGCTCCGCTCCGCTCTCGCTTTCTCTCCCCGCGTCCTTCGGTAAGAGCGCGGCGGGGGCCGGGGCTGCCCCGACCCGCGGGACCGCGGCGGGGGAGAGAGGTGGGGGGCGGATCGGGAGCGGCCCCGCGCACAAAAGGCCGGGCCGGGCCGGGTCGGGCCGGGCGGCGCCTCCCTCGCTGTGACCGGGAACGGGAGCACCGCGTGCGGCCTGGGGCGGGACTTGGAGGCCCCGGGTGTGTTACTGCCCCCCCTCCGTCCATTGCCCCCCCCCCCCCCATTGCTCCCCCCACCTGCCCCCACCTTGCTCCCACCCCCTTTTGTGTCCCCCCCCCTTACTGCCCCCCTTCTCCCCCCCGAGGTACTTTGCTGTCTCTCCAGGGATACTTTGGTGCCACCGCACACTTGTTATTGCCCCCAGGGTGCTCTGTCTGGGGCCCTTTGTCGGTGCAGTTACGAGAAACAGTTATATCTCCTTATCTTGGCGGTACTAGAGGCGTTCCCGTGAGTCCAGGCTGCTGTTTCCAGCTTAAACGCTTCAGAATAAATCAGGAGGCATGTTTGAATGTTGAGGAGTCCAAGTCGGGTAAAATGAATGTCTTCCTAAGTACAGAATTTGGTATTGTGTGCAATAGGAGAATAAAAACTAGTGTTAAAACTGATGCTGATGACTTGAAGTAATGCTTCGCAGGTGTCTGTACAGGACTTGTAACAGAGCATCTCTGTCACAGTAATGCTTTTGCCCTGGGTTGAGTTCATTTTCAGTCTATCGATCGATCTATATTTTCTTTCTGTATTTCCTATAATGATCCTTCCACAGGACCAGTTTCCAAAAAAAAGCCCAAGTAGGAAGACTTACCCCAAAGACCTCTCCCTAGAGCCCTCTCTTTAACTTTGGTGTGATATTTTAAATGGTTTTGGAATTGTGGGTGGCTTGGATGAATCCTTGGATATTTGCCCCAACCCCATTTGTGGAGGATTTTGGTTTATGTTCTTTCTCATAATTTTGTTGATGTCTCCTGAATGGAAATAAAATTTTACTTCAGCAGTCCCGAGAGTCAAATCTACCTGCCTGTAATCCGGCGTAATTAATTAAGGTCAAGTTGGGAGTAAGGCTAGAATAGCAATTACTCATAATGGTGCCACTTTGACTGAAATGTAAGCAGCGTCTAATTATTTCTTACCTTTAATTGGATAAGTTCTCTGAAGCGCTTTCTTTCACTCTTGTGATTCCTGGATAACTCAGGCAATGATATTGACCTAAATTCTCCCCCTTGTCAGGAGGGGAGGGTGCAGTTTAATTGTAGGGGATGCTGAATTCTCAAGTGCATCTCTGGAAGGTCTGTAGCTGTAACTGGTCAGACCTTGTCAGGAGCAGTTGCTGTTGTAGGAGGGCTGTCTTGCATCTTGTCTCTGCATTTCTGCCTATTGGCCCTGTCCTGCTGGGATGGGAGCACCTCTGCAGCAGTGTTGGGAGCTGAGCTGGAGAATGTACATGGGGCAGGGGAGGGTTTATTGTTCAGCCCCATGTGTGATTCTCTCCCTCTACTTGTCTCTCGCGAGACCCCACCTGGTGACCTGCGTCCAATTCTGGAATCCCCAGTATGAGAAGGATGTGGATCTATTGGAATGGGTCCAAAGGAGGCCACGGAGGTGATCTGAAGGCTGGAGTACCTTGCTGTGAGGACAGGCTGAGAGAGTTGGGGTTCTTCAGCCTGGAGAAGGAAAGGCTCCAGGGAGACCTTACAGCAGCTTCCGCTCCTGAAAGGGGCTCCAGGAGAGCTGGGGAGGGGCTTTTCACAAGGGCCTGGAGTGACAGGACAAGGGGGATGGCTTTAATTGGAAAGAGGAAGATTTGGATTAGACATTCGGAAGAAATTCTTCACAATGAGGGGTTACCCCATCCCTGGAAGTGTTGCAGGCCAGGTTGGATGGGGCTTTGAGCAACTGGATCCATGGCAGGGGGATGAGCTTTAAGATCCCTTAAAACCCAAACCTATGATTCTGTGATTTAAACTGTGTTCTTGATGTTTGTGTGGGTGCAGTGTAAAGTAAAAGAGAAGTTGCATGTACTTTGTGCTTAATGGAGCATCACACTGAGAATTCTTGTGAAGTGCCTGTAGTAGTTCGTTCAACAAAGTCTACTCCTTTTTTGCTTCAATTTTTTCCTTATCTTCACACTTCTGTTCCTTGCTTGCCTACAGGTTTACTTTGGCTTTTTGTGATTTGTGTAGGAAGAAACGTGTTTCAGGTAAGATACAGTGACTTGCAGCTCTTGCTTTGTCCTTGCTGTCCAAATGCCAGTAGCTATGTGGCCTGTATAGTGCAAAAAAACCTTTTGGAACCAGTGGCTTTTCAGATGTTTTGTGGATGCAGGCACCAGACTTAAGTGATCGTGTGTCTTTGGGTGTGATGTGTCCATCCTGACTGAGTGCAGATGTGTGTGGCAGAAAATAATGAACGTTGGAACATAATTCCTTCTCTTTGAGGCTTGATAGTTTGCTCTGCTGTTGTGTGGTTCTGCTGGGCTGGAGAGCTCTCAGCTAGGCTTGTTTCAGCATAGCCACCTGTGGTCTACTTTATGTGCTCAGGTAGGTTTCTGATACTGGCTCTGAAGAGGCAGAATGGTCTCCATCTGTGTCTTTGCAAGGCAGCCTGTATTGAAAGAAAGGGGGAAGCACTACTGCTTAGTGGAGTTCAGTATGAAATTGGCACCAAAAAATCCTTTCTGATGTTGTTGCTGATGTTAAAATTCCAGTTCCAAAATGGGTTTCTTTTTCTGCTGCTTGCACTCAGCGCTTTTTTCCCAAGGAAAAAATGGAGCATATCCCCTTATTCCATGGACTACTTGAGTCAGGATGCTATCTTGATCACCTGTAGTGCTCCACATGTGGAACTGAGCATCCTTAGCCTCGACCTGTGCATCAATGGCACAAAGATGGTGCCATGGGTAGGGTTTGAATTAGGGTTTTTAGTTAGCCTTAAAGCTGAAGGCCTGAAGGCCTCTGTTTGCTAGCAGAGGTTGCAAGCCTACCAGACTGTAATTGCTGCTTCACTATAGTGTGAGTTGCTAATTACTTTTCTGTTATGTGATCCCCTGTGTTTTATATCAGCCGTTTGCCTAGGTTGCGGCTCTGTCTTCTCAGAGTCACTGTCATCAGTCTTGCAAGAAGTGCCCTGGGTGGGTGGGTGGGTTGGTTGGTTGGTTTTTCCTCCTGTCCTTTCATGTCTGAGCTGTGGGACAAGTTTACAAGCAATCTTGAAGTGCACACCTTTCTTTCTTGAATAAGCTGGGAGAGTCACGTTATCTTAAATGAAGACATAGTCCTTCATCCACACTCCTGACAGTGTGACTTGCAAGGTTCCCCCTTATTTGACTGTCATGGAAATGTCCTTGTCTTCAGTGCAGTCCTGTCCAGTCTGAAAGCAATCAGATAGTGAAACTGGGAATGCCATGTCTTTGTATCAGAACGCTGTGTGCTGTCTGGTGGTAAGCGGTACCTGTGGGGTTTTCTGTGGCCAGTATTGTGGGTACTGTCAGTTACCTGTCAAAAATGCTCCTCAATTTTATTTTTTTTTGATGGATTTTTTTACAGGTAGATTGCTACTAAGAGTCAGGAGTGCAAGGCCAGTCACTGCTGCAGGTACTGTTACCACATAATTTTTATGCTTTCCTAGTGACTCCTTCCATTTTTTGGTCATAATCTTTTTCTCTGAGACATAAAGTAGATGTTGATGCTCACTGATCAGAAAAATCTTATGTGCAACAATCTGCTGCTCAGAGCAGCTCAGATGGCTGTAGTTTGTTTCTGCCACTCCTCCTTCAGGCCCGAGAAGCCTTCCATGTATTAATGTGCACTGGATTTGTGGGTGAAGAAACTGCCTTGCAGAAGCTCTTTCAGTGTGTTTCTCATATGACCAAAGTGCAAGTCCCTTAGCCACGTGGTGGCTGTAGTTTATCCAGCTGAGGGCATCTTTGCTGGCGGGAGAGGACTGTGTTTGGTCATCTCAGCTCCTGTTTGTTTGTGGACATGCGTGAATTGATGTGGTGAACTCCAGTGCCAGGAGATTGTGCTTCCATGAGAAACAAGGGAGCTTGCTTGAGCCGACTGCAGGTCTTGTAAAACATTTGAACTCTGTTTTCTTGACAGAATTCTTGCTCTCTGATATAAATGTGCACCTTAAATTATCCATCATACTAAATTTACTGTTTCTTAACTAAGAAGATGTAAAACCATAGAGATGTTAAGAATTGTTTCATGTATTTTTCTCTCCCTGATTTGTTAGACTGCTTTTTTCATGGCAGTTTGAATTATTTCTGAATGCAAGAAGGGCTTTTTTCCTGCGTCTCTGAATAGTTAAAAGATACTTATAAATATTCAGAAAGCAACAGTCTTAAAAGTTGGATGTTGAAATGCCATGCTTGTTTAATGAGAGTTTGTCTGTAATTTCAGCCTATTGGGTCTGACCTATGCTTGGGTTGTTTTTTTACAATAACTTGTACTGAAAGATGCCCTATTGCAGTTTGGTACCCACTGTGGCATTGCAGCCAGAATCTACCAGCACGAGTAGGGATTGTGTTACACTAGCAGTGACAACTTCAGTTGTAGGTGTTCTGTTATGGAATTTGGATGTACTTCCAAATTGGGAGCACTTGGGCATTTTGACCCTTCGACTGAGATCTGGCGGTTTGTGGTTGGTTTATGGACTGCTTCTCATGCTTGACATTTCAGACTGAAAGCTTTGTCTTTTTTTAGCTGCTGTCCCCAGAAGGTGGTTTGGGTGGTAGGAGGGTAGCGGATGCAGAGGTATTTGTGGGGCTTTCTCACTAAATTCCCAAGAGGAAGGGAGTATGTTAAATTTGGGGCAGATGGGGTGCTTTTAGCTGTCTTTGAATGCTTCAGATATGTTTGCTTAAAAGTTTTTTCTGCCAGGTAGCGATTAGATAGAAACGTGAGGAGGGCAGTGAAGAATTTTTGCAGCTTGAATTAATGGACAAAGGGAAAGCAACAAAAAAAGCAGGCAAATGGGATGAAGGAGGGTGGGAACATCCAACCTTCCTCCCTTTTATTTCCGTATTTAGTGATGCATTGGAAGACATGATGAACTCGGTGAACTCATGATCATCTTAGATCCTTTGCCTGTTACTTCACCTAAAATTATATACTCTCCATGTACCAGATAAAACTGTCCTTAGGCTGTGATGTCCTTAAGTGCAGCTTGGCCTGTAGGGCAGATTTGACACGTCTATCGTCTGTTCTTCAAACGCCTTCAGACAGGACTGAGTCACATGCATGTATGAGGTTTGAGAGTTCCCCTGCCCACCCTCTTTGTTAATGGTGTCATCCTGAAGTACCTGATCCTCCAAAGTAGGAGGGATGGTGAAGTTACTGGTGGCTTCTGTTTGGCAAAGGATAAATAAATGGTGGAGAAATTTGATGCAGAAGGAGAGCCTGTGAGTCTGTAAGGATCTCAAAATTTCTCTCTAATCTGGTTCGCCACAGTCAGCTGACTATCTGGATTGAAAAATTTCCCGGTTAATCGATGTTCTAGAGGTGTTATTGTACAGTTGGGATATTGTAGGCTATAGGGAAGATACTTTTGAACTCTGAACTACTTTTAGTCACAGAATTCATGTGACTTCTCTTTTTCCTTCCCTTTAGTTGTACAACAGAATTTGGAATGTTCGCATCCGTATAAGCAGTGAGTTTCTCCTTGGTGAGTATAAGCTTGGGTTCTTGGTTTTGTTATTTAAAGCTTTTCCTTAAACTTTTGAAGGTTTGCTTTAGAATTCAGCTTTTTCTTAGTTCTTGAAGAGGCTGTGTGGATAGCATTTCACAAAATTAAATCCTTATATTCTTAATACAAAGACTTCCCAATTTCAGTTGGAGGCTAAAAATGGTAGTTTCATTAAAGTAAGTTTTCTTGAATGTTGTTTTATTTAGGGAAACCCTACAGTATTTCATGTGACTTAAAGTCTTTTCTCAAATCTTTTTGCTTGTTCAATGTTTAAGAGTGTTTGTCTTTTACAGTCAGTGTGTTACAGGAAAAAAAAGGGAAAACCAGAACAGCTAAATGAGACATGATCAAATAATTTAGAAGAATTATTTTCAGTAATGTTTATTTCTTTAATTGCACTTGGTAATTCAAATAGGGTTCATTATAGAAAGGCTTTTTTTTTACTCCGTTGAATTGCCTTTATTCATAACTTCTGCTTCCATGTTGGTCTGTCCCAGTCTCACCACCCATTTGCAGTGACAGCACAGTTAAATGGGATGTTGTTGAGAGGATGACAATGACGTTCTTGATGTCCTCTAATCTTAGGAAGAGTGTGAGGATTATAGTCTGGGGGGGGTAGTCTGTGCGTGCTGACACCTTTTCCCTTGTGTCACTGAAAACTCTGTGTCTTGTTTCTTGTCTGAATGGGAGAACAGGTTAGCTTCTTTACTGCTGTCAGTTTTGTTAGTCTGCTTGTATAAACCATAGGAAAACCAGGGTTCTGCAATAAAATACTGTCTTATGCTTTGAGGGAGCATTTCAGTGCTGAGGAGCCAGCTGTACAGAGTTATGGAAATCATAGGTATCTGTTCAGGATCCAGTTTGTGTTGTGTTGCTCAGGTGGAGTTTGCCTGTATAGCTGCTGATTGAATCTAGGGAATGTTTAAAGCAAGAGATGAGTGCTGGTTGAGTTCCAGTTGAGGATTCTGCATGGTGCAAATGAGAACTGCATGTAGCACAGTGTCTCGTTGGAAGCGTCTGTTGGGTAGAAAAAAAGAGGTGATGCGGTACTGCTTGGTGTTCCTTGAAATGTCTTTGTGTACAGTTTGAATATTTCCTGTTTCTGCTCCTGTTGCACTAAAAACAGACTTAAGATCTGAGGCATTGTGTGGTAACATCAGTGCCGAGAATATTTTCTGAAACTGATGGTTGTGTCCTACACCTTACTCATCTTTATGCCAAATGGTACAAACCATGCAGCAGGAGCATGGGGAGCTTTAGCTGAATCGCTGGGACAGATGCTGCTTCTGAGTTAGTACTGCAACAAGTGTGGTGGTTATTACTGATTTTATAGGTAGGGTGAAATACAGGAGATACTTAGAATCATAGAATGGTTTGTTTTGGAAGAGACCGTGAAGGTTATCCAGTCCAAATCCTGTGCAGTGACACCTTCAATCAGATCAGGTTGCTCAAAGCCCCATCCAGCCTGGCCTTGAGTGTTTCCAGGGATGGGGCATCCACGAGTTCTCTGGGCAACCTGTGCCAATGCCTCTCCACTGTCAACAGAAAAGATTCTTCCCAAGATCCAATCTAAACCTCTCTTCTTTTAGTTTAAAATCATTATCCCATGTCCTATTGCTACAGGCCCTGCTAAAAAGTGTTCTCTTGTCTTTCTTATTAGCTCTTATCAGTATTGAAAGGCCACAGTAAGGTCTCCGCAGAGCCTTTTCTTCTTGAAGCCAAACAACCCCAGCTTCTCAGCCTGTCTTCATAGAGAAGGTGTTCCAGATCTTGAATAATTTTTGTGGCCTCTGGTGGACCTGCTCCAACAGATCTGTGTCCCCCATGTGCTGACTCCAGAATTGGATGCAGAGCTCATCTCACCAGAGCAGAGCAGAGAGGCAAAATCCCCTTCCTGACCCCACTGGCAACAACTTCATGGGAGCTGTGCTGCTGTAGGCAGAATGTGGTGGGCAGACTTCATGTGTCTGCAGCCAGTGAGTCTGTTATAATCGGCTTCCCAAGTCAGTGCCCAAACGCTTTTTTAAAGTGGTGTTTGAGTGTTTGTGAGACTCGTTCTTAAACTTCATGAGGTGCCATCAGGGTTGTATAACAGAAGTGGTGCCTTTAAATGCTGCTTTGCAGTCCAACATAGCTGTTACCTTTCCTCATCTGCAGGTGTGTGTCATTTCAGCACAGCATGGCTGTGGTCATCTGCTTGCAAGGTCCCCTGACTGTGGTGGGAACCATGGACTTCATCTGGATTGGCCATTCCTGATGGGGATGTGCATGGATGGGTGAATGCAGTGAGACTTTAATTGTTTTCCCCACTGATGAGGATGCAAGGGTGGGTATCGTGTGCAGATGGTATCAGTAACAGGTCAAACCCAACTATTGCAGAGCTTTCATACTAAATAGGATTGGCCTTAGTCCCGGCAGTTTCAGAATGGGCTCATAGTTGTGCTGGCTGGCTTGGAACACTGTCTGGTGCTGGAGGGAATGGCAGAGGCAGCTTAGGCTTTGTGGAATTCACTACAGACTTGTTTTGGCATTGGAACTGCTTTGACCTGTGTAGGAACTGCATTTCGCACCTTGGGGCTGCCTGTAGTATCCCAGTTCAGTTACATCTGGACTGCATCTCCAGGGAACACAGGACAAGCTTTTGCAATTGCTTCTACTCCCTGGTTTTGTCAGTGCTGTTATTCAACCCCCACCTTTCCTACCTACCACGCAGTCCTGCTGAATCACCAGTGGTGCAGGATGTCTCATAGGAACTGGACAGCAGGCTTAACCTCCAGAATAAAACTTAATGCTACTTTGCACTGGAAATGCATATTTATGCCAGCTGTCAAAGTTTACTGTGCTTCTTTATCAAGTTGGGGAACTATGTTTTTTCATGGTGTTCCTCTTTATTGTGTGCTGGTGGGGGTGGAAGTCCCTGGGTTTGGCAAAGTCCCTGGGTTTGGCACAGATACACTAGGGAATGAAAAAGAGAAGAAGCTGGACTGTGGGAGTGCATTGCTTTTCTTCTGAGCTGCTTGTGAAGTACTGGATTTAGACAATGTTAAGTTTGGAAGCATGACTGAATTAAAGGCAGAAGTTTGGTGTGATGATACATAGGGAATGGTTTAACTGTACCTAGCTGTGATTTGGAAAACACTGAAGTTAGGTGGGGGCTTGAAAAGGCTGCACTGATTCTGCAGCTCCCAGAAGGAAAACAGCAGGTGCTGCTATTAGTGGAAGGGAAAGTCTGCCATAATTGCTAAGTTTGGCTCTGTCTGATAATATGAAAGATTTTGCCATTTTCCAGAGGAACCCTGGAACTTAGCTCTGTGCCCAGTTTGGGGCTCAGCATTGACAGGGCTTAAAAATTAGAACAACTACAGGTGTGGAAGTGCCAGATGTGCACTGCTAGTGGAGAGCTGCTTTTGAAGGACAAAAATCACTGTCCGTGAAGGGACCACTTCTAATGTAAATGTGTTCTCCTCTGCATTGCCCTGATATCAATGGGTACCTGTAAGTGTTTGAATAGTGGATTAATCTGTAAAAGCTAAATTACCTCACAGTGATTTTTCTGGTGAAGAACAGGCTCTGCCTTTTAAATGGCAGAAATGTGTACTTACTGTGATGAAGACTGAGAAGTATTTTCTGTTGGAAGTAGTAACTTATCTAAATCCTAGAGTATTTGTTCCTGAAACAGGTCTATCCTCAGCGGAATTGGAAGTTTTGGAGAAAAATTATACATCTTTGCGGGCCTAGGGACCCCTTGTTTTAATGGTGGTTTTGAGCATTTGACTCAGACCTGTGCAAAGCATTTCACACTGTCCTCTGTGACATCCTGTCTCTGAATCAGAGTGACATTGATTTCATGGACCACTCGGTGGATAAGGAATTGGCTGGATGATTGCACTCAGAGTTGTGGTCGACAGCTTGATGTCCAAGGGTAGACCAGTGACGAGTGGCTGTTCCGCAGAGGTTGATACTGGGAGAAGTGTTGTTTAACATCTTTGTCACAGACATGGGCAGTGGGACTGAGGGCATCCTCAGCAAGTTTGCCAATAACACCAAAATGTGTGGTGCATTTGACACACTGGAAGGAAGGGATGGATCCAGAGGGTCCTGGACAGGCTGGAGAGGTGGGGCTGTGTGAACCTCATGGGCTTCAACAAGGCCAAGGGCAAGGCCCCACTTTTGGGTCAGGGCAATCCCAGCACAAACCCAGTCCGGTCGGGGAATGGAGTGGGAGTTGCCCTGAGGAGAAGGGCTTGGGGAGCTGGGGGATGAGAAGCTCCATGTGGAGCCGGCAATGTGTACTTAGAGCCCAGAAACCAACCGTGTCCCAGGCTGCATCCAAAGCAGTGAGACCAGCAGGGCCAGGGAGGAGATTCTGCCTCTGCTCTGGTGAGACCTCACCTGGAACCCTATGTCCAGTTCTGGAATCTTGGGCACATGAAGGACATGGAGCTGTTGGAGCGAGTACAAAGGAGGAAAGGAGGCCACGGAGATGATCTGAGGGCTGCAGCACCTCCTGTATGAGGACAGGCTGAGAGAGTTGGGTTGTTCAGCTTGGAGAAGAGAAGACTGCGGGGAGACCTTAGAGCATCTTCCAGTGCTGAAAGGGGCTCCCGGAGCGCTGGGAGGGGCTGTTGATCAGGGAGGGCAGGGAAAGGACAAGGGGGAATGGTTTTGAGCTGAAAGAAGGGAGATTGAGGTGGGGACTTACGAAGAAACGTTTCCCTGTAACGGCTTCAGTGTTGCCTGTTGGTGTTGTTTGTGAACAGCTTTGTGATGGCTCCCAGTGAAGGTTATATCGCGTGGTTTCAGCCTTGCTCTAAGGCTCTGTGTTTCAGGGTGAAATTGTTGAGATCCTCTGAGTAACTTATCCTGTATAATGTTCTTCCAAGAAGGCATCTGCTCAAGGAAGTTGTTCCTGAAAGAAACTGCAATGAAACAGGCAGCCTGCTCTGCCAGGCATGCTGAACATAGGGACTGCTGGATCAAGGAAAATCCAGTTGCAGGATGTTAGAGAGGATCCAACAGAGCCCAAGTTTTATAAATTGCAAGGTCAGAGGAAGGAAGGCTTTAGCCCATACAGTTCTCTGCTTTTTCTGATCAGCTGCCTCATAACAAGTCACAAGTGCCAGTCAAAATGGTGTTTCCAGGGCTCAGTGCTGGGTCCAGTCCTGTTCAGTAGCTTTATCAATGACCTGGATGAAGGCGTTGAATGCACCCTTGGCAAGTTTGCAGATGGCACTAATCTGAGGGGAAGTGTCGATCTGCTGGAGGGTCGGGAGGCTCCAAAGTATCTGAACAGGCTGGACCGCTGAGGTGAGACAAGTGACATGTTGGTTGACAGCCGACTGAACATGAGCCAGCAGTGGCCCAGGTGGCTAAGAAGGCCAATGGCATCTTGGCTTGTATCAGAAACGGTGTGACCAGCAGGTCTAGGAGGGAGGTTCTTCTCCCTCTGTACTATGCACTGGTGAGACTGCTCCTTGAATCCTGTGTTCAGTTCTGGAAGGATGTTGAGGCTCTGGAGAGGGTCCAGAGAAGAGCAACAAAGCTGGTGAGGAGGCTGGAGAACATGTCTTACAAGGAGCAGCTGAGGGAACTGGGCTTGTTTAGCCTGGAGAAGAGGAGGCTGAGGGGGAGGCCGTATCACTGCCTACAACTACCTGAAAGGAGGTTGTAGAGAGGTGTGTGGTGGTCTCTTTTCCCAAGTGACAGGACAAGGGAGAATGGCCTCAAGCTCCACCAGAGGAGATTCAAATTGGACATTAGGAAAAAGTTTTTCACGGAAAGGGTCATTGGACACTGGAACAGGCTGCCAGGGGAGAGAGGGTTGAGTCTTCATCCCTGGAGGTGTTTAAAAGATGGGTAGAAGTTGTACTTAAGGATATAGTGTATGGCAGGTAAGTATAGTTGGACTCAATCTCGGAGGTTCCAACCTGGTGATTCTATGATTCTGTGTGTGGTGAGTTAGTGGTGTGTAGTGTGTGTGGCCTTGACAATGCTAGGGTTCCGCAGCCTCTGGCTGTTCAGGGGACAGAGGGTGGGGTTTTCACAGAATCTGTTGCCTCTGTGAATCTAGTTAAATGGCTTCTACTGTCTTTTTGCTTTTGTCTTTAGCTGTGATACTTGTAGCTTGTTACTATTTTATTGAGACTACAGTAAGGCCTTTCTTTCCAGAGATGCTGTTTGTTTGTGGAAGCCCTGTTTATGGGATCCTCTTACTGAAGGCAGGAGATGTGCTATTCCTCTGCCAGCTTTGCATAGGGAAGCTGAAATGACTCCTATTCTTCAGGACTACAGGGATTGCCGAAGAGGACCACTGTGGAGCTTCAGTAGCATACTCCCAGTCCTGTTAGGAGTACCAGAGTCTTTCCGTGTCCTTACTTGGTGAAAAGGAAAAATAAGTTCACCGGGACAGGAGTCATCTTGCTGTAATTTTTCCTATGAGCGTTAAGTAAAATGTGTGTTCTGCATCAGGAGGCAGGAAGTTCTGTTTCTGTAGTGTGAGAAAGTGAAATTTTAATGATGCAAATCTGCAGAGAATGTTGATGTTTGAGGTGTGGGTGGATAAACTGTTTGAAAAAGGAAGTGCAACTATACGCTCACTGCTTGGATTTCCAGGTTTAGGGTTTTTTTTAATTCTTACTATTTATTTTACATGGGAATATAAAACTCCAACCATCCTATCTTTCTTTAATTACCTTCCTGATCTCCATTCCCAACTAAAAAAATCATAGAATCATAGAATCACCAGGTTGGAAAAGCCACTGGATCATTGAGTCCAACCATTCCTGTCAATCACTAAACCATGCCCCTCAGCGCTTCATCCACCCGTCCCTTAAGCACCTCCAGGGAAAGTGACTCCACCCCTCCCTGGGCAGCCTGTTCCAGTGCCCAATGACCCTTTCTGTGAAATTTTTTTCCGAATATTCAGCCTAAACCTCCCCTGGCGGAACTTGAGGCCACTTCCTCTCATCCTGTCCCCTGTCACTTGGGAGAAGAGGCCAGCACCCTCCTCTCTACAACCTCCTTTCAGGTAGTTATAGAGAGCAATGAGGTCTCCCCTCAGCCTCCTCTTCTCCAGGCTAAACACCCCCAACTCTTTCAGCCGTTCCTCATAAGGCCTGTTCTCCTGCCCCTTCACCAGCTTCCTTGCTCTTCTCTGGACTCACTCCAGAGCCTCAACATCCTTCTTGTGGTGAGGGGCCCAGTACTGAACACAGGATTCGAAGTGCGATCTCACCAGTGCTGAGTCCAGAGGGAGAATAACCTCCCTGGACCTGCTGGTCACACCGTTTCTGATCCAAGCCAATATGCCATTGGCCTTCTTGGCTACCTGGGCCACTGCTGGCTCATGTTCAGTTGGCTGTCAACCAGCACCCCAGGTCCTTCTCTAGGCAGCTTTCCAGCCAGACTTCTCCTAATATGGAGCTGCACAGGGTTGTTCTGCCCCAAGTGCAGGCCCAGCCTTTTCAGATCCCTTTGGAGCCTCCCTACCCTCCAGCAAATCCACGCTTCCGCTCACCGTAGTGTCATCCGCAAAGTTGCTAAGGTGCCACTCGATGCCTTCATTTAGGTCATTGATAAAGACATTGAACAGGGCTGGACCCAGGACTGAGCTTTGGGGAACCCCACTTGTTACTGGCCTCCAGCTGGAGTTAACTCCATTTCCCACCACTCTCTGGGCCCTCCATCCAACCAGTTATCCACCCAGGAGAGGGTGCTCCTGTCCAGTCCAAAGGTTGACATTTTCTCAAGCAGAATGCTGAGAGAAACTGTGTCAAAAGCTTTACTGAAGTTACAGAGGTGGCAGGTATATTCCCCCCAAACCTCTGGCCATGCTAGAAGGCAAGAATTCCTGAGTAGTTTCAGATACATGCTGAGCACACTCACAGTTGGTTTTCACATGCTCTGGAGGAGTAACTTGTCACAGTTCTCTGCCAAAATACTTTTTCTGGTGATTCAGTCATTGTTGTGGAATCGAGCTTACGGGCTTTTCCCCATGCAGGCTGTGTGGACAGCAGTGTGGATCAGCCCAGCAGCAGTGCTCTGGAGGGAAATGTGGCAGGTCATTTTCCGGTAGAAGTGCTGGTTTGCTGAAATGATTATGATGCTCCAGGTGGTGGGAGTGCCTTCATGGCAAATGGCCTGGCTTTCAAAGCGTGTTGAGGGAGCAGCTTTACCCTGCAACAGAAGCTACATAACTGCCCTAAAGACCTTGAATTTGTGGACCTCACTTGACCTCAGACTATTTCTTCATTAAATAGTGTTAATCCTTTTGTAGGTCCAACTCAGTTGGTGTTGTTGCTGTTCATGCCTTGTGTGAACCGAAGTGTTGCTGCTGTTTGTTGTTGCCATGAATGTCTCCTCATTCTTGTAGCCTAAGACATGAGAAGGGTTTTTAATTTATGTCCAATTTATACATCTTTACTTGAACGTTCAAGGTAAAGCTTTACTGTAAAGGGGACAGTACCGAGTAAAACCTAACTCATGTTTTTTCATCGTGTGAACTTGAAGACTACCAGAATGGATCATAATTTTTATCTTGTAATTGTGGGAAATGACTGACACAAATTTGGGAAAAGTTATCAGGCTTTCAACTGAATGTTCCTTGAGAGAAACTACTTTGGCGATATTTCTTAAGCCTTTATATTATCTGTTGGAAACATCTTAATGAAGACTATTTTCTGGTTTAAATTCTGGTGGAGTGGGAAGAAGGCAATGCCAATTTGCAAACAGTATAGGTAGCCTGCAAAAACTGATAAAAGAAACTGTCTTTCTGATGTCTTTGGACTCTACTGCATTTGTAGTGATGAGATGGCAGTGTGTTTTGGAGTGTTTTGCTAACATAGTAGCTGTTGAAAGGCTGTTACTGCATTTGAGTTCGCCCACTTCCTGTCTATTGGATTCCTTGTTTTCATCAAAACCAGGAGTGAGGAGAGAATTGTTGTGAATAAAGACTGGGTTGCAGAGTTCTTAACTGACCTGGAACTTGGAGTGATGGACAGAGATTGAGTGTCCATCTTTCACGGCCCAGTCACTACTGTTTGGACTACATCTTGGAAACTGTTCTGCTTGCTGACACCTGAGAACCCTTGTTGGAGAGATATTTGCTCTTGTTACTTTCTGCAAACCAAAACCACAGAGGTCGCTTAACATCTAGCTTTGGGGGATTATGGGACGTAAGCTTATGTTGTGTATGTCTTGATTAGTGATTGATATTTAATTGCATTTTTCAGGGGAATAAAATCAGCAGTGTTGATATTACAAAATGACAAAACATCCTCCGAATAGAAGAGGGATCAACTTTGAGGTGGGAGCCCAGTTGGAAGCCCGTGACAGATTAAAAAACTGGTATTTTTTTAAAACCATTCATATTATATTAACTATTAAATCTTTAATATCTTAAACGTTTTGTTTTGGTACAATATTTAGAGTCCTAGTCATTGGTTTATAGGAAAGTAGTTAAAGAATGAAAGTTTGTATACCAGTGGTTGA
Source organism: Clamator glandarius (assembly GCA_033459285.1). Lineage (NCBI taxonomy): Eukaryota > Metazoa > Chordata > Aves > Cuculiformes > Cuculidae > Clamator > Clamator glandarius. Next base: position 1,254,519 of record JAUNZM010000355.1, on the reverse strand, counting down.
AATGGGCATTAGATGCTGCTGTGTTGTGCTGGCCTTGAACAGAAGTGTGCTGGTGCTGTCTGTCTGTCTGGGGAGCAGAATGTGTGTGAACCTAGTCGGGCTGCAGATTGAGGTATGCCTGAATTCACACTAGAAGTTCTATGCTATGATTCAGGCTGCAGAGCCGATACTGTGAAGAAAGAAATCCTTCACAGTATGGGGTACCTAAGGTTGGTCCTCACTGTTTCCTTTCCCACTGCTGTGTACTTCCATAAGGCTTTAAAGTCTGATTAAAAGGGGATTTGGCTTTAGAATTGAAGAACTAGGTGGGGAAATGCATTCCACACTAAGCCTGCTCTGGAGCCTGTCTTGCAGACCTCATTTGTGAGGAAGAATGACTTTCTTGATGAACCACTGCAATAGGAAAAAGAAGAAAAAGGACCTACAAGTTAATTGGGCTAACTTTGAGCCTTGTAACTGATTTAGGAAGTCAGTGCAAAAGCTGTCATTTCATACTGCTCAGTGAATGTGACATACAATGACAATTGCTGGAAACAAAGACTTTTAGTTGGATTTTGTGAGTTCTTTAAGACCTCTTCTCTCTCCTGAAGCCAACTATGGCTTGTATTTAAGAGCCTGTGTGGGTCAGATGTGATGGTACTTGAGGCTTTGCAGCCTGCCTGCAGGCTAAATGTGCACAAGTCAGTGTTGAAAACCACATAGACATCCCAGAAGGATGGAGTGCTGCCTTAGACACGAAGCACTTGTGTTTGCAGGCAGAGTGTTTCTCTGCTTTCCAGGCACAAGGGGATTGGAGTTGTGAAAATGAGTAAACATAGCTCTTTATGGAAAGAACTTATGAAGTATGAACATTAAATCATAGTTGTGTGCTACACTGGTCTGAATCTGCACACATCTCTTGTATTCTTGAGCTCTGTGTGTGCAGCAAGGCAATAGTCACACCTACAGAAATGAGATTTCCTAACCTGTCTGTGGGGGAAGCTCATTAAAGATGCAGTTTCGTATAGGGTGTATTTGCACAAGGCTAATCGCCTGTGTCCGTGACTGTTATCCTCCTGGCAGGTTTGGACAGCAGCAGTGTCCCAAAGTATGGGAGTGCACACCTCTTATGTGGGAAAACTTTGGTGGGGAAATCCAACACCTGCTGTACTTTCCACATATGCCTTGACTTAAACTTGAGTTTTGACATGCATTTAAAAAACCCTTGATCTTTAATGACCTGTCTGGTGCCCAGTACTTTGCAACTGTTTGACCTCAAAACTTTGTTATTAACTCTCCAGTTCTAAAAGTTTTCTTTTACTACTAAGCCTTTGAAATCTGGGTCAGAAAGTCTGTGTTTCCTTGGCTGATGCCCTGCATGTGTTTCTGGTTTGGGGGTTTATGAACCGAAATTGGTAAGAGCTGGGATCTGAATTTTCCTTGGCAGTGTCAGTGATGGCAGGCTGGGTTTGTAGAGGACAGGAGGCTGCTCTCCTCCCCTCCCCTCCTGCATTCACCAGCTGCTGTGAGAACAGGACTGCTCCATGGTGTGGCTACAGTGCATCCCTTTCATGTGGGTGCATGCCTTTCCCTCTGCTGATGCTTGCTTTTTCTGCTGCTGGACGTTCAGCCGTCCAAGCTTTTCTCCTGTGCGCCATTGTTGCTATGAGGGCACTTCAGCCTCGGGAGCAGCCTCTCATTGGAGCAGAGGGCTTGCTCTGCTCTCTGCAGTCAGCTCACGGGCCGGCATCGGCAGCAGTGCTTTGGGAAGTGTTACACCTGGTGCCCCATTTCCCTGCCTTTCATGGCAGACACTTGTGCCCTGAAATGCTGCTCTGGGACTCCCATGGTGTTTTACATGTTGTGCCAACCCTGCCAAAGAGGAAAAAAAAGTGTGGATGCCAGCAGAGGAGGCAGTGCAGAGCCTGCTCTTTGCCAAAGTGTAAAGTGACTTTTGCGTGTTTAGAACTCTTACCAAAGGCTCCAGGTCTGGAATCGTAATGTAGTGAAAGCGCACTTCAGTTCCTGATGCCTGTCTGCCATTCCTAGACTCACACTCCATGGAGTGCAGTAGGTACTTCTGGGACTTAGCTGAATTCTCAGGAGTTGTTTGATACATCAAAGCTGTCATGAAAGGCTTGTGACAGTGTCTGACTTGAGGACATTGAAGGGGCAGAGCTCTGGCTGTCAGGCAGTGCCTGTGTGCTCGCCAAGAAGTCTCTTGGTGCACAGTGCTGGAGTTCGGAGAGTGGAACAGTGGGACTGCTCCAGCAGTGCATGCAGTCCTAACTGGAGTGATCCTAGGGGTCTGGCTGTAACAATGTACACACAGGCACTGTCCCTTGCTACACTTTGCATGGGATCATTTAAACTCCTGGTGCTGCCTGGCTGCTGAAATCCTTGTACTGAAAAGAGGAGAGCTCTGCACCAAGCATCTGCAGTTGGTGAGTGGTGGCACCTCTTGTGTTACCTGCTTTTATTGACACCTATTTCGAATTCTTCTGTCTGTTGTGCAAGTCAAATGGATATGAAGAGACTTCTGATTCTGGTTGAGGCTCTTGAGTTTTGTGAAGACCAGTATTGTTAGAGTGCTGTACTGCCCTGTTAAGGAAGACATTCAGCCCTGTGAAGTTAACTGCTCATTCTGTCAGGACTGTCTCCATACTGAAGAGCTCAGACCCTGTGGCTTTTGTCCATCATAGTGCTGGCTCTCTCAGCTGCTTCCTGTTGCTTTGACTGCAGCAAGCTTGTCCATTTCTAGCTGGGAGTGCATAGGAAAGCTGAAGGGAGATAGACTGGTCCAGAACTGAGAGATAAGAATAGTGCCAGCAATTTGGGCATCTTGGAGGTTTTTCTCTCACTGTTTTACCATTGCACAGGGTGTTAAAAGTTCCAGGCTCATCAATCCTTTTGAATTGAGCTGGAAAACCACTTGTTGGCAGCCTCTCAATACAGTGCAAAAAAAAGTTGTCTGATTTTAGCCTGTTTTTTGCAGTGTGATAGATAAATATTTCAAACCTGTACAAGCTGGGGATTTTTGTTTTTTTGTCTCTTGTCAAGAGGACCTGGGAATTCCAACCCCAACTGAGCTGTGCAGGAATGGAATACTGATTTTTGTCATTCCCTGTGCTTAGTGATAAACAATTGCTGAGATATCTCAGAATAAGCTGTGTTTAATAGCGCTGTGCTGTTGTCTGTGGAAAGCCTCTGAACATTCCCTCCCTCCATGAACCTATGCAGGCAGAGTGTAGGGCTACCTCAACGCAAAATACATCGATTGTCACATGAAGAAGGTTCCTTCCTTCCTAGGAAGCTGGTAACCTGGTAACCCAGGCACTAGGCATCTCATGTTTGTCTTCCTCTCCCCTGCGGCCATTGTTACGTGTGTGTTGATAATATATTGGGATGAAGTTGATAATATATTGGGATGAACTGATGGCATGGCTTGAGGCACAGGGCATCCAGCCTTAGGTAGGGCCTCGATCCCTGTTTGGTATCAGTCTCCAGTAGGGCTGTTTGTAGCTCTTCTTGAACACGCCATGGCTGGACGTGCCTGAGATCTGCTGAAGGATTTCTGTCATAGGTAGGTTTGCTTTTCAGCTGTGTAGAACTGTACAGTGATGCTCTGTGGTGCACTGAAGTCTTAATTTGGACAGGTCTAGATGCTACTGGCAGCATCAGGTTTGATCCTTTCGAGATGCTTTTTCTTTCTGCTCCTTGTTCCAACTTTTTAAGTGTGATTTATCAGGTAATGAATACTTATGGATTTGTTTGGGTTTTGTCTTCAGCCCTTTGTTCAGGAATTCGGTGGGGCCTTTCTTCCACAAATAACTGAAACCAATGACAAGTGAAGATTTCCTCCTTGCACTGTTTTTGTGGAGGGGGAACATCGATATGTGGGATGTTGCCTTCAGTAGGATAGGGAAATGTGCTGTGGTTCTGAAGTACTGCATTTCCAAATTACCAATGCAATTAAGGAAATGCATAGTTTATAAGGTTTGCCTGACTAGAAACAACTGGGTTTGGCTCTTCTGAGACTCCTGTGCTTGCAATGTATGGAGAGATTGTTATTTAAGAAGTCTCAGGACTTTGCAGATAAAACATAACCTTGAGACTTTAAAATATTTAATTAGGTTTAGTGTGCCTGCTAGGCTTCTGCTGCTGTGCGGGAGGATGGTTCATGTTCCTTGTTGATGGCTATCTATGAGAGAAGTGGGTGTATTGACCTCCAGATGTTACTTTTGATAAGAGGGAGCTGAAGCTGTCATTTCTGTGTGCATGTCAAATTTCTAGGTGTAGGGAAGGGTTTTCTGACTGCTGATCTCCAGTTACTTTTTTTCCCCATCCTGGGCTAAGAACTCCTTAGTTGCCTCCTCTTCCTGCAGCCAGCGCCTGCCTTTGCTGTTCAGTTTTGGGATTCATCCTGTGCTGAGCTCCTAGTCTTTTTGTAATATCTCAATTACTTATACAAGCAATACATCAAATAATACTGGGATTGTAGAAACGAAAGGTTCTTAGGTTTTATAACTGCTCCCTTATCACGCCTGATAAAGCAGATGTTCAGATATTTTGCTTTTGATGGTCCAGAAGACCCTTATTGTGTAGTGGTTTGTACTGTGGTTAAATGTCCGAGACAGGAAACCTTATTCCTCCCTGAAATATTTTAATCTGCCTTTTGACCAGGTATCCTGCTCTCATTGAAGAAATTGATTATGAAGAAGGAAAAGTCCTTATCCATTTCAAACGCTGGAACCATAGATACGATGAATGGTTTTGTTGGGACAGTCCTTATTTGCGTCCTTTAGAGAAGATACAGTTAAGAAAGGAAGGATTACATGAGGAGGAAAGTTGTGCAGTAAGTAGAAAACAGTTGTTAAGTTGCTTATCTGATGCTGTAATCCCTGCTGTGCAAGCTTTATAATTTATTTTAAATATTGGAAAGCTAATAATTTTGATGTTTCGATGAAGTTGTATGTTTCAGGCATTCTCAGATGAAAACATCTTTCAATATTGTCTTTTAGGGATTTCATGTAAATGATCAGGTGTTGGCATGCTGGTCTGACTGCCGCTTCTATCCAGCCAAAGTTACTTCTGTGAACAAAGATGGTAAGGAGTCTCTTTGGGTTTGGTCATGCTCATTAGTGATACACTTCTAACTTCATTCTAACCTTTTTGCTCAGGTGGAGGGAGTACAGTGGGCAGAAAACAAATCTGAAAAGCTTTATTTTCAGTTATAAATAACTTTTTTAACCTAACACATCCTTCTCATGAAATATAAGAACCTGCTGCTGGGATGTCCAGTCAGTAATCACTTTAAGCATGTGTTTGGGAAAAGTTGTTTCTTAAGCCTTATGTCCAGAGAAGCAGGTAACTGCAGTAACACTGGTGTCGGAGCTGCAGAACCCCTTTGCAAATACAGTGGGGGGCAAAGTACAGCCATGCTCCTGCTTTTTGAATACTGTAAGTAACCATGAAGGAGTTGTTCCCATGCTGTTCTTTCTGTAGATTGACTGTGTGTTGTCAGAGCAAGGAGGCAAAGTCTGTGGAATTATCTGTTGGGGTATTTCACCAAAAATACTTCAGGATTTTGAGGAGAGTAGATCTAAGGAGCAGCTCTGAGCTCAGACCTGCACCTTGATGCTTACCATAATTATAGCTTCACTGTTTGTCTCTAGATAACTTGTGATAAGACTGCTGCTTTTGAAGTTTTTAACAGCATAGATAAGGCAGCTATTATCAAAAGCTAAAAATGCAGCTAGAGTATTAGAGCCATTAGCAGGTGCTCTCTTAAATAACTTCTGATCTTTAATGCCTATTTTTGTTTTCAAATTGTAGGTACATACACTGTGAAGTTTTATGATGGTGTAGTTCAGACTGTCAAAAACATTCATGTCAAAGCTTTTTCCAAAGATCAGGTAAGTGTTGCATTTGTGCTGCTAATGTATTCTAGAATTAACAGGTCCAGTGACTGGATTTGATGAATTATAAAATAAAATATTAAATGAATGAAACCCTTGTATTGCTTCTATGCAATATATATGAAATAAAACCTATTAAAGTGAAAAGGTTGGACAGATCTTCATAGGATCGTTTGTAAAGCTCTTGGGTTCATGTTCTCATGACTGCTCCTCTTTTAGTTAAAGAAGTCATAGGCATATAAACAAAACAGTTTCTAAACCATCTTGAGATCTTGATGTGCGTTGCTTTGTGGTAGCTGTAGCCTGTCATTCCTTCTGCATTTTTTTTTTTTTTTGGAACTTCAAATTTGAATAAAGGAATTTAATCCTTTTCTTGCAACACAAGTCTTAAATAGAGATTTTGGTAATTAAACAGTTGTGAAGAGGCAAACTGTTACCTGGAGGTCTCCAGATATGTGTATCTGCCAGGCTTGGAGGGAAAACTAAGTCAGATTTTCTGCAAAGCGCTCTTAGTTCCTTTCCAGTGGCAATAACTGCCTGTTTGAGGGTTGAATGTTTGAGAGTTGACCGATGTTCACAAGGGACTCTACTAGTAGAGTTTTAATTGCCGTGAGAAATCTACCATATATAACCTTAAATACTTGATGCTGAACCATCTTTTGAACTATTCTGCATAAGAGAGGCAAAATACTTTGTCTTTTCGTCAGGGAGTTTTAAATTTCTGCATAGCTTTGGGTGAGTTTAGAAAGGAGTTTAGATTTTCTTCTCCCTGTAACCTCTGGCCAGGAAGTTTTCTCTGAGCCAAGAGATAGGAATAGAATCATAGAATCATAGAATAACCAGGTTGGAAGAGACTCACCGGATCGTCGAGTCCAACCATTTCCACCAATCTCTAAACCATGTCCCTAAGCACCTCATCCACCCTCACCTTAAACACCTCCAGGGAAGGCGATTCAACCACCTCCCTGGGCAGACTGTTCCAATGCCTAATGACCTTTCTGTGCAGAATTTTTTCCTTATCTCAAGCCTGAACCTCCCCTGGCGGAGCTTGAGGCCATTCCCTCTCGTCCTGTCCTGTGTCACTTGGGAGAAGAGCCCAGTTCCCTCCTCTCCACAACCTCCCTTCAGGTAGTTGTAGAGAGTAATACGGTCTCCCCTCAGCCTCCTCTTCTCCAGGCTAAACAACCCCAGCTCTCTCAGTCGATCCTCATAAGACTTGTTCTCCAGCCCCCTCACCAGCTTTGTTGCTCTTCTCTGGACTCGCTCCAGAGCCACAACATCCTTCTTGTGGTGAGGGGCCCAGAACTGAACACAGGATTCGAGGAGCGGTCTCAGTAGTGCAGAGTACAGAGGGAGGATAACCTCCCTGGACCTGCTGGTATGAGTGGGTAGTAGTCCGTGTCCTTGACTAGGGAAGGGAGCTTTCTAGTAACGTCCCTCACTGATGCTCCTGGCATGCAACACACCTCCCTATGGAGCAGGTCTGGCCTACAGATGGGACCCTCCTCTGTTCCTTTGAGAAGGGAATCCCCCAAGACAATCACCCTCCTCTTCTTTTTAACCGAGGATGTTTTTAAGGCTGTAGCAGGATGATGGAGTTTTGGAAACATTTCTAGGCTGTGGGTGCAGCCCTCTTCATCTTCAGGGATTGGATGCACCCTCAGCACCTCATATTTGTTCCCCAGAGGAATCTGGGGGTTAATTGCCTGGGTGGGGGGAGCAGGTTTCCTTCTCCAGACAGGAACCTGCTGCCATTCCCCATCTCTGTCTCTCCCGGCCTTACAGCTTACCAATGGGTGGTGCTCAGCATCACTAGCTCTGGCAGCCTGTGAGAGGGCCCTGCTCCACTCATCTATCTCCCTCTCACATTCCCTGATGGTCCTCAGCCTTTCCACTTCTTTCCTCAGCTCTTCTACCATATGAAGCAGTTCCCCTACCTGAGCACAGCTTCCACAGGAGGAGCCAGTGCCAGAGGCATGAGCCACTATGGGAGGGGGGCACTGCCTGCAGCCCAGGGTCTGGGTAGCTGCATGTGCCCACCAGGGCTTCATCTGGGTGGCAGCGTCCGTCACGCTTGGTGTGAACTTAGTCTTTCATCGGGTATCCACCATTTTCCTCAATCTCTTCCGACCATGCTCCAGCCCCTCTCACTCCTCTTCGCCTGTGCTCCCTAAGGCCCGTTTAAATCCCCTGTGGAAGCTTCCGGGACCGCCTTCTCCCATCAGGCACCGCGTGGGAACTGATGGCAGTGTTATTCTGTCCTTATGTGAGTGTCTAACATGCTGTAAATGCTGATCACATGCACTGCATGAATACACAGCTTTAAGAGTTCAGGACATGCTGAGATACAGACACACAGCATGTATGGTTCAGTTTCTTGGGAATAATTTGATGAAGGTGATTCATGTGTGTTCCAGTACCACCTACTTGATTGACATCAGGTGGTTCAGCTTCATCAGCTGATGAAGCCTCCTGTGTGAGGGTTGGGTTTGAGTTTTTTTTGCTAATGGATTAGTTCCAGCTGAAGTTGTAGTGTTCAAGGAATTTACAGAAGGTACGTTTTCATGGAGTCTGCTAAAAGTAGTGCTCAGACGCCTATGAAGGTGAAATGCTTTCTTCTCCTTTGCATAATTGTTTTTGTGAAATACACATTGATTTGATCTCATGTTTTTAAAAAGTGGTTAATTCTTTTCTTCTCTGTGCCAAGTATGGTTGAAAGAATACAGCACATGCATCAGATTGTACATTCTCTGCTTGATTGCATCAAGGTTATTTCTTAGGACTGTGGTCTGAAAATGACAATCTGAAAAAGTGGCAGGCCATGTAACCCACGTATGGATGGGAATCTTGTTGTGGGAGGAGGTGGGATGTCATGTACTACGAGGAGACAGCAAGTCTTCAGTGTGTTCTCAGGATCTTGTAGAACAAGTCGGCTGTTCCACTTCCTTCCCCAAAGACGAATCTAGAGGTCAGCCTTTCCCTTGAGCAGAGTTGAAGCTTGTTGTGCCTTGCAGAACTGTGCCTGGAAAGGAGGATGATTGCTCATTAATACTTCAAGTTGTTAGGCAACAGGAAGAGGGAAGTTAGTTCAGTGGAAGGCAGTGTTGATATAGCCTCAAACATAAATCATTAATCCAGGCAGAAAGTCAGAAGGTTGCTGTTCATCAGAACAGAGAAGTTCTGGGACAGCCTGAAGCAAGGGTCATTGGGAGGGGACACAGACAAAATCAGCATCTGTCTGCCCTGAGGTGGTGCTAATGTGAAACTTGATCCCAAAAGAAAAGGGACAGGGAGAGGCAGTGACCCCTTGGAACAGGGGTTTTCTTCCTGGTTTGGTGGTGTCATACAGGAACTGTGGGGAAATGAGGTGGCAGCCATGTGGTGTGTCAGCAAATTTCTGGCCAGGGACTGTTGAGGATTCTCATGTGTGCTCACACTAAATGCAGATTCACAGAATCACAGAATAACCAGGTTGGGAGAGACCCACTGGATCACCGAGTCCAACCATTCCCACCAATCCCTAAATCATGCTCCTAAGTACCTCATCCACCCTCACCTTAAACACCTCCAGGGATGGCGACTCAACCACCTCCGTGGGCAGACCGTTCGAATGCCTAACCACTCTCTCCGTGAAGAATTTTTTCCTAATCTCAAGCCTCAGTCTCCCCTGGTGGAGCTTGAGGCCATTCCCTCTCATCCTGTTCCCTGTCACTTGTGAGAAGAGGCCAGCACCCTCCTCTCCACAACCTCCCTTCAGGTATTTGTAGAGAGTAATAAGGTCTCCCCTCAGCCTCCTCCAGGCTAAACAACCCCAGCTCTCCCAGTCGCTCCTCATAAGATTTGTTCTCCATCCCCTTCACCAGCTTTGTTGCTCTTCTCTGGACTCGCTCCAGAGCCTCAACATCCCTCTTGTGGTGAGGGGCCCAGAACTGAACACAGTACTTGAGGTGCGGTCTCACCATTGCTGAGTACAGGGGGAGAATAACCTCCCTGGACCTGCTGGTCACGCCGTTTCTGATCCAAGCCAATATGCCATTGGCCTTCTTGGCCACCTGGGCACACTGCTGGCTCATGTTAGGTCAGCTGTCAACCAACATCCCCAGGTCCTTCTCCTCCAGGCAGCTTTCCAGCCAGGCTTTTCCTAGTTTGTACCTCTGCTTAGGGTTGTTGTGCCCCAAGTGCAGGACTGCAGAAGGACAAGGTTGAAAATTCTGTTTTTGAACTTTTATGTGTAAATTTTAACATCCTATGGTTGCTGATGAAATTGCTGATTGCAGTTGCTTTGCCTGAGTCTTTATTTAGCATACTTTGGTAGCAGTGACAGCTACAAACTAAACATCAGTCCGTTTCAAATGAGGCGTTCTTGAGAAAGGAAGTGTTTTTCTGAATCCAGGTGCTGCTGAACTGTTTGGCCTTCTCTGTGCTCTTGACTCCCACTCATTCTTCAGTGTCCCAGTAGGCTGAAGATCGCTGCATGAACTGGTGTGGGCCTCACTAATGCATGTGTTATGGTTTAACCCCACTCAGCTAAATCTGAGCAGCTGCACCTCCAAAATCTCTTCCACCCCTGCCCTCCCAACCCTCAGGGAAAGGGGAGAGGGAAATGAAATGAAAAAAGACTTAGGAATTGGAAACTAGAACTAAAGCTTTAATGAAATGATAACAATGGAAATAATTAGAAAGTAATGAAATATAAACAAATAAATGAGATCATGGCCCCCACCCTTAAATGACTCCGTCACCACAAATGCTGCAGAGCGGACCAGAGGAGATGGGTCCACAGCTAGACTGGAGCTAGACTCAGGAGCTGGATTCAGAAACACACAGATTCAGGATCAGGAGCAACAGATGGATGTCAGCCATTGCAGAAGAGAGCAAGACTCTTGATCTCTCAAATTTATACCGAGTATGTTGTATATGGGATGGAATCTTCTGTTGTTCCATTTAGGATTACCTGCCCTATTTGCCCCTCCTCACAGGTGTGCATTCTTTTCTGCCAGGTTGAGGATGGCATTGGTTAAGCATAAACATTGGCCTTTTTGCATACCAATGCCATGTGTTAACACTTCAGAGAAGAACACTGTCTCAAAAAACTTGCCATTTGTTTTTGGAGAATGAAGTTACTTACAGCAAGTGAGTTATTCATAAAACTGACTAATTTACCTCAAACTACAACAGCATGGGAAGAGATAAGCAGCAAAACTCTTGCACCACTGAGTGCATCTGTTGCACTGTCCTGTTGAAGCTGCATGGGACCTTGAACAGCTTGATTGCCTCCAAGTTTTAATCTGCGGGTTGTAATAAGAGTGTGTGCTTGTATCCTTTGAAACACTGGACAGTATTGCAAGTCTGCTGCATACAAAGGTGGAGGAGGACTTTGAGATTTTAAGAAGTTAATTTTCATGTGTCATTCTTTTTATTCTAGAATATTGTGGGGAATGCTAAGCCTAAGGAAAGAGGTAATGAAATTCCATCATCTCCTGAAAAACGGGAGAAGTTTAAAGAACAGAGGAAAGCAACAGGTAATTCAAAGAAAGACAAGGATGAAAAGACATTAAAGACTGATAAGAGAGTTAAGCAACCTGATAAAGAAGGAAAGGTGATAGCGATCTCAGAAAAAGGCAAGGCCTCGGAAAAGAATATATCTAAGAATGGAAAAGAAGATAAAGAGAATATATCAGAGAATGATATGGAATATTCAGTAGATACACAAATTGAGAAGAAGCCTGAGAATGACAACGTAAAGAGTCCACAGGAGAGCACAAAAGACACTAAACGGAAACGCGGAAGGCCGCCAATACCACCTCCAACAGGTATGTAGCTAAATTTACACTATAGGGCATGTATTGGAACCCTTCAGGACTTACCAAAAGGTGTGGAAAGTATCTTGCTCTTTCACAGCCTCTGGAAACTGTGTGGGGAGCACACTTGTTAAACAGGTTTGGATCTACAGGGGTTTGGTCAGAGATCAGAGTTAGGCAAGTAATCTTGATATGTTATAGAACATGTCTGCAGTGAAATGAAATGCTTGGAAAGCCGGGTGAATCTGTTTATGCAATTCTAGTATTTTAAGTTGTGTTGTTTGGGAATTTATGTTTTAAAGCGCTTGCAGCTTCATATCCAGTCAATTTCGTCTTATCATCTAAATATGTAGAGCCAAGTTCTCAGACGCTGCAGCCCATAACTTTGGAGTTAAGGCATCGGAAAATACCTAAAGGAGGTGAAGTTCCATCAAAGCGTCCCAGGATTGAAAAAAACTTGTGTGAGTACTTGCTTCGTATTCAGATCTTGTGGTATTTGTACATATAAATTCTCAAAGCTTAAGTGGAGGGGGAGAAAAAAGTCTGTAGTGTTATTGTTGAGCTGAGAGACATGAAATGGTTGAAATGCAGCACCTGTTTTTCTTAAACAGGTATCATCATTCTTAAACAGGTACATATCATCATCTTGCTGCAAGTCCTTCCTAAGTGGAAGTGGGATGTGGGTAAAGGAATCACAAGCTGTGAGTCATGAAATTCGCAGACATAGAGGAGACAGTAATACCCCCAATATGTAGAACGTTGAAAGCCTTTTTCTAATTGTAGAAGCTCTTCAGTTATGACATGCAATATCTGCCACATTGCTTAGCAAAGAAACAATACTAGATAAGTATTAATATTGCTGCAGTCTACTAGCATCTGCTGTATCTTGTTATACTCTGTACTTTGTCAGTGAGGGTGCTGACAGTCTCTAGCAGTATCGTGAACGAGGAGATGAAGGTCTGAAGATGGCTGTCTCTGTCTTTCCCTTCATTAAGACCACAGTCTTAGAACTACAGTATGTGGATATTGCCCGGCTTAGGGTCAGAGTTGTTTGTGTGTCTGAGATGTCTCTTCTAATTTCTTGTATTCCTTATTCCGGAGGGAGAGTTGCTGTTGAAAGCAATATTTTACCAGTAGGGTGTTGACCTGTGCTCTTACTTCATGTTTGTTACTAAAAGAAAAAGCTCAGACCTCTATAGGGGGGCTTTTGCACTGTTTTTATGCTTATTTGTAACTTAATATGAATGTAGCCTTAAGAGAGAGCTGTGATCATCGTGGCTGTTTACCTTCTGCTCTTGACCTTACAAATCAGATTTTCATGCTGTCACTGGGAGGTCTTTAACTGTGCTCGTGAGCTATTTAGTAATCCCATAAATGCATGGTACCATTGAGTTTGTCTGTTCCAGCTCAGGAAAAAGTGAAGAACTCTTCAGATAACCCTGAAAGAGACCAGAGCAGGAGACGATCTTCAAGACTCTCATCTAGTGTTAGCCATGAGATTTTAAATACAGATCATGTCACAGCTTCAACTGAAATTCAGCCTTTGAAAGATGCAGTATCTAACCAGAAGGTCTCGGGGAAGGGTAAGCAGCTTCCTGGTGCACTCTGGGTTTGTTGTGGTGCAGCAGTCGTCTGTCTTATTGTTGCGAGCACTGGATTCTCACTTGCACATCCTGCAGGCTCTGTATTTGCAATTAAAACCTAATTGTGTCGCAGTGCAGAGAAGACTCAAGGAAAGTTTATATCTCTTTCTGCTATCCCGATTGCCTTTTGCTGTTGAGTCCCTCTGCATCAGCAACCCTAGCATTTCCCTTCTGTGGTGGGAGCTTTTCCAGTAGACGGGTGACTAGCTGGGAGAGCAGGCCTTGCAAAGGGAGAGCTCCATAGGTTGTAAGGTAACTTAAAGGAAATATTGTGGTGGTTATTTTTTGTGTTCTTTTTTCAAGGGATATAGGTTAGGCTTGTGAAAATGGGCTACTGCAAGTCTTATCACTTTTAGATTTAAGAAATACCCTGCATGCTATATATAAACATACAGTTAATCCTCGTGTTGAAAACTGAGAACACGAAATGGGTGCTTGGATCCTTAGTTTGGGTGAAGATGATTCTCCCGTGCTCTACCCTGTGCTTCACTGCCTTTCCCTTTCAAGGGGAGCTCCAGTACTGGTTTGGGGAAGGCCTGTGCTATTTCAGGCTGTAAAGCCAGTAGCAGCCTGTGTGTTTCTAGGCAGCTCTAAACTTAGAGGTGTGCTGCAAGTAGCTGTCCCAGAAGCTCAGTTTTGTGTTAATAAAATGGCAAGTTGTGTGAGCGTGGTGGATGGATGTCTGTCTCCACTGTGATGGGATGAACACACAGCACTGTTCTGGAATGTGCTTTTTTACTCAACGGTGCATTTTACTCAACGACAGTTTTTTCCTCTGTTCTAGTCCACTTAGAAATTCCTGCTGAATCTGACCAAAGTTTCAGTGAAGAAGGAGCTCCTGGAAACACATCCTGTAGCATGGCACTCGGTACGGATGCCAGTTTACAGGAGGAAAAAGTTGGAGACGCTGCGTCTTCTGCTGCTGTTGGAATTCAAGAACCTTCTGCTGCTACAGGTTCAAACTTTTTCATATTGATGCATTTGTTAAAGCAGTTGATGCTGTGATTTCGTGCTTGCACAAGCATCACTAACAGAAAACTGCATTCTTGCAATGTTAGCCATGGCAGGCAGAATGCACATTTTTACTCCTTATAGACTCAGTTTTGATCTTATCCTTTGGAGTTTACTTCCAAAAAGTGAAAGTCCTGACTTGTGAATGACTGAGTATAGTATTTTTAGTATTTGAATGGTGCAATTAACAAACGTTTGGTTTGGGTGTGTCATTTACTGTTTGTAATTCTGAATTAAGTTGGACTAATATCTTAAAAGATCAGGTTATTTAGTCATGTCTGGGAATCCTGCTTGTGAGTTTCTCTGTCCTTATGGTTTGGTTCTGGTATGCTGAAGCTCTGGACTCTTTAAAGGTTGTGGTGCAAATTTTTGAAAAAGTTCAAACATCTCAGTGTCTGTCTACAACACATTTTTTGCTTTCTCTGAGCTGTTAAGTGGACTTGCCTTGCTTTTTCAAATGCAAGTTTCCTGTGCAGACAGCAGACTGTGTGACATAGTGCTGTCCCATGGCTGCTTCTTGTTAGTCGGATCCCCAGTGAACTGGGGAAACCTGAACTACAGATCCCCTGTTTCTGCTCTAAGAAGCTTAATTTTAAGTGGAACATGGCATTTAAAGTGATTTACAGTTGCTCAGCGTTGCTGGAGTAGTCTGCTAGTTTCCCTCCTGTTTGGTTATTCCAGATTAACCTCCTACTTGCAAGTGTCTCCTTTCACCCACTTCTTGCTCCGGTTGGAATCGTGTGCTTCAGACAAGCAAGCAAAAGTGGTGGCTCCAAATGTGTGAGAATGTGCTCAGGTACAGGCAGGGCTCCACGTGGGTGCATTGAACAGAGTTGGTCTGAGGTGAAGCGTGCAGGACTTGCACTGTGGAGGCCTCTTGTGAGAGGTGCAGCAGCTCTGAAAGCGAGAAGGATTTTTAGTATGTCTGAAAACAGTACTTTCTAGCCTCTGACAAACTGCTGAGGCAGTGTGGCAAAGCTTTCTACTACAGTTGCCTTTTGGACATGCTTTATGTAGGGGAAAAATAAAATAAAATACTTTTTAACTGCATGACAAACTCATTGCGTTACATAATGCTTTTTTTTAGTGGATAACTGTTTAGACTTTTATTTTGTTAAATCCTGCAAATTTTCAGTTTGAAGTGCAGCATTTTTAAGGTGCCACTTTGCTCTTCTGTAATTTTCTGGAGGGATTCCTCGAATTATGGGTTGGCAAACCACACTTGGATAAGATCTGAGAATTTGAAGAATATTAAGCCTTGGCTTTTGAAAGTAACAGTGTGGGAAAGCTGTATTAATGATTACAGATGTTCTTCCAAACAGTTAATCCAGTGTTAAAGCATCTGTTGCCATAGCCTTTGTAAAGGAATCCAGAAGTAGTCACCGAGCATTCTCAGAAAGATGCTACTTAGTCCTGTAACATGTAATCGCAACACTTTAGGGTTAGCGGTCAAGTGCTATTGCTCAAAAAGCCTCCTGCAGTGTCATCTCTCTTCTCACTTCAGGACTCAAATTAGGACTTGGAGCTGTTCAGGGTGTTTCCTAATCCCTTAGTTTCAAGTAAGCATGAAATCAAAGATGTGTTAAAACACTGATAGTGGTGCGCATGAACCTGAATGCTGTGGTAGCTGTGTGGTATCTTCTGAGAGGATTGCTTTACTTTAAAAATTGCAGTTTGGGAACCTGAGTCAAGGGCTGTAATGCAGTGAGATCAATACGTGCTTGGTGTTGGCAGTTACAGCAAACAAACCACTCTGGCTGCAAAAAACACACAGGCAAGCAGGCTTGGGTGTGTGACAGTGCTGCTGCTCTGTATTTGCTGATGGGGAATCTTCTTCTGTGAAAGCACGCATTTATGTACAACAGTTAAACTAAAATACCAGCAGCATTTTTTTTCTTCCACCTGGCTCTATGTTCTAATGAGATTACAGGTAAAGCCTGCGGTTGCTTGGTTTATCTCATGAGCTGGTACAGTACATGCTGGGCTGAGGTGTAGTAATTCTCAAATGAAATTTTGGCAGCAGGTAGATGGAGCAGAACACCATTATAATGCTGGTGTGTAACTGGAACCAGTGGGAGTTCAAAAGACTGTGATCCCTTTGGATAGCTTTTGCCATTATTGCCCCTTCCCTCTGGCTTCCTAGTGTGTGTGGCTCAGCATCTGTAATTTGAGCTTAAATTGGGGAGAAGTCCAGCTGCATGTGTGACACCAGCGTGCATGGGTCGATCACACTGCCGTGATATGTGTGATGTGGGCTTCTCCTGAGCTTGCTTAATTGGGCACAAGCCATAAAGCTGTGGGAATACTGTGTTGTGTGCGTACTTGCCCTAAGCCTCTGGTGGAGCTCCTGCGCTCCTGACGCTTCTGTCACTACTCGAGTGAGCAGGACTGAAGTTCTTTCAGGAGTATGAGCTCACATTGAATTCTGACCCGAAGTTTAGCACTGTGGCGGTCTGAAAATCCACACTTTTGGCAGTGGTTTCTGTTTCGTTTAACTAAAAGCATCTCATCTAACATTAGAAATGCCAGATATGCACTGGGTATCCAGATGTGGCAAGCAGGTGCTTTTGTTGGAGAAAGCTCTTAAGGATGGGAAATACAAACTTTACAGGGTGAATTTTAAGTAAATACTGTCATCTGAAATATAAAAATCGACATTTCCATACTTAATCAACATTTAAACTGTTCTTAACGAGTGGTTTGTTTGTACAAGAGTTCTAAAATATGTAGATCCCATCATGGATAAATATTCTGTAGTTAAAAGTGATTTTGTCTTTTCCTGTACGTGCTTCTGTCTTTCCTGTGGCATCAGGTCTGTGCACTGTGGTGCCGATTGAGCCTGATGGGAGCAGCAACGTCCAGGCTCTTGCCTGGTTGCAGCGTGTCTGTTCGACAGAGGCCCCTTGGCGTGGGATCTATAAACAACTCAAAATCACCAGTGACTTCCTGCTTCTGAGGTGCTGGTGAAAGAGTCTGAACATGCTATCCTGGAAGTAACGAGTGTTGGAGGCTGGAGGCTGAGTTAATTCACTTTGGGGATCATTGCCAAGAGAACAGAGATGTCTCTGCAGATACTGACTTGTGGTGTCAGGCAGTGAAGTTCTGGGGCTGCCATGTGCATTAGAGATGTTGGGTTTGGGAAGGGAGGTTGGGATGTAGTGTCAGAGGAAATGGGGCAGGTGGAACAAAGAGGTAATTCTGCCGTACAAGATTCCCACAAATTAAAGCATGGAAGTTAAGGTCAGTGATAGCGTCTCGTACTTAGAATGAGTACAGTGTTGTGACCCAGTAGTAACATTTTTCTTTTTAGGCTTTAATTCTAGTTGCTTGGTTGGAATTCATTCTCCTCCTGTAGGAAGAGATACTACAAACCATAATAAAATTAATAGACTCATAGAATGGTTTGAGTTGGAAGAGACCTTAAAGCCTATCCAGTTTGAACCCACTGCCATGGGAAGGGACACCTCCCACTGGATCCGGTTGCTGCAAGCCCCATCCAACCTGGCCTTGAACGCTGCCAAATAATAATAACAACCTTCATTTTCTTCACTGTGTTGTGTTAGTATTGTTTTGGCACAGATGAGTGATGTACCCTGGCGGTACTTGCATGATGGGTAGGAAGAACATAATTTTTACAGCATTTGAATATTAGGAATTATTAAGGATAAAAGTTCGTTTCAGGGAGTGTTTTCCCAGTCGCTTGGTGGGAGATAATTCAGGTTTGTGGTAGCTGCAGACATTTGTTACAGCAAATAAAAATTTGGAGTGTTTATGTGATTGTTAGGTTTTGAAATGTAGGTGTATGCTGTGTTCTGAAAGGGCAATACAGTGCTGCTTGTCAAAGGTTAGGGTTTTTTTTAAGTTTTCAGCAAAATTCTCTGTAGTTATATGTTTTGTAGGGTAAAAATCCTATTTGCTGGGTTTTGGCTCCTCTAATGTTTAGGAACCAGAGTTGATATTTAGGATTTGGCTGAAGGAAGTTATCTTTCCAAAAAATGGGTGACGGTCTGTTGGCAAACATTTACAGCAGTTAAATGTCTTTGTTATAGACGTGAAAACAGGCATAGAAGTGCTTTGCAGCTGTTCATGTGGCTTTACTCGTACAAACTGATTTGACTTCAAAGGTGAGCTACCATTCCTTTGCACAGATCTGCTGTCCTGTTTGGAGTTGTGTTCCCCAGAACTCTTAAGGTGACTTTATTTGCATAGACACACACCAGGGATTTCATTTGCCTTACACTTATAGAATCATAGAATCACTAGGTTGGAAGAGACCCACCGGATCATTGAGTCCAACCATTCCCACCAATCTTTAACCATGCCTCTAAGCACCTCAGCCTCCTCTTCTCCAGGCCAAACAACCCCAGCTCTCTCAGTCGCTCCTCATAAGACTTGTTCTCCAGCCCCTTTACCAGCTTCGTTGCTCTTCTCTGGACTCGCTCCAGAGCCTCAACATCTGGGTGCTGAAATGAGCAGGTCCAGGGAGGTTATTCTCCCTCAGCACTGGTGAGATCGCTCCTCTAATCCTGTGTTCAGTTCTGGGCCTTTCACCACAAGAAGGATGTTGAGGCTCTGGAGCGAGTCCAGAGAAGAGCAACGAAGCTGGTGAGGGGCTGGAGAACAGGCCTGATGAAGAGCAGCTGAGAGAGCTGGGGGTGTTTAGCCTGGAGAAGAGGAGGCTGAGAGGAAACCTCATTGCTCTCTACAACTGCCTGAAATGAGGTTGTAGAGAGGAGGGAGCTGGGCTCTTCTCCCAAGTGACAGGGGACAGGATGAGAGGGAATGGCCTCAAGCTCTGCTAGGGGAGATTTAGGCTGGACATTAGGAAAAAAATTTTCACAGAAAGGGTCATTGGGCACTGGCAGAGGCTGCCCAGGGAGGTGGTTGATTCAGCTTCCCTGGAGGTGTTTAAGGGACGGGTGGACGAGGTGGTAAGGGGCATGGTTTAGTGTTTGATAGGAGTGATTGGACTCAGTGGGTCTCTTCCAACCTGGTTATTCTATGATTCTATGCAGCACAGTGAGCAGTGTCAGAGGTGCTGACTGAAATGCTGAACGGGTGGGTTTCTGCGTAATGAGCATTAAAAGAGATGGTGTGCTTTGAGACTGAGTCCATGCTTTGTTTTGTAATGGCTAACAGAATGCCAGGTTAGGAGAGTTAATTGTGGCTATAAACAGTGAAGAAATGGCAGGTGGAAGCTCTGTCATTAACTTCCCTCCCTACTTGGAGGGAAGCAACCATGTTCTGAAGCACCATGCTCTGAAGCTAATACAGCAAAACAACTCTGTAGAAACCAGTTTAGTACCGTGTGTTGTGAGCACAAACTGTGTCTTGTGTGTAAGGATGGCAGTTTACCCCATGGGAACTGTGTATGGAGTTGGCTGTTGGAGCACTGGCTGGGAGTGCTAGTTCCTTGGGAGCTCTGCTGGGTGGTGGGGCTGAGCACCAGCCTCCCGCTGTGCCCTGACACCACCAGCTCTACTATGCAACTCATAAAGAAGTGAAACACCCCGAATGCAGTCCTGATGGAAATAATTTAAGCTTGGTTTCAGGAAATGTAGGGTTGCCTGGGGCTTTACTACTCTGAATCTTTTCCTTTTGCACGTTGCAGTAAGTTTTTGTCTTATTTCCTTTCCCTTACCCTGTTTCCATTACCTCTGTTTTGAAACTTCGATTGATGTGACCCTCTGCTCCTCTCCTAACTTGTAGCTGCTCAGGTAGAAACCATTCTCTGTATCTTCTCAGAGTTTTGTGCATCTCAGTGGAGGGGAAGTGCTCTGAGATTGGATACAGGGTTTCATTTTGACAATTGTGTTGTGGTATAATAGTTTCCCTTGACATTTTTCTACTGGTTTTTTGGCTTAAATCTTTGGACCCCATTACCCTTTTCTTCTACAGTGGATCTTCCTCATCTTCATATTAGTTATTGGACAGAAACAAGCTCATTCTTGTTGTCCTGAGTACTGGTTTTTAGCTTTGTAGCCAAGAGAACTTTTTCTGGGCTGGTTTTCCTGAAACACGCAGGCTGTTTAACTGACTTATCTGTAATAGTTTTCGTTCTTTATGAATGCAATTTTGATGGTGTATCGTGTATTTCCATTTTGGTTGTCATTCTGCAAGTGTGATCCAGTAGTCTGGCTTAAGTGCAATCTTACGGCCATAATTACTTGAAGCAGCATCCCTGTCGGGATGTTCTTGATATGACTGTTCTGAAACTTCTTTTCCTGTCTCTCTGTGTCATTGAGACACTCAAAAGCAATGCCTTCAGTTCACTATTTTCCTCTCAAAATTACTGGACTATCCTTTCTTTTAACTAGGCTGTTGTGCAAGTAACTTCCTAATGCTTCCTTTGACTCTGTAGAACAGTTACTTCTTTTTTCTCTGGGAATAACTTCAAGCCTTGTTTCTTTGTCATAAAACACTACTTGCAGACAGTGTGCTTCAGACACATCTATCTAGGATGCTTTTCCTCACTATGACAGAACCTTTAAGCAGGCAGCTCAGGAATGTTCATGTACTAAAAATTCCTGAGTGAGCTGTCCTGCATTCTTGTGTTGACACCACTTTTCATGCCCCTGGTCTATGTGTTCCTGCATGTGTGTGCTTGGGGAAGGTCTTGTTCTTTCTGCATTTATACTTGTCTGTAACGTTTCTGGGTACTTTTGTGCTCCTTGTTTTTAGCTGCTCCTAATATAATGTTTCAGTCCAGTGTTGCACACCCTCAGTTTTGCACCAATGTTGCTGAGTCTGGGTCTTGGCTTTAACCACTGCCTCTTTCTTAATCCACCGAGTTTGAAAATACTTGTAAATATCAAAATTATGTTTTAGTATTGGCAAAACAAATGGAAAAATTAGATGTGGCAGCTCTTTTGTTAAAAGGGCACCTCCTCCCCATTGTTGGATGCTCTGTGTGTGTTAGTGATGGTTAACTGCCTGGATACCTCAGTGTGTTTCCAGTTCCTGCCTCTCCTCTGTTGTGTTGGGTACAGACACTGGTGGCAGCACTCTGATTTACTTTTAGTTCAAAGTGTTTCTCTTATGTATTTATTAGCCAAAACATGAATTAAAAGTTTCTGAAATGCTGAAACAACAACTAGGGATTTACCAGGGCCAGGTTTAGGTGCAGCTGTGAGTTGCACAATAGTGCTTTGTAAAACGGATATCTTAGAATGTCTGAAGACTTTCTGTGCTTTTTTTTGAGGAACTCCCTAACTATAACTCATAGGGACATTTTATAGCAGGTGCAAGCGGTTTTCCTCTTGCTTAGTTTTGTTCTTTCATTGCTGCTTGAAAATTTAAATAAAACCTGATTTTACTTGGAAAATACAGTTCTGACAAACTGCTTCCATTGTGCTTGGAAGTGACCAGACTTTGGTAGGACAAGGCATCAAGAGAGCTGATGGCAAAATAGCTACAAGTGAAGAAGCAAAACTGTTTTTCTCGGAGACTGCTTTCACCAAAGATGAAATAACAGTCAACTGTGAACAATTTTAGCCAATGAAATAAATACTTGATAGAACCTAATCTTCAGTGTTCTTACTAAAATACTTGGTCTCTGTGTAATCCAGTCTCATATCTATAGTCACACTGTATGCAGCGATATCAGCTGTTAGGCAGGGAACTCACGGAAGCAAATGTCTTTTTGTGGCAGTAGCTCATTCATAACAACACTGGCCTTGTGACAACTGATTTGTAAGAGCATGGTTGGGCAGAGTTTCCCTTAAAAGCTATTGATCTGAAAGCATTAACATTTCATTTTTAGCATTTCATTGCTAACATGTTTGAGTGCATACCCATTTTTAATGTTTGTGGGTTTTTTGAGCTGAGGAAACCACTTGATAATTATAGCAAATGCATGGGGGAATTTATCTGTTTTGTTCTTACAGTAACAAAACCTTGTAGGAGAGCAGACTTTATTGCATCAAAAAAAGCTGCAACTGTTGATCAAGATCACAAGTTTAGATGCAAGTTCTTGGACTGCTCCAAATCCTTCCGCAAAGCCAAGTTATTGCACTATCACATGAAATACTTTCATGGAGTGGAGAAGGCTGCAGAATCCCAGCAGAGCCCTGTAAAAAGAAATATTCAAACCAGAGCTTCTTTGGCTTCTGAAAAAGCTAATCAAGAACGGTCCAAAAGAGGACGGAGCGCAGCGGGTTCACTGTGTAAGTATGGTGCTGATCTCTTCCTTTATTTTTAGCAGCAACAAGCAGGAAAGTGCAGAAATTGATTTTTGTTTCGGGCCGTAGGAGTCTCTTTAGGGTTCCATCTTAGCATATTCATAGAATCATCATATTGCTTGGTTGGAAAAGACCTTTGAGATCGAGTCCATCTGTACATGTCCACTACTAAACCATATCCCTGAACATATCCTTCTTCCTTTGTGGAGGAGCATAATGTGTAGAAACAATGTTTCAGAGAAGATAAAACTGAAGAAATTTCCTCATCTAGAATTTTGGATCATGTTCTGTAATGAACTAATTGGCGTGGCTTCTCTTATTGCGCTGTAACAACTCAAGTGAGTGTTAAACCTCTGTTCTTTTTTTCAAACTACAATTCCCAGAGTATTTGATCCTGCCCTCCTCCGGGTTGACAAATATTGAAACAGCATTGTTCAAAGACATTTGTTCATTCTGTATTAAGGAAATGGCATGGGTAACTGCAGTTCTCTCCCATTTCTTACTCGATCTTCATGTTTCATGGTCTGACTGAGCCAGGAATCTAGCCAGGTCTCATCACTGGGCCTGTGGGAAAAATGCTCGGATTTAACAAATACGCTTGCTGAAGCTGTACTTGAAGATCCCCACACAACCGATGGGTAGTGTAAAGGAATTAAAATCCAATGGACAGGGAAGAATCAATTCTTAAGTTATAATGGCTTTGTAGTCTTCAGAATTGCATTAACTTTTGCTTTACCATCTCAGCCTCTGAAGCACTTTCTTCCTGGTGTCTGACGTAGCACTGGGGTGACAGGTCCCAGAACAATCATCATCTCTCTGTCTTCTGCTGGAGTCTGGTTTAGAAGCCCCAGCTTTCTCTTTGAGGTCCCTGGTGTTTTCCTTTGCTCCATGTCTGCTTTTCCAGTTGTGTCTAGCAAACACCTTTTCATATGAGGTGCTACTGCCATTTCCTAACCAAATAAATGTAACCTAATGGACTTGGGAGCTTCTGTGCCTCAAATACTTCTGTCGCTTCAAATAACGCAAAGGTGTGAGATGTGGTTAAGTAGAAGTCGATTGTTCTTTAAATGCATTGGGATGTGTCAGCTTGCTTGTATTATGCTTTGCATGAAGCTTAAATAAAACCAAAGAACTGCCTTGAGGAACACAGCTGACAGGAGCATGCTGTGAAGAATAGCTGACAATTGTGCAGTGATCAGGAATCGGCTGCATGCACGCTGTGTGCTTTGCCAACAGCACACTCCTATTTTGCCTTCTATTACTGCTTAATTATTTTGGTTTTAGGAGTCATTTTCCTTTGATCATCTTGAGCTGATATTCTTGAGTGACTCAATCTTGGCCATTTCACTTATCCTTTCACCCAGGTTTTCACTGTTGGTTTGATGGCAGCATCTTGGCTGATCAGACAGGAAATTAATTCTTCATCTTGAGCTGTAACTGTGTTTGCCATTTTTAAAACCCCACTCTTCTATTCCCCGTTTGTGAACGGACACCTATGACCTGGGTTGTTGGATGTGCTTTGTAGCGCATCCCTGCCCCCAGCTGCTCAGTTGTGCTGGCAGCTGCTGAGTGTAAAGGTCAAGCCGTAATGTTTTTGAGTTGCTTCTCTGTTGAAGCCTGGTGTTGTGGAGCTGCAGTGAGGCTTTTTGTCATGCAGAAAAGTAATGCCATTATACATGAATTATATCACATGTCTGATACCAAGTGCCGTTTGGGTTTAAAACTCAGTGCAGTCTTAGTTTGGGGTGCCACAGTCTAAAGCAGAGGTAATGGAGTTTATGAGCTCATGCTTGTTGCATTTTTGTGTTCTGTTCTCCTGTCTTTTTGCAAGCATCTCTTCTCTTAATGGTACATGTAGGAATACAGCCTGCTAAGCAAGGCTCTCCATGCTTGCTGAACACTCACTTTAAAAGGCTTTTCAGTACTACTTAGTGAGAGTAAAAGCTTTGGAATGCATAATTACGTGTGGTATATGGAGGGTTTACTTTTCATCTCTACAATCCTTTTGTGAGCATAAATTCTCCTGCTCAAAGTGAGTATATTTAAATAATTATCCTTATGATATAAATTTCCTGTCTTTTTCTTATTCTTCACTGTATTAGGTAGGATTTAGTGCTAAAGAAAAGATGGCAGTTTCTAACAGGTGAGACTTTAGAAATCATGAGACTTGTTATTCTGTAAGCTTGGAGCTACTCTTGCTTTAGAAGCTGTGTCACACTTCAGGTCTTTATCTCAAGTTTTATTGGAGTTCTGGGAACCCTTACTGTTCCTGCTACACATTAAGTTATAAATAAATGAAAGATAGGGTGAACTCTGATGAGATTTGAAGTAAAAATGCTTACTGTTCCACAAGTTCTAGGAAATTATGCAATATTCAGAACAGCAGGAAAAACTTTTCCCTGTAGCACTTCAAATGTAGAATTCTGACCCATGGAAAAGAACGTGTCTGTGTTGTGGGATGCAGGAAGGAACAATTTAAATGTAATTACTTTGCACTAAAGTAGAGACTTTGAAATTTCAACATCTGAAATGTAAATCGTGCCACTTGGCTTTGTCTTCAGAACTTGGAGTGAGCTGGAAGTTAATGTGGAACTGATCTGTCCTGTCTCTCCCTTGTCCCTGAGAAGGTTCTTATCTTTGCAGGGGCCAGTGTGATAGATAACTCAGAATTCTGTAGTGGCTCTTGACAACCAGAGGGGAAGGAGCTACTGCTGCCCAGCTTGTGTTTTAGATAGGCCTATTGTGAACAGAAAAGCACAGACTGAAATGGCTGTGGGATGCATTCAGACAATAGCTCTTCTCTTTTTATCTGGGGATGTTACAAAATCAGCATTAAAAAGTTGTTATAAAGCAGCTTTTCAGGGGAAGTTACAACACTGACCTCCATGAGTGTTGCTGCTGTTTGGTCTTTACTGACAGAATTGTCCGTACAGAGAATGGGGCAGTTGATGTTGCCCCCCACCCCGGAACACAAGAGGTGCGAGTCTCAGGGTGCGTTGCCCCTCTGCAGATGTGCTATAGAGCCACCTGCAGCCCTTCTGTTAAAGAGAGGAATCAAGGCTTGCACAAACATGCGTGGGTGCATGAGCTTGAGACATGGGTTTTGAGCATAGGCTGCAGGTGGGCCCTCAAAGTCTGTCTTGTAGGAAAGAGTCACTCAAGTTTTTGACAGTTCAAATTGAGATCTTCTATCAAATTTATCACTTGGAAATTCATTGTGTTGTAGAATCTGTTAAAATTTTGAGGCAGCCAGCTACTTGTTGATTGCTTAATAAAAGAAACAGTAGAACTACATTAACTTTAAGATAGGCGCTTTTTTTGGTGGTCCCTTCTCTTTCTTTGCACATTCAGTTTTCTGTTGCAGTACATCATCCCATACTGAAATGCTTTCTGTCATCAGCCTTCTCTGAAAGTGCCTGTCTGTCCATGTTGTTTTATATGAAGTGCCCACAAAAAGTTAATTCTAATGAAATTTTTCCTCGCCTAGAGCACTGCAAGGGTGAAAGGTGTGGAACAGCTTTATTTCATTCTTAACTCCTACAACCTGTGATTTGAACATCTGAAGTCAGTCGCTCTCCTGAGTTTGAGTCTTCTGAATCGGTGGCTTTCAGGTTTTGGTAAAAATCTTTTCATTAGGACGTTCAACAACTTTCATGCTCTTGTGTTGAACAAATTTTTCTGAACTCTGAGAGTCAGCTTGCACCAGACTCCAGCACTTGTACAGAGGATGCACCTCACCTCTGACCTCGGGGAGGCTCTGTACTTGGTAGGCACTGGTAGGTACCTCTCGGGATTCTACCTCATTAGATGTTAACAAATACAGGAGTTGATACCTGTGGGCAAGGAGATACTACCAAAACCTTCACGAATGTGGCTGGTGTGCTCTTATAACCACTTGGTAGTGCTGGCGGAATTGATACTGCCCTCATCTCAACTGTCCTGCTGGCAGGGGCTTCATCACTTCATGAGTCCAGAGAAGAGCAGCGAAGCTGGGGAAGGGGCTGGAGGCCACGTCTGAGGGACCTGGGGTGGGGGGGTTCATCCTGGAGAAGAGGAGGCTGAGGGGAGACCTCATTGCTCTCTCCAGCTCCCTGAGAGGAGGGAAATGGGCTCTTCTCCCAAGGGACAGGGGACAGGATGAGAGGGAATGGCCTCAAGCTCCACCAGGGGAGATTCAGGCTTGAGATAAGAAAAAAATTCTTCATGGAAGGGGTTGTTAGGCATTGGAACAGGCTGCCCGGGGTGGGGGGGGTGACTCGCCTTCCCTGGAGGTGTTTAAGGTGCGGGTGGATGAGGTGCTTAGGGCCATGGGTTAGAGAGCAGTGGGAATGGTTGGACTCGACGATCTGGTGGGTCTCTTCCAACCTAGTGATTCTATGATTCTGTGACCTTAGGCTTTCAGGACATCATTCAGTTCCCCTGAATCTTGGTGTGCAGACTTCCCAAACACCAGGCAGTGTTAGCCTGTGGTGTTGGTATCTGGGTATGTAATGGCAGCCTGATTCTGGCAAGGTGCTGCTG
Organism: Clamator glandarius; assembly: GCA_033459285.1. NCBI lineage: Eukaryota > Metazoa > Chordata > Aves > Cuculiformes > Cuculidae > Clamator > Clamator glandarius. The sequence continues at coordinate 1,227,466 of JAUNZM010000355.1, read as the reverse complement.
GTCTTGGCTCTGCTATTCTTACCACGTGGAAGAAAAAGCAATGCATCTACAGTTTGTAGTTCAGGTCTGTAGAAAATCTATCCCTGCAGAGGAGTCCATAATGGTACTTGAAGAAAAAACATACATTTTGTCTGGAAGCTTAAATTTGTGTGCATGACCTCATTGTTAGAAAAATGCTAGATACTGGACGTTGAATACGATGTCCTGTTCGTGCACAGATGTGTTAAGGCCAGGAATATGCTTAAAGAAAAAACATGTCTTGTCTTTGCTCCTGTTAACTGATGAGATCCTGACCAGGCATGCACAGGGAACAGGCTGGCAAACTGGCTGTGACTGCTTGAACATATATGTGCATCCAGTACTGGAAGGGGCTCCAGGAAAGCTTGGGAGGGACTCTTTACGAGGGAGTGGAGTGATAGGGTGAGGAGGAATGGCTCTAAATTGGAAGGGGGAAGAGTTAGACTAGATATTAGGAATAAATTCTTCATGATGAGGGTGGGGAGGCCCTGGCCCAGGTTCCCCAGAGCAGTCGTGGCTGCCCTATCCCTGGAGATATTCAAGGCCAGGTTGGATGGCTCTCTGAGGGGTTTTCTGTTCCCTCTGCATACTGTCTGATGGATTCCCCTTCACTAGTGGTGGAATGTATATGGGTGACCTACAAACGCCGAGTTTCTGCTTAGAGTAGGTAAAGATCTGCATTAACACCTGCATTTAGTTTGTGGGGAGAGGCTATGTGAAACACTTCAGTGATAAGCTAGGATGATCTGTGGTCTTGCAGTTCTTGAAAATATCTGCAGGTATACTCTGCAAATGGTCTCAGAGCTGCCAATGGAGAATATTGTCCAATCTATACCACTTTGGAACTCAGTCTCTTTCTTCCTGGGAAGGCTGATTTTATTTCTTAACAGAGATCTGACACCTTTTGTATTCCATAGGACAGAAGGCTGTTGTCTTGTCTATCAGAGCCTGGATGTGCTTTAGGTAGAAGTTCTCTTAGGGCTCTGTCCTTGTGGTTTCTGCATGGTTGAGGTGGTTTCATATCTCGATATTTGTTAGTTTCTAAAATCCTTCTCTGCTGCTGGATCAGCTCTTCATGTGGAAGAGGATACTTCTGCCAGGCTTAGACAAGGTGGATCTCCCCACCTGATCAAGGCTGTGGGCACACTTGATCAGCAAGTCACTTCATCCCTGGTTTTGTATGAATATCTCTCCTGTTAGTGGTATTTAGTGTCATCTGAGCTAGAAATAAAACTGTTGGTGTTTAATTCTAACATCACCATTCAAGAACGGTTTTGGTATTACCTGACCTGGATGTCAGGAGGGCTTTTGTGATCTGTTTGTAGAGAGCTGTGCAATTGTAATGATGATTAATGGTATTCTGGATGATGGAGGTATTAAATGGTGCTAATATCTATTCTGTTTTTTGAGTTGGGCATCACCAGAAACATGTGGAAGTCATAGCTTATGTGCCATGTGTGTCCCACCTCAGGCTATCTCCTGTGACAAGTGCAGGTCTCTAGGGAACCTGCATAGACGGCTTTCGGCACTGCATAGGAGTCTCCTGTCGCCTTCCCAATAGGAGTTGCCATGACCATAGTCCTGCTGTTCCTACACGCTCACAGGGCAATCATCTTGTTGCCTGGTAGTCTCGTTAGAGAGCTTACGGGAATGAGGACTTGGAAGAGAAGTGAGTTATAGCACTAACAAACTCGAAGGCGGTGTCCATGTAAATATGGTGATTGTGAACTCTGTGATGACCTTTCCTGAAACTGCAGATCAGGAATTCGTGTGATGGGTAAGAGGTAAAGGAGCAGGAAGTCTGAAAAGGCTGAAGAGCGAAGTTTGGGTCAGGGAGTCAGGAGGGTGGAAGCACACAACGGACTCTGCATGTGGTACTCATGCAGAAAGTCTGAGCTTTGGGAATGTGCACATTTTAAAGATGTGCACTTAAAAACACGTCCTTGGTTGTGGTTGTTAAAGTAAGAAAATGATCTTGCTTCTTTTAGGGGTAGCTTTATAAATTGGCTTTTCTTAATTACATTGGGAAATGTAACAGAAGGGGTTTCAAAACGTCACTTTTTTTATCAGTTACTGCAGAAACTTAGACCCTGTGTATGACAGAGAGCTCTGCAGGGCAGTGTTACAGGTGGCTGGGAAGTTTTGCAAGGATGTATTAACCATTCTGTGCCATAAAAGGTACAACATTCTTGGCAAAAACCCCCTTAAACTTCAGTCTTACAAAGCTAAAAAACCTAATGGATGCAAAATACAGTTTTATTCCACCAAGAGTGCACACGCAGATCTCAGCCTGCAGGAAGCCCAAATGCCTTGTGCTCTTTGAAAGACGGGTGGGATCAGGATGGCCATGGTGTCCTTAAGATGTTAATTTGTGGATTTGCGCTGTTGGGAGAGGGGAAAAATAGGGGCCTACATGAAGACTGTCTGGTTTGTACAGCTTGTTCTGTTGTAGTTTGAGGGTTCCCTGAGGTGCGTTCTGTATGTGGTTTTCAAACTTAATGCAGAGGGATAGGGAGTCAGCAAAGCTCAAGAAAGCCTGTTTATGTAAGTTCTCATCCTGTGCTGCTATGAACAGTTTGCATTTCAGAAAGTTTGTTAGGAAGCTTATGTTCCCAAATAGGAAGTACATTAATCATATTTTTCACCTACTGTGTACCATGGGAAAAAGCTTTGTGTGAACTGATAATGTCTGATTCAACACACTAATCATGGATTTCCTGAAATGAGCAAATTGTATTAACAAAAAGTTCTACAAAAATACACCTGCAATTAAAAAATCAGCAGAAAAAAAAAGAACAACAACAAAAAATCAACAAAAATCCCCTCCTTATGCTTATTCCTGCAAGAGGAGGAGGAATGGAGGATGGAAGGTCATACACGTACTGCAGTGTCTTATCAAGGAGTTCCTTCTGATTTTGATAGTTCTTCATGGACAAAATGTGGCATTTTCTACCATCTTGCAGCTCCTTAGGTAGATGAGGACCAGGGGAAAGTGAGTTGCCAGGCTGGACAAAAAGTACCTTTATGAGACAGTCTGGTGTGGTAAGCTGAGGTTTGGTCTAATTTCTGTTTCCTGTTGTGGCTGTTCTAAAGCACTGGGGCAAGTGAGTAGAAGGTTACCACTTGGTTACAGAAATAGTTACAAACAGCTCCTTATTTTTTTTTCTCACATCCTTGTCTCCCCAAGTTCTAATGCAACTTCAGAGTGAGAGACCAGAGAAAAACTCACCTGATGGCCTTTAAATTTCTGGGTCTTGGAGTTCCTTTTGCCTGAAGAGATCTACTTGATTCTGAAAACTCCATAATGACATGTCTTCATGTGCCTTGTTATGGCTTCAGCTTGAAATGTTGGTCAGGGTAGAGTACTTGATCCCATATCTTCACCCAGTATGCTCTCTTGGACTGTTGTTCTTGGTCATTTGCAGGTACTGCTCACAATTATTGGTGTCCAAGTGAAAATCCAGCTGGCATGTAAGTCTTCAAACTAGAAGGAAGTTGCCTTTCATATCCACTGAACTTTTGAGATGCTTATGGTGATAGAGTTGGATGTTCTTGATGGAAGTTAGCAAGTGGTCACCTTGGCTGCTGAGTCTTCCTGACCAATATCCTTGATGCTGTGCTCCAGAACAGCAGTGTACTGTGCTCGTGCAGCCTGGCTGTCCTGTCTGCTGGGCAGCCTTAGCTTTTATCTCCTCCATATCTCTTTTTCCATGTCCAGGAGTCTTGCAGCAGGAGTTGTGTGCTGTAGTGATGAAAAATGAGAACTCTTTGACTTGACTTAAATTGTAAATGAAATCTTAAGTGAAGCTGTATCTGTACCTCATGATTTTTGTGAATTTTAGGTAGCAATCCTGAATTCTTGAATCTCACTCTCAGCTGAAACACTGTTTCAGTGGTACTTAGGAAAAACTGCCCTTCCTTAGTTGAGCAGAGCCTCTCCATGCTGCTTCTCTGTGACTCCTTACAAAACACGCTTCTGAAAACAAACTGGTTCCTCTGACCCAAATCAGCAGCGCCCCTCACTTTTTTTAATTTTTTTTTTTTGTTCATTTGAAGAAACTGATAGTAGAAATTACTGTTACTATTTACTATTACTAGTAGTAAAAATTACCTCACCCATCTCTGCCAAACTGCACTGTTTTTATTCCATCTTTCTGCAAAGTTGGACTGTTTCTGTGAGGACAGATTTCTGGGGATGCGTTTGCATCCAGTGTTTCTTTTCTGGGGGGAAAAAAAACCCAAAACCAAACCACAAAAGCATTACAGGTTTGAGCGCTTAAATTGGCTTCTGTTTAAAAGCTTTTCCATGCTCGTATTATGAGGGTTGTAAGTTGACCAGAGTGTCAGGAAATGCCCCACAAGCAACCAGAGCTGCTGCTGCAAGAAACTGACAGTTTGAAAGTATTTAAAGCTTGGGCTTCCTCTCTGTTCTTTTTGTAGATGCTCCTTTCCACATAGCCCTAAGGAGTACCCCATCTAGAGATGGAAAAATAGGAAAGACAAGGACTTCAACTCCTGTAAGCGCATTAAGTAGTGACCGACGCTCGGTTAGAGAGCAAACCAGGAACCACATAGTGAGAGCACTGCGGAACCCTCCAGAAAAGGAAAGGATTGAAAATGGTACGCGTTTTGGTTTAACGGGAAACCATTACACTGGAAAAGCCGTGGAAAAGTTTGAAGCATTGTAAGGACCCAGTGGTATTGACAGCATGTATCTGGTTTGCGTTCTTAGAGAGTTTGGTTTGTGATAACTGAGCAGTGCACAGTGTGAGTGGTGGTTTCTCACTGTTCTTTGCAGTTGTGTCGAATGAAGAGTCGGGAATTTTCTGTTATACACGTGAAGATTTGATCTCCTCAGGCAGTGTATAGTATTTTTAAGATGTAAAATGTGCAAAACTATTGAACGGCAGGAAAAGATTCTTGCTTACTGTTTGCTTATTTGATATGCATATCTTAACTCCGCTCAACTCTTGGTTGCATTACGTATTTTTAAGTAATCCTGAACTTGCTGAGATACCTAAACCTCATACAGGGAAAAAAACAAGAGGAGGGTTGGGGGGGGCTGGGTGTTGCAGGACCACCTGGTTACCTGGCGTGTTCTTTTACAGTGTTTTTAATAGCATTTAACTGCTCTGGCAGTCAGCTTTCCTTGCTACTAAGCATCTCTGAACAACTTTACTTCACAACTTCATTCAGTGGTAGAGTGTAAACCCTGTTTGTTCTGGAGCCCACTGTAATATGGAAGGTAACAGCCATACGGGGTGTGTTGTACACACACACATAAGTAACATATATTTAAATAATTTTATATCTACATGAATAATATATAAATAATTTCCAAAATACTTCACTTCAGTGAGAAGGAGAGTGCGAGTCAGTGATGAGGAAAACACAAAAAATTAATGTGTGGGCTGTCCTGTCTGTAATGGGATCTTTATTCTGGAAAAGATCACTTCCTTGCTCGCTGTGGTGGTCTTGGTCCTCATGGTCAGTTGGTACTTGCCATCTGTGTTTTTTCCTGGGTGCCCTTTGCTGCCTTTCTCTGTTGGCAGGTCTGGCTGAGCCCCATCTGTGTCTCCTGGCAGACTCTGTGGGACAGCTCTCACCTGGGAGTATGGCGCGTAGGGAGTAGGGTGAGTGCTCACAGTGGTGGGTCAGCATGGGACCAGGTGTTCATCCTGGTCCTGGTCAGTCTCTGCTGTTCAAGGAAATAGGGAAGGCTTAGGTCTTTTAATGTTTTTGCCCAGAAATCCTATTTAAAAATGTGTTGGTCAGTGATGAATTTTTGTAAGGCAGTTTGCCCTTCTCTTTTCTCACGTGGACCTGTGAGGATGCTCCTCACCTGGATGCTCAGCTGATCTGATAATTCCTTAGACTTCCGAGTGCTTATTAGGGACAACTGGAGGCAAAAAGATGATTCGGGGCAGGGTTTTTGGAAGGTCCCTTTTGCAATACTCATTCTTTGAAGATCTTTTTTAGGGAAAAAAACCCCACCATGCCTTAACTGTGGTGTGCAGTTCAGAAGGCAGCTGTACCCAGAAATCTGCAAAAACTTGGGACTTTGAGGTGTTTGAAAGACATACTGGCTGGCTCAAAGGGAGAAAGTGTGGGACAAAGTGACAGTTTTTTGTTGTATTTATCGTGAATATGTTGACTAAAGTAGTATACTCTGCACTCAGATATCATAAAAGTAATCTGATGATCAGACCGTGAAAATTCCCAAGTGAAAAGACGCAAAATTTACCTACCAGTATTGGCCTCAGTTGTTCTCTTTGCCTTTCTGGAAGAATAAACTGATAGAACTTACTTTCATCCCTGTATATGAGCAGGGAGAGGGAAATGGTACCTGTAGGATCCTGACCGTGGAGGACTGAGATGGGAGCAATGGAGAGGAAGCAGGAAGTCAGAAGCACTTTCCTGAGATTTAAATATCAACCTCTCTTTCTTTTTACCCCTTCACAAATGGTAACGGAGAGGTGATGAAGTTTCTGTTGTGCTGTGGGTGCAGGCTCTTGAAGGATGGGTAACTGGGGTAGCTGGCTGTCACCAGTGCCACAGTTTGAGGTGGCTGCAGCGATGCAGCGTTAGCAGCTGTCACTGTCAATAGAGGAAGCTAAGTGGCTGTAGTTGCAGAGGACTAGCAGCATGAGGAGATCTAGAGCTGAAGGCCCTCATAAGGAGGAGCTAATGAGCCAGTGATGAATGCGACTGAGAATTCCGGTCTCTGGGTGAGCCGTTTGTATCACAAATGTGAAGCCTTGGAGCAGTAACTGGAGAGTTCACTATTATTATGCAGGCAAGAGGTTAATGTAGTATGCTAGTATTGCTGGTTTGCTTAATGGAAGCCAGCTGGGATTCTTAAATGTCCTGTCTCAGAGAAGATTGCTTAGTGGATAGGGTGTCTTGAGGTGCTTAATCTGCCAGTGATAATCAGAAATTTTAACAGATTTCTAATTAGGTGGTGAGTGGTTTTGTCAGCCAAGCGCTCGTCAAGCAGAGTCCTTTTGAGGTGCAAGGCATAGTTCCATGATAGACTTCATGGTTGCATCTGTAGTCTTGGCTGAGTTAGGATAGTTTACTCAAGGAACTGTATAAGTATCTACGAATTCTGCTGCAGGGACCTAAATCTGAAGGACAGGAGCTGCAAACAAACACTAGGAAATGGAACACCGGGGTTACAGTTCATGGCAAATGTCCTGGAAGCATGCCTTGAGGATGGAATTGATTGAAAGATATTGTCTGATCATTTAAAAAATGATGGTTGTTTTTTTATTCCCATAAAAATAGGATGGAGAGCAGATGGTGAGAGCAGCACTTAAAGCCAACTGAACCAGTCATTACTCCATTTTCAATGAAAATGCAGTATTTGACTGAGGAACTGTACTAGAGTTTCGGGAGGCTGCAGTTTCATTCCTGTCACTGCAATCACAGTGCTACTGAAATGTTCAGCCACGGTAGTTTAGAAAATAGAGATAATTAATCCCCTAGTATTTTCATTTTTATTAATCTCAGAAGTGTGTGAGTAGTAAGTGGGCACTGGTTTACAGTTGACTTCTCCCACATGTTATTGTAGTTTTGTTGTAGAACAATCAAATCAGAACTTACTGCAGACCATTCTAGTTATGAAAGCTGGGAATTCTTACAAATAAATTTTCCTGTTTTGTTGGGTGGGGTTTTTTGTGTGGTTTTTTTCTGTGTTTTTTTTGTTTGGTTGGGTTTTTTTTTTGTTTTTTGCAGTGAACTGGTGCTGATTGTGCAAACCATAGGGGTCTCTTAAAAGATGGATGAGCGGAGTAGGTGTGTATATATCTTAAATTGGAATGTTGTCTAATTTCAGGTGTTAAAGAACGTGAGAAGAACAAAGAAAAAAAATCCAGAGACTATGGAAGGCCCAAATCAAAGAAAAAGAAAAAAAAGAAACGGAGAACTAAACCTGGTAAAGATCTTTTTTCTTCTGTAGACCACGGCTTTGTTGCTTTGTTTTGTTGAGGCACCCAGTTCTCTTAAGAGAGGGCACTGCAGATAAGACTGAGTTCTTCATTAACCTGTTAGTTCTGATTTTAATAAGGAGGTGGGAACTGGATGGACTCTAAGGTCCCTTCCAACCCAAACCATTCTATGAATATGAAACTGTGATCGGTGAGAGAGTTGGTTGCCCGGTTGAGGTGCATCAGTAATGCTGGATGATGGCTTATACTGAGTTTTGTAACAGCTCTTAATAAACCTAACTCCAAAATGCCTGTGTCAGTCTTGGAAGTCTTTAATTAGCAAGTGGACTTGTATGCAGGTTTTACCCAGTTGAAGCAGTGTAGTTCACCTTGGTTTGTTACCAGGTACCCATGTGCCAGATCTCAGTTGAGTTAACTTTTTGGGCTCCTGGATAAGTGATGACGTTTGGAAATGCTGATGGCTCATCTTTGTGCATTAACCTTGTTCTTACATCTAAAGTGTGGGATTTCTGATGCTGTGACAGTGAGCTCTATTAAACCTATTGCATCCTGATTTTTCTTTTTCCTAAACAACAAATCTCTCTTCTCCTGGAGAGATGAAGTAAGAGCCTGATTTAAAGTCTGTACTCATGCTGTATCCCTCCATTGAGTCTCAGAACATGCTGTTCCACTCACATCAGTAGGATTGTAGGAGGAAAGTGTCACCTCTGATTCCATCTGTAGAGGCTGGGAATGCATTCTGTAGGGCACTTCGCACTTTACGCTTCCTCTGTAGGCCCAGGTGCTGTTGGTGATTGGATTCCTCACTTCTGAAAGATTTCTCTAGGGAAATTTTTCGCAGATCAAGCGTGGCAGCTTTCTCTCCCATTGATGGGTGTCTGGGATCATTAGCAGCACATATCAGTCTGCCATACATGATTTCATAAAATCATAGATTTGTTAAACTAGAACTCCTTATAGAGGAGTTTCTGCCATTGGAGAGAAAATACCTTGTCTTTGTGTTTGCTGACATGAAGAAATGGGGCAAGCTGTGATGAGAGAGTAGAGGGGGAGAAGGAACCACAGGCAGACTATCTCGGAGTTGTACTGAAAGAAATAATTTTAGTGAGTTTCAGGTTAAATGGTGCCCTCAAGTATAATGGTAACGCACTAAGTATAACATATGAACTTATGCAGTAGGTGAACAAATCATAGAATCACAGAATGGTTTTGGATTGGAAGGAACCTTAAAAACCATCCAGTTCTACCCCCTGCCATGGGACATGGCACCACTGCACAAGTGGGAGGACCCACAAGTTGTTTGTCCACCTGTCTTTGGGTTTTGAAGGATTACTTCCCTTTTTTTGATGTTGCACTATGTGGGATCTCCAGTCCAGGAATGTTGGAGGCTTTCTCCAGGTAACTGGTTAGGGGATGCTGCTTGTAACTGCAAGCAGCCTCTGTTTATGTACAATCTGAGACACAGCACACAAGTACCTCCCAGAGGAACTGTTCTGGGTGTTTTCTCCACACATTCTGAATCGAGGCTTTTCTTCTCTACCCATACACTAGGAAAAAATAAGAGAAGAAGAAGTGCTCTCTGTCCACTTTTTGCGATCAGGGAATGTGTGTGGCCCACATATAATAGTGGAGTGTGAGGGAGAGGTGTCCAGCTAATGGTGAAGCGGGCCTACAAAAAGCTGGGAGGGACTTTTTACAAGGGCAGATAGTGACAGGACCAGAGTGAATGGCTTTGAATGGGAAGGGGGAAGATTTAGGCATTAGGAAGAAATACTTAATGCTGAGGATGGGGAGGCCCTGGCCCGGAGCAGTGGTGGCTGCCCCATCCCTGGAGGTGTTCCAGGCCACGCTGGATGGGGCTTGAGGCAGTCAGATCCAGTGAGAGACGTCCCTGCCCATGACAAGGGGCTGGAACTGAATGAGCTTCAAGGTCCCTTCCAACCCAAACCATGCTGTGTTTCTATGGTTCTATGAATGGTGCTTGTGTAGAAGTGCCTGTAGTGCAAAAGGATTTGTAGACCTATTCACCCTGAAGAACGGTTGGTTTTCAGTAACCAGTCTCTTCAGCCTTTCTCACTTACATCAGCAGTGGAGGATGGCTGAGCTGTCTGGTGTTTTTCTGGTTCAAACAATAACTTTTGTGCCTCTAGAAGGCTTGTAGACCTTTCAGCAGCATAGTGCAGTCTTAATATTCTGGCATTTTGACATGGAAATAGTTCCAGTGAATCATATGTGCCTGCTGTGGGCGGTCATTGCACTGGTTTTTCTTCTGTCACCTTCTCCTAACTATAGATTTCTAATAACAACTCTGTTTACAATTTTATAGAATACTCTGGCAGTGAAGAGAACACAGATATTTCACTGGAACTTTCCCCTGAAAAATCAGTTGTCACTAAATGTGTTTCTTCAAATAAATCATCTGAGCACCCAGGCACACTGCTGCACTGCTCTGACTCTGGGCAGCGCAGAGGAAAACCAAAACCCAATGGTAAGTGACACTCCTCCGTGGTTTGCTGGTTCTGTCGCTACCAGTATGTGTGTCAAGTGTGATAATGCACATGAAAGCTTGTACCCATAATGTAAATTTGACTGTTCTTACACAGGACTGAGGATGTCCTTTCCCTGCCCAGCTCATTTCAGTTTATTTGCCAGAGCTTGATGTTGCTGCTTTTTGCTTTGACTTTACTTTCACTGAAGCTTTAACACTGTTGCACTTATTTGAGAGCTCAAACTCATTTTACACCTTGTTACAGCACCTTATAAACTCTATAACAACAATGTTGAGGCGTGAGTAATATACATTTTCATATTTCCTAAAGTTTCTCCGGAGTCACAGCTCTGAGGGGAGACCTCATTGCTCTCTGCAGCTACCTAAAAGGAGGTTCTGGAGAGGAGGGAGCTGGACTCTTCTCCCAAGTGACAGGGGACAGGACAAGAGGGAATGGCCACAAGCTCTGCCAGGGGAGGTTTAGGCTGAACATTAGGAAAAAAGTCTTCACAGAAAGGGTTATTGGGCACTGGCAGAGGCTGCCCAGGGAGGTGGTGGACAAGGTGCTGAGGGACCTGGTTTAGTGTTTGATAGGAATGGTTGGACTCGATGATCCAGTGGGTCTTTTCCAACCTGGTGATTCTATGATTTTGTTCCTTGTTATTCTTAAAGCTCACAGATTTATAAGAAATGGGAAATGTATGACAGCTTCATTCTGTACAAGAACCGTGAATTCCTTACTGTAGAGATGGCTTTTTTTTTTGACACAACTTTTTTTTTTTACACAACTCTTTTTTTTGACACAACTTTTTAGTTTTAGTCAAAATGTAAAATTTATAGAATGGAATTAATTAAAGTTAAAAGAGGAAACTCTGAAAACTACTGAAGCACCTGATGACCATAATGCTTTAAAATGTGTTCTACAAGTCTCCTCTAGGTGCATTTTTGCATAAATGGTATTTATAGTTTAGTAACTTGGCCATCAGTTGCTCAGACAGCTTTTGTTTCTATCAGTTCACAGACATTGATGGAGGTGAAAAGTATTCAGAGTGACTTTATTTCATCCTTTTCACAATGCTTTGCTGTTTTTTACATCTGTGGAACTGGTGACAACAGTACAAGCAGTGTCTGTATAATCGTCATCTGTTGTGGGTAACAGTAGAACCTGTGTGCGAAGTGGAAGTGCAGCGCACTTCACCGGTTGCTTCCCGAGTGCTTCAGGGAAGTGTGTTGTATCTTAGAGGTGGAATAAAACTTCTAAACATGAACACTAACTAATGCATTGGGTTCTCAGCTCCTGAAGTTTGAGCTGTCTCTCCAAAAGATCTGGTTTATACTGCAGACTGGTTCTTCTGTTTTGCAATCTTGCTTTAGGTGCCAAGTGATCAAAACAGTTCTATCCAGTGTAGGTGAGACAACATTATAGTGAAGTGTGACTCAAACTTATAATTTCCACTCTCCTTCAGCTCATTAGATTACTTCCCAAATAATTAAAATCCCTAATTTCTCTCTCTGACCCTCCCACTCTGTCTTCAGGGAGGGTGGAGGCATTGCATTAGTGTTATCGAGGAAAGGATCTCGGTTTAGTGTGTTGCTTAATAAAGATGTTCTTGGCAGTTCTGTTTAATCCACAGGGATGCAGTAATGCTGTAAGTGGCATTGGAGCATTCTTAGACAACACTCTGGGTGTTGCAAAACCCCCAATTTGATAAATGTTTCCTCAACTGAAGTCTGTGTGAAAGCAGTAGTTTCTGAAGCAGGATTAAATTCCGGATTGGGCTCTGAACGTTTCTATACTGGAGGTGTCACTTTGTATAGTGACTGGTTGTGAGGCAGAGGTCTCTGGTCTCTGTGGGAGCCCTGTGCTTAGAGTGCCAGGGCACGGCTCTGCAGAAACTGGTATGAATCCTATTTGAATTGATAAATATAGTGCTGCTTATTAGACTAACTTGTCTAAAGATACTTTGTGCCTTGGCCCAAGGCGCTGTATGTTGAAAGGACAGCTTTAAGAACAGAAGCTGTTAAGTTGGAATATTTAGAAGGAGCCCTTAATGAGAATATGAAACTGCATTATGTGGTCACCTTCAATAAACTCACTGCTTTTTGAAGGTTGCTGCATGATCAGTAACATTGTGATGTTCCTTAAATGGCATGGTGAACTCGTGCTTTTAGATATGTATATCTGTGTTCTTGGGATGAAATCTTGAGGAGTTTGACCTTTCCGTAATGGACCTGGGATTTTATCAAACTGCTTTTGTACAGAGGATGACACCCTGAGTGAGTCGTCTATAGACAGCCTGCTGTGGAGTGATGATGACTGCAGTCAGGATGTTGATGTGACCACAAACCCTGATGAAGAAGCAGAAGAAAGTGATTCTGAGATTGTTCGGTGTATTTGTGAAGTGAAAGAAGAAAATGACTTCATGATTCAGGTATGAAGGGGAGGGTAGGTGTGCATTTCAGTGAGTGCAGCGGGAGGTGGGAAAGCAGTTGTAGAAATACGCACAGATATGTTCTTTACAGGAAATAAACTGTTGTTGTCCTCTGAAATCATACATTTTTTCAGGTAACCTGTCAGGGTGAGCAGCTACTGTGATAGGTGGAGAACTTTATTTTTTCATACAGTTTGTGAAATGTCCTCAGTTTGTTTTTTTTTTTTTATCAAACTAAAGTGGGAGGAAGGACGGTTCTGTACAAGCCATTAGTGGTTTGCTTGTCACTTGCTGATTTGCATGTAGAGCACTTCCTACAGTTAGAGTATATATATTTAAAATCAGTGGATCTTTATCTGGCTTTTTTGCTTTCCTCTAATTCTTCTCATGTTCAGAACATTGCCATGAGAGGGTGTTACCCTTCCACTGCTTTGTCCTGGCAGCAGCTGGACTTAAACATACAACCCTCTAGACAGGATGAACAGAGCCATTGACTTGAATCACTTGTTTTGAGCAGAGCTGATTCATTGAGTCTGCAGCTTCTTCTGTAGGTTGTAAATTCAGAGTTCCTAATCAGCATAAGTCTGTCTGCCTGTTCTCTGTGTGTGTTCTCTTAAACCACCAACGTCATGGAAAGCTATTTCCAGCCAGAGCAGCATCTCTTTTCTCTCCTGCTTAAAACTGCTGATGAAGCCTCTTTGGAGCTGCCCTGGCTCTTCAGTTTTACTTCTTGAGATGTTTGTAAATGATCAGGAAATGGTTCCCCACACAGGTGCTCTGAGCTGTTCCACCCAATTCCTGTTCGTTGCAAATAGTGAAGTCAAACAGCAAATAAAAAGCTTTTCCAGCATTTTTTTTGTTCGAGTTTGTTTTGCTGCTGACTCTTACATGAGCTGCATGATCCCCTTTGGTAATGTCCCCTCAGTCCTAGGAGCAGCATGTGCAGCGCTGAAGTGTGTGATTCATAGTTGCTCTTCTGAAGAAATTAGGCTTTTTTATTTTTTTTCTTGATGTGGGTTTTTTTTCCCTCAGAGGCTTCCACCTCTCCTATCTGAGACACTTTTTTGCTTAGTTTGGGACCTCAGTCCAAAGGGGCAGTAGTGTAGCTTGGCAGCTGTGCATGTTGCAGTTTTTAAGGTCTTTATTGCATTCTTTTGAGGAAGTTGTCTTACTTGTGAAATGGTCTGGCCTGACACTGTCTTCAGAAATACTTTCCTGCCACAGGAAGGTCACCCTCAACTGCACCTGTTGCATTCACTTTCCCAGGCATTCTCTTGTGAGAGCTGAATCCCTCTTTCTGGGCGGCCTTAACAGGACAGCTGCTGGCACAATACTGTGAGCTGCATTTCTTTTTTTCTATGAGGGAACTGTGAGGGATGATGGAACTGATCTGTATGTACCTCACAGCCGATGCTGGTTTTTTTGTAGACTTCATTGCTCAGATGGAGGCAGAAATCTCTTCAGGGGAAGAAGGATTGCACTTTTTCTGTTGTAGTGTGAAGGATTCTTAGCTGCTGCAGCAGGACAGGTGAAACATCTTTTGCTCTGGACACCAACAACCTGAATTTAAAGATGTTTAATAGAGTGAGCTAACACAGCTAAGAGATTTTTGTCCTCAGCAGTCTAGTTTAACCTCTAACCTCACTGGGGAGTTTACTTTGGCCTTGTGTACTGTTTCATGGAGCTTTGCTCCAGAAGGTATGACACAGTTAGTGCTGAGTTCAGTTGATGGACACCTGTGTGTCAGTGTTGGAGCACAGGGCAAAAGGTACCTTGTGCATTAGTAGTAAAGGGTGAAGTGGTCAGAATTAGGCAAATTTGCCCTGTGCTAGTGTATAGGAAAATGAGTCTGATGGGAATAAAGGAGGCTGGCTGCCCTCTGAGGAGATGGCTCGATGGAAAACATGCAGATGTAGTCTGGAGTACAGCTGTCTAGCAAATGCAGGCTCGGTACTGGTCTGCTGAGGATGCAGAGACCTGTCAGCTCAGGACAGAGCCTATGCACAGTTTTCGTGTGTGGTTTCCTGTGCTGCTTTTGAAATCGGTTATCTAGGTCGAACTAGTTTGGAGTCTTCTTGAGGGTTCTGCAGAGTTTAAAACCCTTCTGCTGTGTTATAGGAGTTGTCTAGGAGAGCAGATTACTCTCTCTGGAATAGAGTTGCGGATCAGCAGTGTGGGGAGTGCCTGCATCCTTTTTAGGGGTTGAAGCGATACGTATTGAGGAGCTCGGAGTGAGATTTTGAGGGTGAGTAGGTTAGGCAGCTGGTTTGCTTAAGGTACCAAATGCTGTGCTCCCCACACCTGCCAGCCATTGTCTTTGGGGAAAATGTTCTGAACCATGTGGTCTCCGATGTAGAAATGCCTGAGTGAGCTCAGTACAGAGCAGTGATACAAAGCAAAGTTACTGTGTTACTCAGCTGTGGCATTGTGAGAAGGAGAACCTATTTTCAACTTTTTGGAGGTGTAGGGCTGAACAGACACCTCCTTTTTACTTTATAGAGTGAGAATCCTGTGTAGTCATCGTAACTTCTTATGGAGGAAAGCATTCTTCCCTAGACTCAGAATTCAATTTGACGCTTGGAAACTTGAATTTTGAAGTGTCTGCCCTAGAAAAATTGCACTTGGGCTTGCCCTCTCTTCCTGAATCTATGTAACTTTCCTCAAGTGTATGAGTTTTCAGAAAAATGCTGACATTCTTTCCACTTGTCTCCATTGAGGTGTTTATTCTGCCCTTGATTCTTGCTCCAAGATTGAACTGAAATAGGCTGACATGTGAGGTCTGTTCTTGAGCGCGTGCCCATGTGCTCGGTGGTCCTGACATTTTGTCAGTGCTGGGAGCCAGGGCAGGTTCTCCATGCATGTTCATTGCTCCCAGGACGCCTGTGATGCGCTTTTAAAAGAGGTAGAATTTTTAAGTCATTTTCTCTTTGAACTGCAATCATTTCCATGAATGTGCCTAGACATGCGGACACAATGTTAATCATAAAACCAAGCTCACCATTATTTTTTTCCCGAAAGATGGGGGACAATTACAGCTTAATGAAACTTTTACACAGTTAAACAGGTTGTTCTGTTCAGGTCTTTAATAATAAAACAAAAAAAAAATTCAGCAGAGGGCTGTTGCAAAAAACTCCTCCTTTATATTGAACTTGGCGTAACTTGTCTTAAGCAGTTAGCGTGTCAAGAACACCGTTTGTTGCACTGGGATACAGAAATATGGGTTTGCATTTAAGGTATCTGCTTTGCTTATTAGGCATTAAAACTGGAGAAAAGTATAAAAAATAGCATATCCTTGGTGAGTGCTGTTTTGTTCCAGCGTTTGACTTTGCAAGGAGGGTAAAAGATCTCATTTATGGCACCTATATAAAGTAGCGCCTTAGCATTGCCATGTGTCCCTTTGGAAGGCACGGGATCTCTGTTATAGGACAAGGCTTGGGCCCAGAAAAGTCCAGACAAAAGGTTTAAACCAAACCATTGGTGAATTTGTGTGTGATGTGAATAATTCTGGGACTGGATTTGGTGGCCTTGGAAGCGATGGATGTGAACAGACTCAGGATTTTTGTTCTGGTAGATGAAAAGCAGCTTTAAATCCTTGTCCGCTGGGTTTGGTTGTCTCTTCTGCAAGCAGACTTTGATTTAAGCGTTATTGCACAGCTCTATGTGGTTTTCCTCCTCACAATCTCTTCTATGGCTGTCTTTGGCAGCCCTGCTGCTGCCTGGACAGGGTTGCTTCTGTGCTGCATGGGTCCAGAGCAATAGCCTGCAGTCAAACCAGGCAAGCTGTGGAGACAAAAGGGAGGACCTGTGCCTTGATGGGCTGCATATTTAAATATCGGTTGAGTAAAATAAAAAACATTGGGATGCTTCATTAGAGTTCTGGGGAAGTTTGCCTGGAAAGGTCACTGGATGCAGCTCTGTGCCACGTCACGCGATTTACAGGGTGCAAGTTTAGCCAGTTCTAGGATCTCCCCGTCTTGGTTTTAGTATGCAGTCTGTTTTTCTTCATCTGTTTTCTTCCTTTTAGGACAGTTTTCTCTGGCTCCTACTGATCATCTTTGTGAGAGGAGGGTGGTCTCAACCTTTTCTGAAAATCTCTCTTTAGTGCTTTACCACAGCTAACCCATTTTGTGAGGCAGGATATTGTTAGTCCTATCTTTCAGAAACCTCTTTCTAATCTTTTACGTTCTCCATTCCCATACTCCCCTCCACACCCAGGCTGCTAATTCAGTACCATGACGTATTAAAACACTGGTAGTCCCTTTACCTCTTCCAGCTTGAGGAGAGGAGCAGATAAGGACAAACACTAATAAAAGTGATGGAGGTGGTGTTCAACAGAGATGAGGTGTTTATGAAGCTGTCATCTTTGTAGATCAGTGAAGAGCAGCATCTAAGGTTGCTTGCAGTTGCAGCTTGGTTTAGCTCATTTTAAAAACCATCACCTGTATTGATGAGATCTCTGCGTGAAGCGATGGGTTTCTGCTCGGAGAAATAAAGGTTATGATCTGTCTGTCTGCTTGTTAAAACAGCAATTCTGAGTTCACACCACAGTTTCAAATGAAAATCGACTTAATATTCTCAGTGGAGTTTGGTCTTCTGGTTCAGGAGGCTTAGGGCTACAGCTCTTGTTTTGTTTGCTTGTTACAGGGAGAGGAGTGACTGAAAGAGAACATTGGATATAGCTTTTTCTTGCTTTAAAGCTGTATGGCTTTAAGTACAGTGACCGCATTTTAAATAGCACAACTGCGGTAAAAACGTAGGACCAAATTGTCTTCTGTCTTTGCCCATGATTGCTCATACTTGGAAGGATGTCAGGCGTTTTTCAGGCTAGCGCAACTGCATCTGCACTTCAGTTTTGTATTAGTAGAGCTGCCTTTGAAACAGAGAAATGTTAGAGGTACAGGTGTCAGTAAAGCATGGTGCTGGCTCATCCTGTGTGACATAAACATCCCTTGGAATTTATAGTTGAATGTGATTTACTGTTAGAAGGGGAGACCTTTTAATTCTGAAAACTCAATGTATTTTGCTAAAGAAAGCTTGATTACATACTGTTTTCTGCCCTGGTCATGTGTGTACATGCAGCTTGTGAAAGATTTTCATCTACAAAGCCAATATTTCTGCACCTTCCAGGATTTCTGCTTCCACTTGGTAATTTCTCCAGGAATCCATGTGAAAAATGTGTGGGAAGGGTTCAAATATTATTGTAGTCTGATTCTTTAATGTATTTTCTTGTAGCTGGAAGAGTGGGGTGGGTGTTAATACACCTTTTTGTCTTAAAACATGTAGATGTGTCTTTTTGAGGTAATCTTAATAAGCTCCTGCAGGCTTAATCGCTGTTGATGTGCACTTCTTGACTTTGAACAGTGTGAAGAGTGTCTGTGCTGGCAGCATGGAGTCTGTATGGGTTTACTGGAAGATAATGTACCTGAGAAATATTCCTGCTATATTTGCCAAGATCCTCCAGGTACAGAAATTTAAGGTTACAGAGCTTTCTTATATATGTAGTAACTTTACTAGTTTTTATATGTATCTTTATTGCAAAGATTAAACTACCTTTTTTGCTCCCTCAGCTGTGTCTGTCGTTATAGGTAACTGAGTTCAGTTAAAGATACAGAAAGTTTAATATATGTGAATGTAAATGAGTTGATATTGTGGAATTGCACCTGGAGAGGAAGGGAAATGAATGTTTTAACTATGGTGAATATCTATCTCCTGTTTGCCAGGAATAAGGGTTGTACTGTCTCACTGTGGAAAACTAATGTAGAAGCACTTGGGAAACTTAAACAAAGCCGTCCCTCGGCCCATCTGCGGGGTGGAGGTGCAGCTTTCCCCTGATGAGACCAGGCTCATGCAGTCTGTAAAATACTCAGCAAGGGGCTTGCTGGCTCACGGCAGCGGTGATGCGCTCCAGCTTGTTTTGGAAAGATGCCTGCAATCCATGTAGATGAATATAAATATAAGTTCTCATGGGTAATGCAATCAGAATTGATTAAACAATATGCTCCCCTACTCCTTAATGTATTTTAAAATGTCTCAATCTGTCTCATACAGTCGGTAAAGTCACACTTCATCACGTGGATCTTTTCCGACTTCCTACTCTTAAGTGTTACAAAGCCTGGCTGTATGTGGGAATGGATGTGGTTCGGGCTTGGGTCCATGGCCGTAAGTTCTGAGAAGATGGGATCTCTGCCCAACCACAAGGCCTTTTGGGTTTATGTGCACATTTCAATTGTGATCTCTGGGGGTTTTGGGATTTTAAAACTACCAGGCCTTCGAAGTAGGAAGATAGGCTAACATTTATTTGTGGTTTTAGAGTATTATGCACCCAGGATTTTAATCCTCTGTTTTCAGGATGTTTTCCTTTGATTTGTATCAATTGGAGTTAGTTTTAAACTGAGCTAAAGTGCAAGTGCAAACTGGAGTCATGCATCCTATTTTGAACTTTTTGTGTTTAGTCAGAAATGTTACCAGAATGCTTTTTGGTAAAAGCTTATTACAGCTAACACTTTGTTTGCTTCATTAGTCAAATCGCTTTCTTTTATTAACTTACTTTTGAGGCCCCAAAACAGATTTGTTTATTTTTTTAATTTGGGGTTAATTTTTACCTCTGCCATGGAAAAGGAAAACATCTCCAACTTTTTGACTGCTGAAGTAGCTTCTCAGTTTCAGTGGATCTGGTGTTGGCTTACAATGAGTTGAAGAGTTGTCATGAATCAGCAGAGAAAATGCTTTTCAAACTGGTGTGACTATTCAGCAAACTCTTATTTAGGAGCTTTTCCAAGTTTCCTGCTGGGACTTGTACCAGCACCATCAGTATCATTGGAAGTAAAAGTGAGTTTAGTAAAAAACTCCACTGACTGTTGTTTTAGGCAGTAAGTTTGAGTCTAGTGGGATTTTTAGGGGATTTGTTAACCCTTATCCTTGTTAAACATTCCCAAGATGCTTACTTACACCGTGACAGATTCACTTCAGCCATAGGAAGCATACGTTGTTGGACATATCTTGTCCAACAATGAGCAGTTTTTTCCTCTGTGAGTAGGCTGCTAATTAAACAGTGCTGTGGATGAGCTTAGCTGTATAGTCACAGTGGTGTTGAGATGACCACTGAGTTGTAAAATTCATGATTTCAGTATTGAGGACTGACCTTTGGTTTCAGTCACGGATGACAGCTTCTCTAGCAACATGAAGCGCATAGGGGTTAAGGCAGGTGTGTCACAAACATCTCCTGGGGTTCTGGCCATTCCTGGAAGATCTCTTGCTTCACACAGCATATTGGCCTGAACAGTTGAGCTGTTGTGGTCTTGAAAATTCATTCTTCCCTGTGTTGACTTGTCTTGGAGAGTTTGTGAAAGGCTTGCCTCAAACACTGGAGCATTGTCCTGTGCAGCTCAGTGGCCAACTGTGCTTACAACACGCTTGTTTGCCTTTGCTCTCAGTAAACTGAGACTAGGAGTTAGTGTTGAATTTCAGTTTGGAAGGATCTTTTATGACCAGGGATGTCCATATGGGGCCTGACACGGTAACCACTGCACTGCCATTCTATAACTGCCATCTGAAATCCCACGAACTCTGCGATCAAATTCTGCTCTCTTCACCATGCAGCTTCCGAAGAGTTGTTCTGCTTCACAGTGCCCAGGTTAACAGCATGGGCAGCGATGTCATTGAATGTGCATATTGTGCAAATCCCTTGGGCTTA
Organism: Clamator glandarius; assembly: GCA_033459285.1. Lineage (NCBI taxonomy): Eukaryota > Metazoa > Chordata > Aves > Cuculiformes > Cuculidae > Clamator > Clamator glandarius. The sequence goes on along the minus strand of JAUNZM010000355.1, from coordinate 1,206,886 downwards.
CTCTGCTGCCTAGTAACTATTTATTTATTTAACTTTTTTTTAGCTTCTGAGTCACTGCTGAAGCCTCTGGTTGATACTAACCTGCCTGTATGGGAGACTTTTTTGTGCTTGTCACTGAGCCTGTTTTCCAGTGCTCCCTCTGCTTTTGTAGGCTCACTGGCTGTATGTAGGCCAGGGAATGATGGATTTCTGAGGGTGCTGAGCTGTGCTCTGAGAACATCTGTTGTACAATACATTTCCAGGATGTAACAGTGCTTTTGTTGGGCATTTGACTTGCATTATTTTGTGTTGTTGCAATACAGCAAGCACCTCCAGTTCTCCTCTGTCCTGCTCATACCATTTTGCTTGGCTGCTTAAGTTACTTAGGCTGATGCGCTTGTCACATGTAACATTTCATTTCAGCAGCTGTTGATATTGCCACCTTTTAAGCTAGAATTTGTGATTAGTAGCCTGACCTAGGCAAATTCTCTATCAGAAGCTCATCATTAATTCCTTTAAAATTCACCTTCAGATGGCTGTACTAATACATTTGTGATGGTTAAAAGCAAGACCACTGGAGAGGGGAGTTCACTGTGCTGTATTTGCTGTCTGCAGAGAGCTGTATTCCAACTGGAGCTTCAGTTATAACCCTGGTTACTAGGCAGCGCAATGCCCTGCTAAAAATACCCTTTTATCAGTGCATCAGCTGCAATTATCTAGTGTGTTCTGACAGAATTTGGGATCAGAATGCTTTTACAGATGTGCGGAGGGGTTTGGCTGAGGTTATCTCGCTTCCCACTTCCTAAGTTCTTTGTGTCTTCATGGTTTTATTTGCTGTTACAGAATCTGTATTGATACTATCAGTAAGAAAAAGAAGCTCCTGCAAGACTTTGAATTACTAGTAGTAATGTTAATGTGCTATAGTTAATGCTTTGTTTTAACACACTCATTGCTGTTGCTTTAGGTCAGAGATCCAGCTTGAAGTACTGGTATGAGAAGGAGTGGTTAAGTAATGGTCACATGCATGGCTTAGCCTTTTTGGAAGAAAATTATTCCCACCAGAATGCCAAGAAGATTGTAGCCACGCATCAGCTTCTTGGTGATGTGCAGAGAGTGATAGAAGTACTGCATGGACTGCAGCTGAAGATGAGCATACTACAGTAAGCAGTACTTAACTGTCAGTTGGCATGTTCTCACTGTGAATCAGAGTTCAAATAGAAAAATAACCAGAAATTCAGACTTATCTTTGTGCTGCTTTGGGTATTTGACAGCATAGTTTGAGTTGCTAAAGTGACATTGAAAAAGAACTTGGCTATTTAAAAAATGTTTGTGTGTTGGGGAGTGTAAAATGACTGTGTTTACAGAGGAGTTGGGAAAGTGAAGGAATGGGGGAGAAAACTAATAATAGCTTCTCCTCAAACACCTGACAGAGTGCAAGCAGCAGGAAGAGGATTAAGCCGATAGCCTATAGCAGCATCTTACAACACTTGTCTTTTCCATTCCGCTCATTCTAAATTAGCTTTTCCAGCAGAAATCACATCTTTCTTCAGCATAGTGAGTTGCTGTGACATATGGGAGAGCAGCTGCACCTGGGACAACCTACAGCAGTTCATTTCTGCACAAAGATTTTTACAGATCTACATGAAAAAAATAATATACTCTGTAGTCATTATAGAAACTGAGTTTTCTGCATCCTTTCCTGTTTAAGGAAATCCTTGAGTTCCAATGACTGAATAAATTGTTTTCTAACTCAAAGCAAACAGTTTTAAATTGATTGAATTGCATATTTATTTAGTTGATAAATTGCACAGCAGCAGCTATTTGGAAAGCAAAGCTTTTAGTGTTAACAGTGCTTGTGAGTAGGTTTTGCCTTCAGTTTAATTGATCGGGCTGCAGTGGGGCACTGGCAGCACCAACAATGCTTTAACAATGCAGTAATGCTATTGGCAAGAGAGCAGTAATTTAACAGCAGGTTTTGCTTTCCCAGTGCGGAAAAGTTGCTTTTCCTTTAGTCAGATCTATATATAATCCATTTCCTCTTTGTAGAGAGTGGAACATGAATATTGTCAGATGGCTCCTTAGGCCTTTTCTGGAATAGCAAGACTGTAGGTTGTGACTTTCCAGTTGTAGGGTAAATGGGGACTGGCAGAGCACTGAGGTAGGAAACACCAGGTGGGAATGAGTTGCTTGTTGCAGCCTTTGGTCCTTTTCTCTCCCATCCTGAGTTTGGTGTGATGACCTGGATTAATTAAAGAAGAGGTGTGGTCCCTTTAGGACTGTCCTGTTCAAAGCCATGGGCCCCATTTGCTTTATCATTACATAAATCAGGAATGATTTTTGAAAATGCGGTGTTAGAAGGATGATTGTATTGCTGTAGATCCACCATCTAGGGGAGAGGGCTTTCAGCTGCCTGAATTTATTAGGAGGGTGTTGCTCAGTATTTCAAGGAGATGGCAAAGAACCAGAGGTAATAGAAACAGCTTTGGTGCAGTGAGAGGGAGCACCAGCCTTCAGAAGGCAGTTGTTACAGGGCTGTCGAAGGGTGAAGTACTTGGATTGTTACCTTTATGTAGCTGGTGCTCATCCGTCAACTTTCTGTCCCCTGTCAAGTTATCCTTTGCTCTTCGCTGAGCAAAACAGTGCCTTAAGTTGCAGAATATTAGTAGAGCTGGGACAGAAGGCTTTGGTAACTGAATGCTTAGCTGTCACTTTTCTCGGCATGCCTGCAGGACTCTTCCCCGAGGGAATGGCTGTCAGCAGTCCTGGGAGGGAGAGTCACTCATCAGAGTGGTCTGAGCAAGCCCATGGCAGTTGTACCAGCTGTAGCTCCCTCGGTATACACTGAAGAAGTCTTAGGTACTGAAGAACAGATTAGAAACCAGGTATTCGGGAAATAAAACTGTGATGTTTTGCTGAGTTATTTGGCTGACGGCTGGAGAGCAAGGATCAGCTAATGGAGCAATTCTGTCTGCCTCTTCTTGAAAGGAAGCAGAGAAGTGGGGATTTGAGGCAGACCCCTCCTTCCCATGCAGCTAAATGCAGGGGCATTAGGGGCAGGATTTTCTGCTGCAGCCTTGCAGCCTCTGCCAGATAAGCTCCCTATCCTTTGAGGATACATGGATGGATCCTGCTTTGCTCTCCTTTTTTACTGCTGTTGTAATGCCCAACAGACAAGCAGAAGAACAGCACCAGTTACAACGCTCACTCCAAATTGTTTGTTACACGATGTAAGAATGTGGTCCCTATAGTTGTCACTGCTGCTGGAACGTATCAGTCAATTTGAAAACAATTACAGTAAGAATTTTTGGGGGAAGTAGGCAGGGGGCCTGTGCTGTGTTGGTGTCATAGGCAGGGGATTAAAAACTTGAGGGGATTTAAAGAAAAGCTGTAAAGGAAATATTAAATATTCTGTAGCACCATCCCAGGTCCCCAGTTGTTGTTGTTATTATAGGATTGTAAAAGGTCAGGAGATTGAAGGTTAAAGTTTATGTTGAGGCTGAAGTTTGGTACTGAGTGGTTTGAAGGAGTCTTTTTGTTTCACTGCTTCTTCAGGGGCAACGCTGGTGAAAAGCTGAATGTACCTATTTGAAACTTCATTTTTCTTAATGCCAGTGCTTGGCTTACACTGTGCTATAGGAATGGAAGTAGCAAACCTAACAAGATTGTAGGAGGATAAACAGTTGGGTCGGTGAAATGGTATTTCAGAACACTTAGGTATTTTTTACTGATTATGATCATTAAAGTATGTGGTAGTTCAGTATTAATTTCTTTATGTAATAGGATAGTTTGCTCAGTCACATTGAAGTTTAAATTTGGTGAGTGTTTTACTCTCTTGTATGTTTGAGCAGAAACAAAGAACATCCTGACCTGAAGCTTTGGTGCCACCCATGGAAGCACATCACAGTGGATGAAAAACTCCACACGAAACACATCATTCACATTGAGGAAAGCTGCTGCAAGGATGAGACGGCGAGTTACAGAACTTGGAATGGGATGGCTGAGAAACCCTCACCCATGCCTTCTGTCGAGGAGTCTTACATCACGAGTGAGCACTGCTACCAGAAGCCTCGGGCGTACTACCCCGCGATAGAGCAGAGACTGGTTGTGGAGACAAGAGGCTCAGCCATGGATGATGGAGTAAATAGAATAAGGGAGAATGGGGATGATGCCCTGTCAGAGAGATTTGGCTGGAATCTGGACAGAGAAATTTGCAAGATGGAAAATGAATCCAAACACAATTACTCCAAGGTATTTGTATTAAAATAACCCTCTCTGCGCAAATGATGTGTTTGCTGGCAAAGTACAAAACTTGACCCTCTTTAAGAGCATTTAGTTTGTGGTTAGATTTTTCCTGTGTGGTTAAATTCAGATTGCCAGTATGAATTGAAGTAGTAGACATGCTCAGCTCCTGCATTTCAAATAATAAAAAAAAATCTAGGTTGAAAAGGACTTCTGGCCCTAAATCCATGTGCACAGTCTGTGGAATGTGGATTGTGACCCACTGGCAGTTCATTGCTGCTTACATATGGTTGTCAAATATCAAAATAAACACTAGCAGCAGGGCAGCGAGAAGAGGACAAGCATGTGTGATGCTACCAAATACACCGATATTCTGCCTTTTAGTTATTTCCATCTTGTCCCACGTTGCTTTCATAGTTACATTAACTGAATTCATTCCAGTTTCACTGGCAACCACTCTTCTCACCCGTTCTGGGTCAATGAGCAACAAGAAGGGGGTCAGGGGCGTAAAGGCCCTCTTACTGTAGGGGGAGGATCAAGTTTCTGACCACCTGAGGAATCTGAAGTCTGTGGGACCTGATGAGATGCATCCTAGAGTTCTCAGGGAGTTGGCTGATGTGATTGCCCAGCCACTCTCCATGACATTTGAAAAGTCCTGTTAGTCAGTGGGAGTCCCTGGTGAGTGGAAGAAGGCTCCAGGGAGACCTTAGAGCAGTTTCCAGGACTGAAAGGGGCTACAGGAAAGCTGGGGAGGGGCTTTTTCCAAAACCATGGAGCGATAGTTTGAAGGGGAATGGTTTTGAACTGCAAGAGGAAGATATAGATTAGACATTAGAAAGAAAATATTCGTGATGAAGGTGGAGGGGCCCTGGCCCAGGTTGCCCAGGGAAATCGTGGCTGCCCCATGCCTGGAGGTGTTCCAGGCCAGGTTGGATGGGGTTTGGAGTAATCGGATCCAGTGGGAGGTATCCCTGCCCATGACACGGGAGTGGAACTGGATAATCTTTAAGATCCCCTCTGACCCAAACCATTCTGTGATTCTGTTACTCTGCGAATCTCCAGGCAGCATTTCCTGGAAGAAAAAAAATCCAGCCTGAACTCATTTTAAGAATGATCACCATTGAATAGTCCTGTGTCTTCTTCAGGCTGGAGCACACCAGTTTTGTCTCCTCACCTACTGGTACTCCATTTCATCTCTCTGCTCTATACAAGGCCTTCCTTCCTACACCCAGATGCAAACAACTTGCTTCGGTTAGTTAGAACCAAATTGTACGAACTATGGCCTGAGAAATGTGCGAGCCTCTGGTAAATACTGACCACACTTTTTTTTTTTATTAAAAAATGGTTTAGCTTTTATTTCATGCACGTGTGTGCAGCAGTTTGTTCTTTTTAACTTCTCTGTCAAATCGATTGAGATGGCTTTGTATTGCCCAGAGAGACATATGTTTCAGTTCTGCACTCTCTCAGGAGGATTTGTGTAAATCCTGTCATGTTTCAGCAGAATAATGAAAGGAGAATCCAGGCTCATGGCAGTGTAGCAGGCTGTGACAGTGGTGGTAGTGTGTTTTTCTAGATGCTTCCATGAAAGTTTTAGTAGGACTGAGATCAGGCTCCTTCAGGAAAAGTCCCTTCTCACTGCAAAATCCTCTACTCTTTAATTGATTACCATCATGTCTCAAATGGCTTTGCTGTTCCCTAGAATACATTAATTCAGTGCGGTGCCTTCCAGGTAGGAGTTGGCAGGAAGCGGTGTCTGTGTTACCTTATGAAAAGCAGATGCTTGTGAAGTGCAAAGAACAGATCTTAGCAAAATATCAATGAAAGCATGTCTGTGTTAAGACATAGATCCTCTTGCCCAAACTGCCTCTGGGAGTCTTTCTCCTCCACTGGCCTGAGCTGAGCAGTTGCCTTGCATAGCAGTATGGACTCAGCCCATCTGGCTCACCAGTTTTTCCACTGTAATAAACTTCAATGTGTGTATTTCTGCTAGGTAAGAGAGCCTGTCCCCAAGAAAACCTCTACAGAGGACACCTTTGAAATGAAACTGCTGGAAAAGGACAAAGAAGGAGTTGTGAACTCGCAGCTGCAGTGGCAGCTGAATCTCTTAGCTCATGTGGAGTCCCTGCAAGATGAAGTCATGCACAGAATGGATTTCATCGAGAAGGAGCTAGATGGTAGGTAACCTTCTGTTGAAAAAATGAACCATATTTAACTAAATTATTTGTTCAAAACATGTTAACTTGAACTTTAGTGCTGCAGGCCTATGAAGAGATGAGCATTGCTTTGTCAGATTTACTGCATTCACTGATAGAAGACAGATGTGCTGCTGGGAGCACAGCTTTTGAAACAAAGATCAAACTAAAACTGAGCAGAACTGTACAGAAGAAGTTCCAGTTAGGTCACCTCCACATACTTGCATCAGATGTAGTAGGATACCTTCCATGTCTTTCTGCTTTCAGGTTTTTGTCCCTTCCCATGGTGCTTCTCTGTGCCTGAGCTTCCCTGTTATTCAGGACACTGGCTGTTTCAGCCTATTCCAGGTTACCTCTTTGAAAGAGACAGGAAAAGATAGGAACCTTGTGCACCAATTTTTTTATTTAAATGTCCTTTGAAATTTGTTTTCCTGGTAATGGAAAACTTATAAACTCTCTGTGTAACATTAAACAGT